>JAWZYU010000025.1:24797600-25334506 GCA_038380435.1 Ryuthela nishihirai | reverse complement strand
TGGAGAAGGGGAGTGGGTATTGCTGCAGTAACTTTTTAAGGGCCCGGAGCAAAGATTATTTTTGATCCCCTAGGGGGTATTTATTATTTTTTATTTTTCAGTAGAGTACAGTGCGTCCCGTGACCGATTGGATTGTTTTACTTCTGAGCGGCACTTTTTTTGCACACCATGGACTAAATGGCCAGGTCACATGGACCCTGAAGGCTCAGAGAAGGTTGGGGGAGGGGATCCACTGGAACAGCTGTTGGGAGACAGATGGTAGCCTCCCGTCAAGGCCATCCAACGTGTTCTTTAACGTGCACAGGGTATGGCTCTCCCGCACACGGGGCCATGGCGTAACGTCCCATTCAAAGGACAGCGGCCTTTCCAAGCCCATCGGTGTCCCCTACTGACCGTGGACAGGGTGGGGAATTTTTCGGAGATAAATCTCAACGCTGACCCAGCTGGGACTCGAACCTGGGAACTGCAGATTACGAGCCTGGCAATTCTTCAGTAGTAGGTGCTAAAGCAACATTTCGTGAACAGTAGTGTATGATGAGATTCCCATTCTCGAACAGGGGGTCATGAAACTCCTGAAGCCACGCAATCATTACAACATTTTATGCCTCGTTTTCAGAAGAAAACAAACGAGCCATTGTTTTCGCTATGTCATCGTCTGTCTGTAGACATTCAACTTTTTTTTTTTGTTTTGAGAGAGATAAATGACGAAATATTTTTTTGGTTCGATAGCTGCTAAAGAAATATTACCCTTGAGCAGACTCGGATCTAAAAAAAATAATAACCTGGGTGGAGTGATGGGGGGGGGGGGGGGGGGGCAAGAGACTGGATTTCCATTGCTGTGCAACCTTTCCCCCTCTTCGTTTTAGGGTGTTTTAAAAAAATTCTGCATATTTAAATGCACAATTTTTTTGCTCATATTACTCCTACTAGCATTCTTAAAGGGGGGGACAGAGCATGACCCCTTTCCCCCTTTGAACTTCTGTGACTCTTTAAGTACTGAAAGGATATTTTTCAAACTGAAATTTAGACAGTTTAATTGGCATCTTATTTTTTATCTTCAGTCGTATGTTTCCGTAAAAATTTATTTCACCAGTTACGGAGCCTCGAATTCGGTTCTCTATTTGACATGAGATGAGATCTTTCCATTTTTTCTGTTCATTGCCCGTATGACGTACTCTCAAAACTCTGGCTTCTCTTTGCTAACGAGTGGAAGCTTTTTCAAAAACAGTCCCAGACATTCGGCTGGTTAAACCTTTTCTACACTGCCTTACAGTCGCTCAACAAAATATTCGAACACTATGGTTGATTACAGAATTCAGAAAAAATATCTGGCAAAGAGTTTTTTTTTTTTAGAAATTAGTGATTTGGCAACCTTCGTGACACGAAGGTTGCCAAATCACTAATTTCTAAAAAAAAAAAAACTCTTTGCCAGATATTTTTTCTGAATTCTGCAATCAACCATAGTGTTCGAATATTTTGTTGTGCGACTGTACCAAAATATTTAAAAAATTTCATGATATGTGAATGACAATCTAATTTCGAAGTTCTATAACTTCGAAGGAGCGGGGGTGGCTCAGTCGGTAGCGCGCCAGGCTCGTAATCTGTAGTTTCCAGGTTCGAGTCCCAGCTGGGTCAGCTTTGAGATTATCTCCACAAAATTCCCCGCCCTGCCCACGGTCAGTAGGGGACACCGATGAGCTTGGAAAGGCCTCCGTCCGTCGGATGGGACGTTAAGCCGTAGCCCCGTGTGCGGGAGAGCCATACCCTGTGCACGTTAAAGAACACGCTGGATGGCCTTGACAGGAGGCTACCATCTGTCTCCCAACAGCTGTTCCAATGGATCTCCTCCCCCAACTTTCTCTGAGCCTTCGGGGTCCTTGTGACCTGGCCTTTTAGCCCATGGTGTGCAAAAAAGTGCCATTCAGAGGTAAAACAACCCAACCAAACCCTCATAGGAATAAATCCAAATTTCTGTTAATGCAATAGCCTTGTGTCTTTTCATAAAATCTCTAAATACACCAAAAATTTAATGAAAATACATTCCAGCAATCGTTCACTAACATATATTCAGTTATAAAAGTGTACCATTTATGTTACAGATGCCATAAAAATACCAAAATCTAAATTAATAAACATTTTAAGCCTTAATATTCTCTAAATCTTTTAGAGACCAAATGTGCATAATCTAACTCACAGGAATACCTTAACTGTTTTTGATCCACACACGTTTAAAAACCGTATAAAGTTGGAATGTTTTTGGTTTCAAAGAGTGGATGCTTCAATCCAGGAATTAAGTGTTCATTGACGTAGGCTGGTCCCCCTCCATCATCTCCGATCAAACCCTTCCCATTCCTCAATCCATCTATTCCTATTCAGTCTCTACCTCAATTCAACATTAATTGGTCTAGACTTATTTTAGTTTCTGTCGGCACTCTATGTGCAACTTCCAACTTCATCGTTTCCAAGACAGTAACGTTTAGCAGTTTGCTTATTATTAAATAGACATTAATGATTCATTTAGATAAATTTAATGTCATTTTTAAGATGCCATCGAAAACCATCTGTTGAAAAATAGGTCTTACTTAATCCACTCAATCTTACTGAAGCTATGGTCTTTAGTTTGTTTGTAAAATTGCTACCCCTAAGAAAAGTGCCGTCAGGTGTAGTCGCACCGGTTGCACGTGCGGGTAGCGCCGCCCCCTGGAGATGTCTGTCGTGGTCAAGGGCGGCGCTACCGCACGTGCGTAACCGGTTGTGACAAATTTGCAAACAAATTGGGATCATAGCTGCAGTAAGGTTGACTTAAGTAAATACGACCTTTTTTTTTTAACAAATATTAATGGATTACTTTTAAAAATGACGTTAAATTTAGATAAATTCATCATTAATACGTGGGGCGGGGGCGACTCAGTTGGTAGCGCGCCAGGATCGTAATCTGCAGTTCCCAGGTTCGAGTCCCAGATCGGTCAGCGTTGAGATTTATCTCCGTAAAATTCCCCACCCTCCCCACGGTCAGTAGGGGACACCGATGGACTTGGAAAAGACATCGTCCATTGGATGGGACGTTAAGCCGTGGCCACGTGTGCGGGAGAGCCATACCCTGTGCAATTTAAAGAACACGCTGGATGGCCTTAACGGGAGACTACCATCTGTCTCCCAACAGCTGTTCCAGTGAGTCCCCTCCCCCAACCTTCTCTGAGCCTTTGGGGTCCATGTGACCTGGCCATTTAACCCATGGTGTGCAAAAAAGTGCCCAACGTAAACAACTATAACTTCTTAAATATGTGTTTAATGGAAAAATCATAATCAACTACATTTAAATTTCAGATCACCGAAAGCTTTGGCGCGATCAGTACCTGGGAGGGTGACCACGTGGGAAACCCCACGTACAGTTGGAGAAAAAAAAATCTGCTGAGGACCCGCCATCCTCACAGATCCCTTCTACTCTGGCGTATTAAACTGACAGGCTCCTGTCAAACCTCTGTGGCAAGCAGCTGCTTGAGGAGGTATATATATTTCAAAATATTCGCAGTATTTGAAGAGATAGAAGCTGGAATATTTTGTAACAATAACGCGTCTTAAGACTCTACCTCAGAATTTAATTGAAGCTTTTTAATTCAAACTCTTTAATAAAATATATATACATTTTAGAAGTTAATGTAATGGTTATTTCAATACTGGACAATCATGAGGATTTTTATAAAGCAAATAATTTTTTGTTAAGTATTTCAGCGTCCATAACTCTTTAAATACCAAACGAATATCGTTAAGAAACGAGATTTAAGTAGATTTCATTATGACATTTAATTGACCTTCAAACACATTTCTCTATTAAAGTCATAATTTAGAAGTTGTAGAGTTTCCAAGACATAACTAGGTAATTCATTTAATGTTTTTATAAGGGAGTTGGGCTGTGCTGTTGGGCTGTTTTACCACTGAGCGGCACTTTTTTGCACACCATGGGCTTAATGGGCAGGTCACATGGACCCCGAAGGCTCAGAGAAGGTTGGGGGAGGGGACCCACTGGAACAGCTGTTGGGAGACAGATGGTAGCCTCCCGTCAAGGCTATCCAGCGTGTTCTTTAACGTGCACAGGGTATGGCTCTCCCGTACAAGGGGCCATGGCTTAACGTCCCATCCGACGGACGGCGGTCTTTCCAAACCCATCGGTGTCCTCTACTGACAGTGGGCAGGGCGGAGAGTTTTGAGGAAATAAATCTGAACGCTGACCCAGCTGGGACTCGAATTGTAAAGGAGTAGAGAACCTTTTGGACACCAAGAGATTGCGCCAGTTTTGGATTAAACAAATGTAGAACTTCTTAGGCAAGGGACGCAAATAAATGTTGACAAAGGAACCGGCAAACAACGGCACATGCTCAGTGAAACAAAGACCGCCGATAAATTTCCCGTCGGCACCTTTTGTGCAGGCTTTATCTCTCTTCTGCTCACTAATTAGAGAGTTGGTCACACGTAAAGCCTACACAACCCTCGCACCGCAATCTGAGGCCCTCCGCCGCAGAATAGATACCAGGAAATATGCATTTATCAGTTGGTCACGAATCGCACGAGCGACCACCACCACCTCCATGCATTGATGACCCTGTTCATGTCACGCATGAGCGACGGTGTTTAATTATAGCTTCTGCGTGGCACTATTTTTTTGCCCGTCTCCAAACAGACTGCCGAGTTATTAATTATTCTCCTAAGTGGAGGATACGATGGCCTTCACTGCCCTTTAATAATTTGCCGACAACGGGCTCTTTTCTGTAAATTTATACTATTTTGTCTTGCATACCAGGAAGTCATACTTATAGCAGTTGCTAATAGCTGGAGAAAACTATGTGATGAAGTTTCTGAAGAACAACCTTTTGGTGTGCATTTTAAAGTTGCAAAAGAAGCAACTAGAGGAGCATTTAAGCTTTCGACAATAGCTCAAGAAGATGGCTCTCTAACGAAAAATGTGAGGGAATCTCTAAGTAGATTACTTGATTATCACTTCCCGCTAGATAAAAGGGAAGAAGATAACGAATTTCATAGAAATGTAAGAAACAGATCATGGAGACCTGGGGTCGGGGGTGGCTCAGTCTGTAGCGCGCCAGGCTCGTAATCTGTAGTTCCCAGGTTCGAGTCCCAGCTGGGTCAGCGTTGAGATTTAGCTCCGCAAAAATTCGCCGCCCTGCCCACGATCAGTAGAGGACACCGATGGGCTTGGAAAGGCCGCCGTCCGTCGGATGGGACGTTAAGCCGTGGCCCCGTGTGCGGGAGAGCCATACCCTGTGCACGTTAAAGAACACGCTGGATGGCTTTGACGGGAGGCTACCATCTGTCTCTCAACAGCTGTTCCAGTGGGTCCCCTCCTCTGAGCCTTCAGGGTCCTTATTACCTGCCCATTTAGCCCATGTGTGCAAAAAAGTGTCGCTCAGAGGTAAAACACCACTCATCCCTAGGGCGCCAAGGGGCGGACGCACGTAATCTGCAGTTGCCATGTTTCAGTCCCATCTTGGCCAGAGTCCAGGTTTATCTCCGCAAATCTCACTTCCCTCATTGGCGGGGGTGGCTCAGTCGGTAGCGCGCCAGGCTCGTAATCTGTAGTTCCCAGGTTCGAGTCCCAGCTGGGTCAGCGTTGTGATTTATCTCCGCAAAAATTCCCCGCCCTACCCACGGTCAGTAGGGGACACCGATGGGCTTGGAAAGGCCGCCGTCCGTCGGATGGGACGTTAAGCCGTGGCGCCGTGTGCGTGAGAGCCATACCCTGTGCACGTTAAAGAATACCCTGGATATCCTTAACGGGAGACTACCATCTGTCTCCCAACAGCTGTTCCAGTGGGTCCCCTCCCCCAACCTTCTCGTAGCCTTCGGGGTCCATGTGACCTGGCCATTTAGCCCATGGTGTGCAAAAAAGTGCCGCTCAGAAGGAAAACAACCCAACTCACTTCCCTCTCCTCGGGGATACTGGTGGGCTTGGAAATGCCGCCGTTCCCAGGGTGGAACGTTAAGCCACGCTCCGTGTGCTGGAGAGCCCATACCTTTTGCACGTTAAAAACACGCTGGATGGCATTGACGGGAGGCTACCATCTGTTTCTTAACAGCTCCCCCCTTAGTTCCTAACTTCTCTGCGTTCTTGTAGTGCTCGTGACCTGGCGATTTTATCCCATTGTGTGCAATAAAGTGCCGCTCAGAGATAAAACAACCCAGCCTAGGCAACACCTCCTACAGGGGGCGCCAAATACGAAGCGGGAAAAAAGTATAGAAATAAATAATAAAAAAACGTGAAAAGGTGAGAAAGTTGCAAATAAAATAATGAAGGTCAAAACTTAACGAAAGAAAAGTCTCGATTTAAGAGTTCAGATAACTTTTTTTCCTTTTCGAAGCATTTTGTAAATGGAGGTTAAAGTTGATTAAAGAGTATCCGTTCCACTTGCCCTTCTATACCCAAAATCAACAATACTGTTGGGATTAAAACAGCTTCAAGAGCAATATAAAATCATAAAAACTTAAAAAAGAAAACTTGACAAAAGAAATAAAAGAATGAAATTAAATAGGACGTTGTGGTAATGGCAGTTAAAGCAGGTGATCAAAATGAATGATTTTGTATTTGTAATAATAAAATTTATGTGACATATTTTTAATATACTCTCCATTCGAAATCGGAATGAAATATCATCTAAATGTCTCTCTACTAGGGGTTCTCAACGTCGGATGCGCGGTAAAAATTTTTCAGATACACCCGTGAGAGCTCAAAAGTCGCTGGATATATGTTATATTTTATTCCCATTGGTATACTATAACTATAGTTTTATCTATCTATACAAGGGGTACGCTAGTTACATACACATTTCCAGGGGGTACGTGAAGCATAAAAGGTTGAGAACCACTGATATATATGTTTTATTTTATTCCCATTGTTATACTATAACTATAGTTTTATCTATCTATACAAGGGGTACGCCAGTTACATACACATTTCCAGGGGGTACGTGAAGCATAAAAGATTGAGAACCACTGATATATATGTTTTATTTTATTCCCATTGTTATACTATAACTATAGATTTATCTATCTATACAAGGGGTACGCCAGTTACATACACATTTCCAGGGGGTACGTGAAGCATAAAAGGTTGAGAACCACTGATATACATGTTTTATTTTATTCCCATTGTTGTACTATAACTATAGTTTTATCTATCTATACAAGGGGTACGCCAGTTACATACACATTTCCAGAGGGTACGTGAAGCATAAAAGGTTGAGAACCACTGATATATATGTTTTATTTTATTCCCATTGTTATACTATAACTATAGTTTTATCTATCTATACAAGGGGTACGCCAGTTACATACACATTTCCAGGGGGTACGTGAAGCATAAAAGATTGAGAACCACTGATATATATGTTTTATTTTATTCCCATTGTTATACTATAACTATAGATTTATCTATCTATACAAGGGGTACGCCAGTTACATACACATTTCCAGGGGGTACGTGAAGCATAAAAGGTTGAGAACCACTGATATACATGTTTTATTTTATTCCCATTGTTGTACTATAACTATAGTTTTATCTATCTATACAAGGGGTACGCCAGTTACATACACATTTCCAGAGGGTACGTGAAGCATAAAAGGTTGAGAACCACTGATATATATGTTTTATTTTATTCCCATTGTTATACTATAACTATAGTTTTATCTATCTATACAAGGGGTACGCCAGTTACATACACATTTCCAGGGGGTACGTGAAGCATAAAAGGTTGAGAACCACTGATATACATGTTTTATTTTATTCCCATTGTTATACTATAACTGTAGTTTTATCTATCTATACAAGGGGTAACGCCAGTTACATACACATTTCCAGGGGGTACGTGAAGCATAAAATGTTGAGAACCACTGATATATATGTTTTATTTTATTTCCATTGTTATATTATAACTATAGTTTTATCTATCTATACAAGGGGTACGCCAGTTACATACACATTTCCAGAGGGTACGTGAAGCATAAAAGGTTGAGAACCACTGATATATATGTTTTATTTTATTCCCATTGTTATACTATAACTATAGTTTTATCTATCTATACAAGGGATACGCCAGTTACATACACATTTCCAGAGGGTACGTGAAGCATAAAAGGTTGAGAACCACTGATATATATGTTTTATTTTATTCCCATTGTTATACTATAACTATAGTTTTATCTATCTATACAAGGGATACGGCAGTTACATACACATTTCCAGAGGGTACGTGAAGCATAAAAGATTGAGAACCACTGATATATATGTTTTATTTTATTCCCATTGTTATACTATAACTATAGTTTTATCTATCTATACAAGGGATACGCCAGTTACATACACATTTCCAGAGGGTACGTGAAGCATAAAAGGTTGAGAACCACTGATATATATGTTTTATTTTATTCCCATTGTTATACTATAACTATAGTTTATCTATACAAGGGATACGCCAGTTACATACACATTTCCAGAGGGTACGTGAAGCATAAAAGGTTGAGAACCACTGATATATATGTTTTATTTTATTCCCATTGTTATACTATAACTATAGTTTATCTATACAAGGGATACGCCAGTTACATACACATTTCCAGAGGGTACGTGAAGCATAAAAGGTTGAGAACCACTGATATATATGTTTTATTTTATTCCCATTGTTATACTATAACTATAGTTTATCCATACAAGGGATACGCCAGTTACATACACATTTCCAGAGGGTACGTGAAGCATAAAAGGTTGAGAACCACTGATATATATGTTTTATTTTATTCCCATTGTTATACTATAACTATAGTTTTATCTATCTATACAAGGGGTACGCCAGTTACATACACATTTCCAGGGGGTACGTGAAGCATAAAAGGTTAAGAACCACTGATATATATGTTTTATTTTATTCCCATTGTTATACTATAACCCAGGGCGCTGGTTGCTAGCAGCGTCTTGGGCCTCTCCTGATCGGCATCGTAGCGATATCAACCAGATTTGTTACTTAGTCAGCTGCAAGAGCCGTAACTTAGTTTCGCTAAAAAATTCTTATCTGCCCCATATTCTCTGATTGCTCTTAAGTGTGACTTAATGAGCCATTGAATCGCAATAATTCTTTGTTTGTTTTTCCTTCCAGATCTCTTTGGTGACGATCGCCAGCAGCCGAGAGGAACAGAACAACATGCTTCAGAAACTCAATGATTTCTGTTCCAGGTCTTTGTTGGTAAGTGACGATTTGAAATGTACCATTTTTTTCTGAATTCAGCTGAACTGTGGTTGTTTTTGCTTACTCAGCTGCACTTTTGTGTGAAAGTCTCCGTTCCAAGGGCATGTTGTTTAGCATATACAGGGCCGGCTCTATTGCGTATAAGGCTTAATATTTCGTCTGAGGGACTGCAACCATTTCAAGTTTCATGCGAGTCCCACCTGAGCTAGCATTGAGATTTATCTCAGTAAAACACCCAGCCCTGCCGTATGTAAGTAGGGGATACCGATGGGTTTGGAAAGACCGCCCTCCATCGGATAGGACGTTAAGTCGTGGCACTGTGTGCGTAAGATTGGGTTGGGTTGTTTTACCTCTGAGCGGCACTTTTTTGCATACCGTGGGTTAAATGGGCAGGTCACATGGACCTCGAAGGCTCAGAGAAGATTCGGGAAGGGGACCCACTGGAACAGCTGTTGGGAGACAGATGGTAGCCTCCCATCAAGGCCATCCAGCGTGTTGTTTAACGTGCACAGGGTATGGCTCTCCCGCACATGGGGCCACGATTTAATGTCCCATCCGACGGACGTCGGCCTTTCCAAGCCCATTGGTGTTCCCTACTGACCGTTGGCAAGATGGGAAATTTTGCGGAGATAAATATCAACGCTGACCCAGCTGAGACTCGAACCTGGGAACTACAGATTACGAGCCTGGTGCGCTACCGACTGAGCCACCACCGTCCCGTGTGAGGGAGAGCCATACCCTGTGCATGTTAAAGAACACCCTAGTAGATGGTCTTGACGGGAAGCTGCCATCTGCCTCCAAACAGCTGTCTAGTGGGGTTCTCTTTCCTTCAGCCTTCTCTGAGACTTCGGAATCCTTGTAACCTGGCCATTTAGGATGTTATGTGCTAAAAAATGCCGCTCAGAGGTAAAATAAATCAACCGTTCAAGTCGTTTGTGGTCAATTTTAATGCCGAAGGCAGAGTGGTGTCCAGAGGAGAAAACCTCAATTCAAATACAATTTGGACTCGAACCTGGAAACTGCAGATTAAGAGAGTGGCCCCCTACCAAGTCAAAAGGTCTATAAAGAGCGCCCAGCGAGGCATATAGGGGAATGGGATCAACTGAGTAGCTATTAGGAGAAAGATAGAAAGAAACCTCTCATCAAAGTCCATCTCGAGTGTCCGCAAAATTTCCTTCTCTGCCCACAGTCAGTAGGGGGCACCGATGGGCTTGGAAAGGCCGCCGTCCGTCGGATGTGACGTTAAGCCGTGGTCCCGTGTGCGGGAGAGCCATACCCTGAGCACGCTTAAAGAACACGCTGGATGGCCTTGACGGGAGGTAACCATATGTCTCCCAAAAGCTGTTCCAGTGGGTCCCCTCCCCCAACCTTCTCTGAGCCTTCGGGGTCCATGTGACCTGGCCATTTAGCCCATGGTGTGCAAAAAAGTGCCGCTCAGAGGTAAAACAACCCAACCTATCTCGAGTGTTCTTTAAATTAAGGCTGACCTGCTTTCTTTGAATAAGGTTGCTTTACCTCTGAGCTGACGTTTTTTTTTCCTTACACAATGGAGTAAATAATTAGGTCACAAAGACCCCGAGGGTTCAGAGAAGGTTGATGGATCCAATGTACAACTGTTGGGAGACAGATGGTAGCCTCCCGTCAAAGCCATCCAGAGTGTTCTTTAATGTGCACAAGGTATGGCTCTCCCCGCACACAGCTCAACATCCGACGCATGGTGGTCTTTCCAATCCCATCGGTGCCCCCTATTGACCGAGGAGGGGGGGGATTTTGCCGAGATAAGTATCAACCTTGGTCCTGATGGGACTCGAACTTGGAAAACTGCAGATTACGAGCCTTGCACGTTACCGGCCGAGCCGCCATCGCATACGAAATAGATGGCGGGTCATAGTTTGCTTACACCTCCATAATTCTATTAAATGCATGTTTTAGAAGTTATAGAGCTTCGAGGTTAGATTCCTGTTGACATAGCATAAAAATTCTCTAATATTTTGGCAGGGCAATGCTTAATAAAGTTGGGCACAGTAATGAATAATAAGTAAATTTGAGAACATCTGCTGGAGTAATTATTATTTCTACTCTTTATTTCTAGCTGCCGCATAATGATTGTGGTAGATTCGAAGTTAACGGACCTGGTTCGAGACTCACATAAGGCATTTTTTTAATTATGCGTGATGCTTTCTGCAGAGGTCTGTTTTGGCCCACGAATCGTCTCTATGAATTAATATGTCGGCAGACACGGTGATATATATATTGGGCCACATAGTAAATGGCGAAATATATTGGGTTGGGTTGTTTTACCTCTGAGCGGCACTTTTTTGCACACCATGGGCTAAATGGCCAGGTCACATGGACCCCGAAGGCTCAGAGAAGGTTGGGGGAAGGGGACCCACTGAAACAGCTGTTGGGAGACAGATGGTAGCCTCCCGTCAAGGACATCCAGTGTGTTCTTTAACATGCACAGGGTATGGCTCTCCCGCACACGGAGCCACGGCTTAACGTCCCATCCGACGGACGGCGGTCTTTCCAAACTCATCTGTGTCCCCTACTGACTGTGGGCAAGGCGGGGATAAATCTCAGAATTATTGGAATGAATGGGGAATTTTGCGGAGATAAATCTCAGCACTGACCCAATTGGGACTCGAACTTGGGAACTACAGATTACAAGCCTGGCGCGCTACCTGAACCATCCCCGCCCCTTATTTTCAAGTGAATCATATTATTATTTATATAGAAAGAGAAATATATATGTATTTCTCTTTTTTTGAGAGAGGATTACGGGGAGGGGTGTGATTATAAGATCAACGTTCTTTGCTGTACAGTCGCTCAAAAAAGTATCCGAACATTGTGGTTGATTACAGAATTCAGAAAAAATATCTGGCAACGATTTTTTTTTAAATTAGTGATCTGGCAACTTTCGTGTCACGTGACACGAAGGTTGCCAGATCACTAAGTTCTAAAAAAATCGTTGCCAGATATTTTTTCTGAATTCTGTAATCAACATAGTGTTCGGATTTTTTTTAATATATACAATGCGTATGAATATATAATGCAATGAATATGGAGCGTGTGCAGTTACCGTTCACAGCAAACTGGAGCGGTTGCGGTTAATGTTCACAGCACATTGAATCGTGTGAGCTCACAAAAACCTGGATCGTGTGGGTCCACTCACAGAAATATTGAACTTGTGCAGTTACCGTTCACAGCAAACTGGAGCGGTTGCTCTTAATGTTCACAGCACATTGAATCGAGTGAGCTCACAAAAACCTGGATCGTGTGGGTCCACTCACAGAAATATTGAACGTGTGCAGTTACCGTTCACAGCAAACTGGAGCGGTTGCGGTTAATGTTCACAGCGCATTGAATTGTGTGAGCTCACAAAAACCTGGATCGTGTGGGCCCACTCACAGAAATATTGAGCGTGTGCAGTTACCGTTCACAGCAAACTGGAGCGGTTGCGGTTAATGTTCACAGCACATTGAATCGTGCGAGCTCACAAAAACCTGGATCGTGTGGGCCCACTCACAGAAATATTGAGCGTGTGCAGTTACCGTTCACAGCAAACTGGAGCGGTTGCGGTTAATGTTCACAGCACATTGAATCGTGTGAGCTCACAAAAACCTGGATCGTGTGGGTCCACTCACAGAAATATTGAACGTGTGCAATTACCGTTCACAGCAAACTGGAGCGGTTGCTCTTAATGTTCACAGCACATTGAATCGAGTGAGCTCACAAAAACCTGGATCGTGTGGGTCCACTCACAGAAATATTGAACGTGTGCAGTTACCGTTCACAGCAAACTGGAGCGTGTGCAGTTACTGCACACGCTCCAGTAGCTGGAGTACTGGAGCGTGTACAGTTGCTGTACATGCTCCAGATATTTTTTCTGAATTCTGTAATCAACCATAGTGTTCGGATACGTTTTTGTGCGACTGTACTCCTAGTTCAAAAATTCCATTTCCAGCACGAGAAATCGTCTGTTTGAGAAGTTATATTTCTTTTATATCGGCTGCGAAATCTACCAATCAAAAACTTATTTTGAAACTCTCTTTGCAGTTGCGCAAGAGCTGTCCCCGAGATAAATTCATTCTTCGATTTTCACCTTTCTGTGACTTGGCGTCTAGACACACGTCACGAGTATAATTGAATTATCAGGTGCTGACCTTTGACCCCGGGTGCTCATTAATCACTGACTGACTCTGCTTTGATGTCAGAATGAGCTGACACGTAGGCAACGTTCAAAGCAGCATCACTTTGGTTTCTCTCCATCTTCCCCATATAGATTAACTGAAGATGCGAGATGGCGAAACTCTCTCAGCTTGCATGACAAAGATAGCTATAACAATATTTATAGTGGTAGTTTTTGCATGCCACACCAATCATCGTTTTTTCGCATATAATAATAATAACGTGTTTCCTCGATTTTAAGACGCACCCCTGAAGTAATAGTAGCCTCTTTTGGGAGGAGGGATGAAATATTACTACAAAAATATATTACTATAAAATTATATTGGGGCGGGAGTGGCTCAGTCGGTAGCGCGCCAGGCTCGTAATCTGTAGTTCCCAGGTTCGAGTCCCAGCTGGGTCAGCGTTGGATGGCCTTGACGGGAGGCTACCATTTGTCTCCCAACAGCTGTTCCAGTGGGTCCCCTCCCACAACCTTCTCTGAGCCTTCGGGGTCCATGTGACCTGGCCATTTAGCCCATGGTGTGCAAAAAAGTGCCGCTCAGAGGTAAAACAACCCAATAAAATTATATTACTACAAAATTGCCTCTGAGCGGCACTTTTTTTGCACACTATGGGCTAAATAGCAAGGTCACATTGACCCCAAAGGCTCAGAGAAGATTGGGGGAGGAGACCCACTGGAACAGCTGTTGGGAGACAGATGGTAGCCTCCCGTCAAGGCCATCTAGCATGTTCTTTAAATGGCACAGGGTATGGCTTGGGTTGTTTTACCTCTGAGCGGCACTTTTTTTGCACACAATGCGCTAAATGGCCAGGTCAAAAGGACCCTGAAGGCTCAGAGAAGGTTGGGGGATGGGACCCACTGGAACAGCTGTTAGGAGACTAATGGTAACCTCCCGTCAAAGCTATCCAGTGTGTTATTTAACGTGCACAGGGTATGTCTTGGATTGGGTTGTTTTACCTCTGAGCGGCACTTTTTTTGCACACAATGGGCTAAATGGCCAAGTCACAAGGACCCTGAAGGCTCAGAGAAGGTTGGGGGAGGACACCCACTGGAACAGCTGTTGGGAGACAGATGGTAGCCTCCCGTCAAGGCCATCCAGCGTGTTCTTTAACGTGCACAGGGTAAGGCTCTTCCGCACACGGGGCCACGGCTTAACGCCCCATCCGACGGACGGCGGCCTTTGCCAAGACCATTGGTGTCCCCTACTAAACGGGAATTATGCGGGATTTTCGGAATAAAAACCGAATTCCGCATTCCTTCTTTAAGTAATTTGAATCGTTACATTGATGCATCGAGCACACTTGACACTGCGCTCAACGCCGCGACAGAAGAATGGACGCTGCCAATCCTCTTTTTAAGTGAACCTAGCATTATCTATTTTACTGCATCCAATTTAGTCTTTCAACGTCGATTCTTAAAAGCCATCGAATGTAAGACCCATCTCGATTACTGAGATATTAAAAAGCAAAAATAAAGGGGGAGGGCTCCTTATAATCGAGGAAATACGGAATTTAAATATAATTGCTTACGACCGAGGTAGGGAGGCGACAGTGGTGTGCTGGCGCCGATTGTTGGATTTTCAAGAATCTTGCGAGCTGGTTGATAAATTGGCAATGTCTATAAACTGTCGATCCGCACGCATTTCAATCCACGATGGCTAGGTGGCATTTGAGCGATAAGCTTTGTATATGGTGACACGGGAAATCTTGTCGGGGGGGGCTTATTCGGCATCTTTTGTGCTTCCTTTCCCCCGCTCTCCTTCCCTAAGCCAAAATTCCCCGGCATGCCTACGTTCAGTAGGGGACACCGATGGGCTTGGAAAAGCCGCTGTCCGTTGGATGGGACGTTAAGCCATGGCCCCGTGTACGGGAGAGCCTGTCCACGGTCAGTAGGGGACACCGATGGGCTTGGAAAGGCCGCCGTCCGTCAGATGGGACGTTAAGCCGTGGCCCCGTGTACGGGAGAGCCTGTCCACGGTCAGTAGGGGACACCGATGGGCTTGGAAAGGCCGCCATCCGTCAGATGGGACGTTAAGCAGTGCCCGTGTGCGGGAGAGCCTGTCCACGGTCAGTAGGGGACACCTATGTGCTTGGAAAGGCCGCCGTCCGTTGGATGGGACGTTAAGCCGTACCCCTGTGTACGGGAGAGCTTGTCCACGGTCAGTAGGGGACACCGATGAACTTGGAAAACCTGCCGTCCGTCGAATGGGACCTTAAACCATTGCCCCGTGTACGGGAGAGTCTGCCCACGGTCAGTAGTGGACACCGATGGGCTTCGAAAGGCCTCCATCCGTCGGATGGGATGTTAAGCGTGGTCCCGTGTGTGGGAGAGCCTCGCCCTATGCACGTTAAAGAACACGCTGGATGGCGTTGACGGGAGGCTACCATCTGTCTCCCAACAGCTGTTCCAGTGGGTCCCCTCTCCCAACCTTCTCTGAGCCATCGGGGTCCTTGTGACTTGGCCATTTAGCCCATTGTGTGCAAAAAAATGACACTCAGAGGTAAAACAATCCAACCTTCCCTAATCATAATATGGATTTTGGGAAATTTAAAGGTTGGTCCTGGAAAATATGAATCTGAAGTTTGAATATTTGATTGAATCACATAAGTTTAAAGATATTCCATTAAATAAAAAATAATAAATTCAATGATTTTCCTAGGAATACCTTATTAGAAAATATAATTCAACACAAGAATTTACGTCTGTCATCAGACAGAAATAATTTTTTTATTATTATTATTATCTATTCATTACCGAAATGTAGGCCTATAGAGCCTGAAAACATTTTAAATTATTTCAATTTATAAGAACTATCATTTATAAAGATCTAACTTTACCATGGATAAAAAAAATGTACCATTTAAATCAAATTTTAAATATGAAATTGATTTCAACGATTTTTTTTGTAGATAATAATGTAGAATCAAAAAATGTTTCAATCCCGTCAAGTATTAAAAAAGCTATAAAAGATAGTTAGCACTATTGTAATCAGTGCTGAATCTGAAAGAAATTTCTGATTAATGAACATAATTTCTACGAGGGTGAGAAATAGTTTAACAATAGATCACATGTCAGATTTAATGACGATAAATTTATTGGGAATAGAGTTAGCGGATTGGGATGCAACTCCCTTTGTGAAATCATGGTTGAATCGCAACCAGAGATTGGCTACGCGGATTGGGATGCAACTCCCTTTGTGAAATCGTGGTTGAATCGCAGCCAGAGATTGGCTACGCGGATTGGGATGCAACTCCCTTTGTGAAATCATGGTTGAATCGCAACCAGAGATTGGCTACGCGGATTGGGATGCAACTCCCTTTGTGAAATCTTGGTTGAATCGCAACCAGAGATTGGCTACGCGGATTGGGATGCAACTCCCTTTGTGAAATCATGGTTGAATCGCAACCAGAGATTGGCTACGCGGATTGGAATGCAACTCCCTTTGTGAAATCATGGTTGAATCGCACCAGAGATTGGCTACGCGGATTGGGATGCAACTCCCTTTGTGAAATCATGGTTGAATCGCAACCAGAGATTGGCTACGCGGATTGGAATGCAACTCCCTTTGTGAAATCATGGTTGAATCGCACCAGAGATTGGCTACGCGGATTGGGATGCAACTCCCTTTGCGAAATCGTGGTTGAATCGCACCCAGAGATTGGCTACGCGGATTGGGATGCAACTCCCTTTGCGAAATCTTGGTTGAATCGCACCCAGAGATTGGCTACGCGGATTGGGATGCAACTCCCTTTGTGAAATCATGGTTGAATCGCAACCAGAGATTGGCTACGCGGATTGGGATGCAACTCCCTTTGTGAAATCTTGGTTGAATCGCAACCAGAGATTGGCTACGCGGATTGGGATGCAACTCCCTTTGTGAAATCATGGTTGAATCGCAACCAGAGATTGGCTACGCGGATTGGGATGCAACTCCCTTTGTGAAATCATGGTTGAATCGCAACCAGAGATTGGCTACGCGGATTGGGATGCAACTCCCTTTGTGAAATCTTGGTTGAATCGCAACCAGAGATTGGCTACGCGGATTGGGATGCAACTCCCTTTGTGAAATCATGGTTGAATCGCAACCAGAGATTGGCTACGCGGATTGGGATGCAACTCCCTTTGTGAAATCATGGTTGAATCGCAACCAGAGATTGGCTACGCGGATTGGGATGCAACTCCCTTTGTGAAATCTTGGTTGAATCGCAACCAGAGATTGGCTACGCGGATTGGGATGCAACTCCCTTTGTGAAATCATGGTTGAATCGCAACCAGAGATTGGCTACGCGGATTGGGATGCAACTCCCTTTGTGAAATCATGGTTGAATCGCAACCAGAGATTGGCTACGCGGATTGGGATGCAACTCCCTTTGTGAAATCTTGGTTGAATCGCAACCAGAGATTGGCTACGCGGATTGGGATGCAACTCCCTTTGTGAAATCATGGTTGAATCGCAACCAGAGATTGGCTACGCGGATTGGGATGCAACTCCCTTTGTGAAATCATGGTTGAATCGCAACCAGAGATTGGCTACGCGGATTGGGATGCAACTCCCTTTGTGAAATCTTGGTTGAATCGCAACCAGAGATTGGCTACGCGGATTGGGATGCAACTCCCTTTGTGAAATCATGGTTGAATCGCAACCAGAGATTGGCTACGCGGATTGGGATGCAACTCCCTTTGTGAAATCATGGTTGAATCGCAACCAGAGATTGGCTACGCGGATTGGGATGCAACTCCCTTTGTGAAATCTTGGTTGAATCGCAACCAGAGATTGGCTACGCGGATTGGGATGCAACTCCCTTTGTGAAATCATGGTTGAATCGCAACCAGAGATTGGCTACGCGGATTGGGATGCAACTCCCTTTGTGAAATCATGGTTGAATCGCAACCAGAGATTGGCTACGCGGATTGGGATGCAACTCCCTTTGTGAAATCTTGGTTGAATCGCAACCAGAGATTGGCTACGCGGATTGGGATGCAACTCCCTTTGTGAAATCATGGTTGAATCGCAACCAGAGATTGGCTACGCGGATTGGGATGCAACTCCCTTTGTGAAATCATGGTTGAATCGCAACCAGAGATTGGCTACGCGGATTGGGATGCAACTCCCTTTGTGAAATCTTGGTTGAATCGCAACCAGAGATTGGCTACGCGGATTGGGATGCAACTCCCTTTGTGAAATCATGGTTGAATCGCAACCAGAGATTGGCTACGCGGATTGGGATGCAACTCCCTTTGTGAAATCATGGTTGAATCGCACCAGAGATTGGCTACGCGGATTGGGATGCAACTCCCTTTGTGAAATCATGGTTGAATCGCAACCAGAGATTGGCTACGCGGATTGGGATGCAACTCCCTTTGTGAAATCATGGTTGAATCGCAACCAGAGATTGGCTACGCGGATTGGGATGCAACTCCCTTTGTGAAATCATGGTTGAATCGCAACCAGAGATTGGCTACGCGGATTGGGATGCAACTCCCTTTGTGAAATCTTGGTTGAATCGCAACCAGAGATTGGCTACGCGGATTGGGATGCAACTCCCTTTGTGAAATCATGGTTGAATCGCAACCAGAGATTGGCTACGCGGATTGGGATGCAACTCCCTTTGTGAAATCATGGTTGAATCGCAACCAGAGATTGGCTACGCAGATTGGGATGCAACTCCCTTTGTGAAATCATGGTTGAATCGCACCAGAGATTGGCTACGCAGATTGGGATGCAACTCCCTTTGTGAAATCTTGGTTGAATCGCATCAGAGATTGGCTACGCGGATTGGGATGCAACTCCCTTTGTGAAATCATGGTTGAATCGCAACCAGAGATTGGCTACGCGGATTGGGATGCAACTCCCTTTGTGAAATCATGGTTGAATCGCAACCAGAGATTGGCTACGCGGATTGGGATGCAACTCCCTTTGTGAAATCTTGGTTGAATCGCAACCAGAGATTGGCTACGCGGATTGGGATGCAACTCCCTTTGTGAAATCATGGTTGAATCGCAACCAGAGATTGGCTACGCGGATTGGGATGCAACTCCCTTTGTGAAATCATGGTTGAATCGCAACCAGAGATTGGCTACGCGGATTGGGATGCAACTCCCTTTGTGAAATCTTGGTTGAATCGCAACCAGAGATTGGCTACGCGGATTGGGATGCAACTCCCTTTGTGAAATCATGGTTGAATCGCAACCAGAGATTGGCTACGCAGATTGGGATGCAACTCCCTTTGTGAAATCATGGTTGAATCGCACCAGAGATTGGCTACGCGGATTGGGATGCAACTCCCTTTGTGAAATCATGGTTGAATCGCAAACAGAGATTGGCTACGCGGATTGGGATGCAACTCCCTTTGTGAAATCATGGTTGAATCGCAACCAGAGATTGGCTACGCAGATTGGGATGCAACTCCCTTTGTGAAATCATGGTTGAATCGCACCAGAGATTGGCTACGCAGATTGGGATGCAACTCCCTTTGTGAAATCTTGGTTGAATCGCATCAGAGATTGGCTACGCGGATTGGGATGCAACTCCCTTTGTGAAATCATGGTTGAATCGCAACCAGAGATTGGCTACGCGGATTGGGATGCAACTCCCTTTGTGAAATCATGGTTGAATCGCACCAGAGATTGGCTACGCGGATTGGGATGCAACTCCCTTTGTGAAATCATGGTTGAATCGCAACCAGAGATTGGCTACGCGGATTGGGATGCAACTCCCTTTGTGAAATCATGGTTGAATCGCAACCAGAGATTGGCTACGCGGATTGGGATGCAACTCCCTTTGTGAAATCATGGTTGAATCGCACCAGAGATTGGCTACGCAGATTGGGATGCAACTCCCTTTGTGAAATCTTGGTTGAATCGCATCAGAGATTGGCTACGCGGATTGGGATGCAACTCCCTTTGTGAAATCGTGGTTGAATCGCAACCAGAGATTGGCTACGCGGATTGGGATGCAACTCCCTTTGTGAAATCATGGTTGAATCGCAACCAGAGATTGGCTACGCGGATTGGGATGCAACTCCCTTTGCGAAATCATGGTTGAATCGCAACCAGAGATTGGCTACGCGGATTGGGATGCAACTCCCTTTGCGAAATCATGGTTGAATCGCAACCAGAGATTGGCTACGCGGATTGGGAAGCAACTCCCTTTGTGAAATCATGGTTGAATCGCAACCAGAGATTGGCTACGCGGATTGGGATGCAACTCCCTTTGTGAAATCTTGGTTGAATCGCAACCAGAGATTGGCTACGCGGATTGGGATGGAACTCCCTTTGTGAAATCGTGGTTGAATCGCAACCAGAGATTGGCTACGCGGATTGGGATGCAACTCCCTTTGTGAAATCGTGGTTGAATCGCAACCAGAGATTGGCTACGCGGATTGGGATGCAACTCCCTTTGTGAAATCGTGGTTGAATCGCAACCAGAGATTGGCTACGCGGATTGGGATGCAACTCCCTTTGTGAAATCGTGGTTGAATTGCAACCAGAGATTGGCTACGCGGATTGGGATGCAACTCCCTTTGTGAAATCGTGGTTGAATCGCAACCAGAGATTGGCTACGCGGATTGGGATGCAACTCCCTTTGTGAAATCGTGGTTGAATCGCAACCAGAGATTGGCTACGCGGATTGGGATGCAACTCCCTTTGTGAAATCGTGGTTGAATCGCAACCAGAGATTGGCTACGCGGATTGGGATGCAACTCCCTTTGTGAAATCATGGTTGAATCGCAACCAGAGATTGGCTACGCGGATTGGGATGCAACTCCCTTTGTGAAATCATGGTTGAATCGCAACCAGAGATTGGCTACGCGGATTGGGATGCAACTCCCTTTGTGAAATCATGGTTGAATCGCAACCAGAGATTGGCTACGCGGATTGGGATGCAACTTCCTTTGTGAAATCATGGTTGAATCGCAACCAGAGATTGGCTACGCGGATTGGAATGCAACTCCCTTTGTGAAATCATGGTTGAATCGCAACCAGAGATTGGCTACGCGGATTGGAATGCAACTCCCTTTGTGAAATCATGGTTGAATCGCAACCAGAGATTGGCTACGTGGATTGGGATGCAACTCCCTTTGTGAAATCATGGTTGAATCGCAACCAGAGATTGGCTACGCGGATTGGGATGCAACTCCCTTTGTGAAATCATGGTTGAATCGCAACCAGAGATTGGCTACGCGGATTGGGATGCAACTTCCTTTGTGAAATCATGGTTGAATCGCAACCAGAGATTGGCTACGCGGATTGGAATGCAACTCCCTTTGTGAAATCATGGTTGAATCGCAACCAGAGATTGGCTACGCGGATTGGAATGCAACTCCCTTTGTGAAATCATGGTTGAATCGCAACCAGAGATTGGCTACGCGGATTGGGATGCAACTCCCTTTGTGAAATCATGGTTGAATCGCAACCAGAGATTGGCTACGCGGATTGGGATGCAACTTCCTTTGTGAAATCATGGTTGAATCGCAACCAGAGATTGGCTACGCGGATTGGAATGCAACTCCCTTTGTGAAATCATGGTTGAATCGCAACCAGAGATTGGCTACGCGGATTGGAATGCAACTCCCTTTGTGAAATCATGGTTGAATCGCAACCAGAGATTGGCTACGCGGATTGGGATGCAACTCCCTTTGTGAAATCATGGTTGAATCGCAACCAGAGATTGGCTACGCGGATTGGAATGCAACTCCCTTTGTGAAATCGTGGTTGAATCGCAACCAGAGATTGGCTACGCGGATTGGGATGCAACTCCCTTTGTGAAATCATGGTTGAATCGCAACCAGAGATTGGCTACGCGGATTGGGATGCAACTCCCTTTGTGAAATCATGGTTGAATCGCAACCAGAGATTGGCTACGCGGATTGGAATGCAACTCCCTTTGTGAAATCATGGTTGAATCGCAACCAGAGATTGGCTACGCGGATTGGGATGCAACTCCCTTTGTGAAATCATGGTTGAATCGCAACCAGAGATTGGCTACGCGGATTGGAATGCAACTCCCTTTGTGAAATCATGGTTGAATCGCAACCAGAGATTGGCTACGCGGATTGGAATGCAACTCCCTTTGTGAAATCATGGTTGAATCGCACCAGAGATTGGCTACGCGGATTGGGATGCAACTCCCTTTGTGAAATCATGGTTGAATCGCAACCAGAGATTGGCTACGCGGATTGGAATGCAACTCCCTTTGTGAAATCATGGTTGAATCGCAACCAGAGATTGGCTACGCGGATTGGAATGCAACTCCCTTTGTGAAATCATGGTTGAATCGCAACCAGAGATTGGCTACGCGGATTGGGATGCAACTCCCTTTGTGAAATCATGGTTGAATCGCAACCAGAGATTGGCTACGCGGATTGGAATGCAACTCCCTTTGTGAAATCGTGGTTGAATCGCAACCAGAGATTGGCTACGCGGATTGGGATGCAACTCCCTTTGTGAAATCATGGTTGAATCGCAACCAGAGATTGGCTACGCGGATTGGGATGCAACTCCCTTTGTGAAATCATGGTTGAATCGCAACCAGAGATTGGCTACGCAGATTGGAATGCAACTCCCTTTGTGAAATCATGGTTGAATCGCAACCAGAGATTGGCTACGCGGATTGGAATGCAACTCCCTTTGTGAAATCATGGTTGAATCGCAACCAGAGATTGGCTACGCGGATTGGAATGCAACTCCCTTTGTGAAATCATGGTTGAATCGCAACCAGAGATTGGCTACGCGGATTGGAATGCAACTCCCTTTGTGAAATCATGGTTGAATCGCACCAGAGATTGGCTACGCGGATTGGGATGCAACTCCCTTTGTGAAATCATGGTTGAATCACAACCAGAGATTGGCTACGCGGATTGGGATGCAACTCCCTTTGTGAAATCGTGGTTGAATCGCAGCCAGAGATTGGCTACGTGGATTGGGATGCAACTCCCTTTGTGAAATCGTGGTTGAATCGCAACCAGAGATTGGCTACGCGGATTGGGATGCAACTCCCTTTGTGAAATCGTGGTTGAATCGCAACCAGAGATTGGCTACGCGGATTGGGATGCAACTCCCTTTGTGAAATCGTGGTTGAATCGCAACCAGAGATTGGCTACGCGGATTGGAATGCAACTCCCTTTGTGAAATCATGGTTGAATCGCAACCAGAGATTGGCTACGCGGATTGGGATGCAATTCCCTTTGTGAAATCATGGTTGAATCGCAACCAGAGATTGGCTACGCGGATTGGAATGCAACTCCCTTTGTGAAATCATGGTTGAATCGCAACCAGAGATTGGCTACGCGGATTGGGATGCAACTTCCTTTGTGAAATCATGGTTGAATCGCAACCAGAGATTGGCTACGCGGATTGGGATGCAACTCCCTTTGTGAAATCATGGTTGAATCGCAACCAGAGATTGGCTACGCGGATTGGGATGCAACTCCCTTTGTGAAATCATGGTTGAATCGCAACCAGAGATTGGCTACGTGGATTGGGATGCAACTCCCTTTGTGAAATCATGGTTGAATCTTAACCAGAAATTGGCTACGGATATAAGAGCTCGCCAAAAGTCAATGAAAATATTTTGTGAAAATCACTTGGCTATTATGCAAATTACAATAAATAATGAATATTTCATTATTGTTTAAAATTTTTGTATTGCAAATTGTTGTAAGTCAGTAAACTTACAATAAATATATACCGACATATTATTTGTTTCGCTTTTTTAACGAGTCGGTTGTTAAAAATTTACCAGCAGACCTCTGGGTGGCCGCCTAGTCAAGTCAGAAAAGGAGAGATTTCTTTATGACCCAGGGTACGACTCTCCTTCACACGGAAAAAAATTAAGTGCTGAAATCGACCAGCATTTTTTTAACCTTTTCTAAAATATATAATAACATATTTTTGTAGTTAAATATTTTAGAATTGAAAATTTTTGTTGGTAGTTAAAACGTTTCGTCTATAAAAAAAAAGAGTAAAAAGATCCGAAAAAGAACACGTTCTCTTTAAAAGAGATCTTTTAAATACCCTATACATTGGCGATGACTTTTTTTTTTTGTTTTAGATATAGTTCGAAAAATCTAAAAATTGTTTTACAATTTTCAAAAACCTAATAGAGCAGTTTTTTTTATTTGAAAAACGTTATAAATGAAACTTGTTTAGCAATTTTTTTGTTATAAAACCGTAAAGGAACACAAAATAACAAGTATGTTTTTACTTTATATTCTTTATACACATCTGGAGAGGGGGTAGCTTAATCAGTAACGCGCCAGGCTCGTAATCTGCAGTTCCCGATTTCGAGTCCCAGCTGGGTCAGCGTTGAGGCTTATCTCCGCAAAGCTCCCCGCCCTGCCCACGGTCAGTAGAAGACACCGATGGGCTTGGAAAGGCCACAGTCCGTCGGATGGGCATAAAGCCGTGGCTCCGTGTGCGGGAGAGTCATACCCTGTGCACTTTAAAGAACACGCTAGATGGTCTTGATGGGAGGCTACCATCTGTCTCCCAAAAGTTGTCCAGTTCACAGGACACTCTTGATCCTTGTGACCTGGCCATTTAGCCACACAGCTCTCAGTATTAAAACAACCCAGTCACACACAGGACCCGTATCTTTACGGCCTTTCCAAGCCCATCGGTGTCCAGTACTGACCGTGATTTGGCGTAGATGAATCTCGACGCTGCCATAGATAGGACTCGAACCTGGGAGTTGCAGATGACGATCATGTCGCACTACCGACTGAGCCACCTCCGCTACAACATAAGAAGTTTGGTTCAAGTTTAAGAAATGCATTAAGTGATAAATCTTACTTGATGTATCTCGAAAAAACATCAATAAACTAGACAAGAAGTAATACGTAGGGAAATTAACGATCTATCAAAGAGTACAAAGTCTAAAGGACAAAACATCGCCTTGATCAACTTTCTGTTTCCTATTTACGATCAGCAAAAGCAGAAAGGTGAAAGAACCGATGATTTACGATCTGCAGCCAATGGGCCAGTCTGTCACCGTCAGACGCTACCTGCAGTCACCTGGAGCATGCGCGTTACCACCCACGCCGTTCGCTCGCTTACACAACTTTGCTCCCAAGGTCAAAGGTGCCTTCAGGTCGCATTTTGGTCGCCCCCAGGAGGTCACCCCTCCTTTATTCATCCCCTCCCCACCCGCTGGTGTCTTCTACTGTCGGCTGACCATTAATAACCCTTTCTAGCCCGCGTGACGCGCCGTTCCGGCTTATTTGTCACCTCCCTGCAGGAGGTAACTCTGCAGGAAGGGCCGGTCTGTGTGGCGCCCCCTGTGACAGAAGTTTCCATTTTGCCGTGACAAGAAGTGACAGGAGGTAAAAAATCTTTTTGCATCAGCAGGTGCCCGCCGGGGTCGTGGCTTCTTTTAGAAAGTTTTATTATTCAGGGAAGTCGTCGCAGAAAATATAAAGTTGACATAATACAATTTAAAGATCACGAATTCTCTCTCCCTCGTGTACGATCTATGTTCGTTGTGTATCTTGACAAAAGCAATAAAACCAAAGGATGACGTCGGCAGTAGATTTCGAATTATATAGAAAACTGAAGGTGGCTGTTAATCTGTCAGTCACACCTTAGAGCTCTCCAAAAATTTTTTTTACGAGAAGTATCAAAATAAAAGTGAAATCATTTCCTATATTTATGTTAACCTTATGGACGTTGTTAATAAAACAAATTCAAGCTGTGAGATGTCTTATTTTATGCCCCGTTGCATTACTGTGTGGCTGATGTGCTTCTGTAGAAATGGTAATTGTGTTTTAATCGGTATGAAGGCATGCATATCCTTTTACAAGGTTGCGTTTTTTTTTTGTGTGTTGTCTCATCTCTCACGCAGGTGTTACTCAGAGCTCAGGTATTGGACATCCCAGTGGCGTGACTAGGTAATTTGCCTCCCTGGGCGGGGTGGCTCAGTCGGTAGCGCGCCAGGCTCGTAATCTGTAGTTCCCAGGTTCGAGTCCCAGCTGGGTCAGCGTTGAGATTTATCTCCGCAATATTCCCCGCCCTGCCCACGATCAATAGGGGACACCGATGGGCTTGGAAAGGCCGCCGGATGGGACGCTAAGCCGTGGCCCCGTGTGCGGGAGAGAGCCAGGCCATGTGCACGTTAAAGAACACGCTGGATGGCCTTGACGGGAGGCTACCATCTGTCTCCCAACAGCTGTTCCAGTGGGTCCCCAAACCTTCTCCGAGCCTTCAGGGTCCTTGTGACTTGGCCATTTAGCCCATGGTGTGCAAAAAAGTGCCGCTCAGAGGTAAAACAACCCAACGTTAAAGAACACGCTGGATGGCCTTGACGGGAGGCTACCATCTGTCTCCCAACAGCTGTTCCAGTGGGTCCCCAACCTTCTCTGAGCCTTCGGGGTCCATGTGACCTGGCCATTTAGACCATGGTGTGCAAAAAAGTGCCTAATTTTAAAAACTGCGTAATTTTAGGCAGGCAAAAAACTGCGTAATTTTAGGCAGGGGATAAGAAGACTGATGAAGATTATAGATAACCTTGCGCAGATGATACTAAAGTGTTACAGACACGTGCAATTTGGCTTGGAGGATTGTCCATAGTTGAGATAATATTTTGTCTTACAACTAGAGTGGCCCAGAGCGGATAATAGCAAAACTTATCCGCAAGGCCTTATCCACAACCGTATCCGCAAAACTTGATCAGCCTCCGCTTATATTGGGCTACGTAGTAACGTTGAGATTTTGCAAATGCTTCAGTGACATATGTTTGCGAGCAAAAGTAACCAGTCCAAAGGTTCATTAATCAATTTTATTTCATCATTATATACAATTTACAATATAGAAACCCAAAAACCAGATGGGCCCGTGTGCGGGAGAGCCATACCCTGTGTACGTTAAAGAACACGCTGGATGGCCTTGACGGGTTGGGTTGTTTTACCTCTGAGCGGCACTTTTTTGCACACCATGGGCTAAATGGCCAGGTCACATGGACCCCGAAGACTCGGAGAAGGTTTGGGGACCCATTGGAACAGCTGTTGGGAGACAGATGGTAGCCTCCCGTCAAGGCCATCTAGCGTGTTCTTTAACGTGCACAGGGCCTGGCTCTCTCCCGCACACGGGGCCACGGCTTAGCGTCCCATCCGGCGGCCTTTTCAAGCCCATCGGTGTCCCCTATTGACCGTGGGCAGGGCGGGGAATTTTGCGGAGATAAATCTCAACGCTGACCCAGCTGGGACTCGAACCTAGGAACTACAGATTACCAGCCTGGCGCGCTACCAACTGAGCCACCCCCGCCCCGGCCTTGACGGGAGGCTACCATCTGTCTCCCAACAGCTGTTCCAGTGGGTCCCCTTCCCCAACATTCTCTGAGCATTTGGGGTCCTTGTGACCTGACCATTTAGCCCATGGTGTGCAAAAAAGTGCCGCTCAGAGGTAAAACAACCCAACAACCAGATGGTTTGTCCTCATCACTAAAGGAAATTAGTAATTAAAATCAATAGCGACTTACTGATTACAAAGATTACAAATAATTGTCATTTTTCAGAAATATATTCAGTAAATTTCTGCTGTACATTAGGTTATTCAACTTACGTGCAATATCTTCAAAAGAAAAGATAACGCTCTTTTAAGTCCCGTTTGAACATATTAAATTTTTTTCGTTTCTTATTTCAAGAGGCAACTGATTGAAGATTTCAGGTGCGATTTCAGATGATTTTGGAAAAAGAAATTGTACATTTTGGACCCTTCTCAAGTTATATAAATCCGGCTGAATGCGAAAATTAAAGCAAACTCTGGTTAAAAACTATCATCACTCTAAAAATAAATACATGTTTATGACTAATACCCCGTCAAGCAGCTGCTTGCCACAAGAGGTCTGACAGGAGCCTGTCAGTTTATATGCCATAGTAGAAGATCTGAGAGGATGGCAGGACCTCAGCAGAAAAACAACACGAACATCCATGCCTTAATCCGGGGCTCGAACCCAGGTCCCTTAGATCAACAGCCAAGCACGCTAACCACTCGGCCACGGGACGGCAAAAGAATGCCAACTGCACGCGGTGTTCCCAGGTGGTCACCCTCCCAAGTACTGACCGCGCCCAAAGCTGCTTAACTTCGCGGATCGGACGAGAACTGGTGTTTTCAGCTTGGTATGGCCGTTGGCATAATACAATTAAAAAATAAAGACCACTTATAGCAGTTTTTTTATCCGCGGTTTTATGCGCTATCCACTTTAATATTATTCTTTTATCCATCAAGAGCGTTTAAATGCAGAGATCCGTATCTGCACAAGACTCTATTTTTAACTACTTGGAAAAGAAAAATAGCACCTTTAGGAGCAAATTTTTTGTAATTTGCCAACATTAGGTGCAAGATTTCTATTTCCCCGTATCTGATAAACTACATACACTGAGATGCCAGTTTATTAGGTACAGTCGCTCAAAAAAATATCCGAACACTATGATTGATTAGAGAATCCAGAAAAAATATCTGGCAATGATTTTTTTAGAAATTAGTGATCTGGCAACCTTTGTGTTACGTAACACGGATGCCAGATCACTAATTTCTAAAAAAAAATCGTTGCCAGATATTTTTTCCGAATTCTGTAATCAACCATAGTGTTCAGATACTTTTTAATATATATAATGCGTATGAATATATAATGCAATGAATATTGAGCGTGTGCAGTTACCGTCCACAGCAAACTGGAGCGGTTGCGGTTAATGTTCACAGCACATTGAATCGTGTGAGCTCACAAAAACCTGGATCGTGTGGGCCCACTCACAGAAATATTGAGCGTGTGCAGTTACCGTTCACAGTAAACTGGAGCGGTTGCGGTTAATGTTCACAGCACATTGAATCGTGTTAGTTCACAAAAACCTGGATCGTGTGGGCCCACTCACAGAAATATTGAGCGTGTGTAGTTATCGTTCACAGCAAACTGGAGCGGTTAACGCTCCAGTTTGCTCTGAACGGTAACTGGAGCGTGTACAGTTGCTGTACGCGCTTCAGATATTTTTTCTGAATTCTGTAATCAACCATAGTGTTCGGATACTTTTTGGAGCGACTGTACCCGTGAGTACCGATGGGCTTGGAAAGGCCGCCGTCCATCGGATGGGATGTAGTCTTCACACGCAGCCTACTGAACAGTTGCTAGGAGGCAGATGGCAGCATCCCGTCGAGGTCATCTAGCATTTAACGCGCACAGGGTATGACTCTTCCGCAGACGGATAACAGCTTAACGTCGCATCCGACGGACGTCGGCCTTTCCAAGCCCATCAGTGTCCCCTACTGACGAAGTACAGGGCGGGGAATTTTTGCGGACATAAATCGGATGGGGCTGAAACCTGGGAACTGCTGATTACGAACCTGGCTCGCTACCAACTCAGCCACCCCTAACCCTCCCGCCCCGAGACTCGTATGGACAACAACACTCGTATTAAATATTTCCCGTTCCGTATCTCTTTGATCAATTTTTGAACAATCGTTAGTGTCAATTTGATCAAAAATCGTTAGTGTCAAATGTCTCTTTGATCAATTCTTTTGAACAATCGTTAGTGTTTAATCTATTTTTTTTCTTCAGTGACATTTTTCCCTAACGAAGCATAGTTTTTAGAATTGGTTAAATTTAAATGCGATTTTCCTTTAGTGTAACACGTGTTTTTTTCTTTCTTAAATTGTGTTCAACTGTGTTTCCTTAAAAAAAATCGTAAAAAGATGCCGCCCCGTCAAAGAGGAAAAAAGTCTGAGAAGAATTAAAGAGGATGCTTGTGTACACTTTTACAGATGCGGGGAGCAATCCCACTCGTAAGAGGAGGAGTGTTCAGAACTATTGGATCCTGACAGCCATCACGCAGATGGCTCTGTTCCCTCCAAGAGGGAGAAGATAGGAAAGTGAGGGAGACTTTCTGAGGGGAGGAAGGAGGTGAGTTGAGTGATGATGAGGAAGTATCGCGTGACTAGAGGATACTTGCTTGCTCATCAATCCAGTGGAGAGAAGCTCTCGTCTCCTGGATGAGTTATTGTAAGAGATGATTTATGTCTTTGAGTACTAGCTTTTAAATATCTCTATCCATGGGCGCCTGCAGGAGGGGGGACAAAAATTCCCCCTCCCTGAATTTTTGGTTTTAGATAATAAAAAAATAAATCCCCCCTCAAGCACCTACTTGCCACAGAGGTCTGACAGGAGCCTGTCAGTTTATATGTCATAGTAGATCTGTGAGGATGGCAGGAACTCAGCAGAAATACAATACGCACATCCATGCTTTTACCTGGGACTCGAACCCAGGTTCCTTAGATCAGTAGCTAAGCATGCTAACCACTCGGCCAAGGGATGCAATGACATTATTGGTTAATAAGAAACATGACACAAAAAATTGCTTTATCCCTTTGAAAAAACTTATGGCTGTGGTTTTTTGCCTATATCACATATCCCGCTGATCAGTATTAGTAGTTTTCCGCTAACGTATCTTGAGTTTTGGCAGGGAGGGAGGGTTAAATAAATTGTGTTTAAACCTCCAAGTCGCACTTTTGTGCCCGCAGTGGGTTAAATTGCTGGATCATAATGACCCCCAAGTGATCACACATGATTGGAAAAGGGGCTTCACTGGAAGCTGTTAGGAGATAGGTAGAAATATCGCATTAAGGCTTGGGAAGGCAGCCGTCCGTCGGATGGGACGTTAAACCGTGGCCCGTGTGCGGGAGAGCCATACCCTGTGCACGTTAAAGAACACGCTGGATGACCTTGACGGGAGGTTACCATCTGTCTCTCAACATCTGTTCCAGTGGGTCCCCTTCCCCAACCTTCTCTGAGACTTCGGGGTCCTTATGACCTGGCCATTTAGCCCATGATGTGCAAAAAAGTGCCGTTCAGAGGTAAAACAACCAAACCCAAAAAGAATAAGTTAATTGCGTCAGTTAACATTTCAAGAATCGATTATGCAGTAGAAATAAATTCAATGATCAGTGGCAACAAAAGAATAGTGTAGCACTGACTTTCAAACGATTCCACAGCATCCATAAAGCCCTCTCCCCGGAGCTTCTTAGATCCCGTTACTCTTTCCTCATCCTCCATTTCCGGTTTGCAGGCAACCCGATCCCCACGAGGTTGGAGGTCACGTCTCATCCGCGCAAGGAAGCGCAAATTCCGTCACATGATAACCATAAGCAACTGACTTTCTCCTCTGTCCCCTATGGGCCACGTGACTGGGGCTTAACAGGAGCCGAGTTATCCCGAAGTGCTCCGAAGGCGTTAATGAACCGTAATTCTGCCCACGCCATGGAATGTTAGAAGGCAGAGACCGTGACTTCGAACGTTGCATAGAACTTCTCATAAGAAACCAACCACACGCCTCGAGATAATGCGGGGGGGGGGACTTGCGCTTTTCGTTTCTATCAGTTTTGGATTGTTTTACCTCTGAGCGCCACTTTTTTGCACACCATGGGCTAAATAGCCAGGCCACAAGGACTCCGAAGGCTCAGAGAAGGTTGGGTGAGGGGACCCACTGGAACAGCTGTTGGGAGACAGATGATAGTCTCCCATCAAGGCCATCCAGCGTGTGCTTTACGTGCACAGGATATGACTGTCCCGCACACGGGACCACGGTTTAACGTCCCATCCGACGGACGGCGCCCTTTCCAAGCCCATCGGTGTCCCCTACTGACCGTGGGCAGGGCGGGGAAATTTTGCGGAGATAAATCTCAACGCTGACCCAGCTGGGACTCGAACCTGGGAACTACAGATTACGAGCCTGGCGCGCTCCCGACTGAGCCACCCCCGCCCCGATTCTATCGGTAGATGCACAATCAGACTTTCGAAAAGTGCGAAAAATTCATCCAGTCATATTCTGGTTAAGAACCTAAAAAAGGGATCAAGCACTTGAACTTAAAATCAAAGGATATTTTTTTACTTCTTAATTTTCGTAAATGGTTGGATGGGTACAAATAAAATGTGTGCCTTGGCTGGGTTGGGCTGTTTTACTTCTAAGTGGCACTTTTTTTCCATGCAATGGGCTAAATGGCGAGGTCACAAGGACCCCGAGAGAGCTCAGATTTATCGCAACATTCATCGCAACATTAGACATGTGGTTTTATTGACTTTTTGCATCTGTAGATTGCTCAAACGAACTCAGAGACAATCATTTAGACGTAGAATGGTTAAACATGCGTTAGAAAAAATTTTCTCAAAAATTAATTAAACTTTAAATAACAAGCATTGTTTCAAACCATTTAATAAAATATGCATTTTAAAACTTTGCATGATTATTTCAATATTAGGCAATCATTAATGATATTTATGGGCGGGGGTGGCTCAGTCGATAGCGCGCCACGCTCGTAATCTGTAGTTCCCAGGTTCGAGTCCCAGCTGGGTCAGCGTTGAGATTTATCTCCGCAAAAATTCCCCGCCCTGCCCACGGTCAGTAGGGGATACCGATGGGCTTGGAAAGTCCGCCGTCCGTCGGATGGGACGTTAAGCCGTGGCCCCGTGTGCGGGAGAGCCATACCCTGTGCACGTTAAAGAACACGCTGGATGGCCTTGACGGGAGGCTACCACCTGTCTCCCAACAGCTCTTCCAGTGGGTCCCCTCCCCCAACCTTCTCTGAGCCTTCGGGGTCCATGTGACCTGTTCATTTAGCCCATGGTGTGCAAAAAAGTGCCGCTCAAAGGTAAAACAACCCAACTCTCTTGAAAAATCAATTAATTTGTCATCAGTAGCTCTGGGGCCGGTCAAAAAGAAATGGCGGGCCGTAATTTGCCCAGGGCTGCTCTAAGTAAATAGTTCGAAACTCAACTGATAATTTTTTTAACACTTACCCTTAGTGGGTAGGGGAAGTGCAATTTATTTGTTTTAAGAGATAATTATTTGTTTTTTTATATTTATTAAAAATTGTTTTCGGATTGGCTAAGTATTGATAAACTGCCTCCACTCAGAAAGAGGACACCATGGGCTTGGAAACGCCGTCGCCGTCGTATCGGACATTGAGATGTGGCCCCCGTAAGCAGGAAAGCCGTACCCAGTGCATATTTGCTACCATCTGTCTCCCAACAGCTGTTCCAGTGGGTCCCCTCCCCCAACCTTCTCTGAGCCTTCGGGGTCCATGTGACCTGGCCATTTAGCCCATGGTGTGCAAAAAAGTGCCGCTCAGAGGTAAAACAACCCAACCCAGTGCATATTAAAGAACAATTCTAGTTGGCCTTGATGGGAGGCTTCAATCTGCCTTCTAACGGCTGTCCAGGCGGACGCTCAGAGGTAAAACAACTTAACCCTCTGTTATTAAGGTGGGACATAAAATATATGAGTGTTAGTTACTTCAGGTAATAAATAGGTCAACATACAAAATAAAATAAAAAATAAATACCCCCTCAAGCAGCTGCTTGCCAAAGAGGTCTGACAGGAGCCTGTCAGTTTATATGCCACAGTTGAAGATCTGAGAGGATGGCAGGGCCTCAGCAGAAAACAACACGAACATCCGTGCCTTACCCGGGGCTCGAACCCAGGTCCCTTAGATCGGTAGCCAAGCGCGCTAACCATTCGGCCATGGGACGGCTAAAATAAATAAATACTCCCTCAAGCAGCTGCTTGCCACAGAGGTCTGACAGGAGCCTGTCAGTTTATATGCCATAGGAGAAGATCTGGGAGGATGGTAGGACCTCAGCAGAAAAACGACATATAATCCATGCCTTACCCGGGGCTCGAACCCAGGTCACTTAGATCAGTAACCAAGCACGCTAACCACTCGGCCACGGGACGGCTATCATGCAAAATAGCTCCCCAAAATACTAATCAAAAATTGTCCTACCAAAATAGAGAATTAACATGTTATGTCAATGGGGGGGGGGGGGGGGGGGAGTGGCTCAGTCGGCAGCGCGCCAGGCTCGTAATCTGTAATTCCCAGGTTCGAGTCCCAGCTGGGTCAGCGTTGAGATTTATCTCTGTAAAATTCCCCGCCCTGCCCACGGTCACTTGGGGACACCGATGGGCTTGGAAAGGCCGCCGTCCGTCGGATGGGACGTTAAGCCGTGGCCCCGTGTGCGGGAGAGCCATACCCTGTGCACGTTAAAGAACACGCTGGATGGCCTTGACGGGAGGCTACCATCTGTCTCCCAACAGCTATTCCAGTGGGTCCCCTCCCCCAACCTTCTCTGAGCTTTCGGGGTCCATGTGACCTGGCCATTTAGCCCATTGTGTGCAAAAAAGTGCCGCTCAGAGGTAAAACAACCCAACTCATGTCAATGGGAATATAACTTCCAAGCTCTATAACTTCTAATACATGCATTTAATATCCAAGCATATGAAGTTATAAACTTCTAATATTTGCATTAAATGAAAAAATGTGGCTGATGATAAATTAAAGATCATAATCAAATCTATTTAAATATCGTTTTTCAACAATATTCGTTCAGCATTTAAAGAGGCACGGAAGCTGTAATATTTAACAATAAATTATTTTCATAAATATCATTAATGATTGCCTAATATTGAAATAATCATTACGCAAAGTTTTAAAATGCATGTTTTATTAAATGGTTTGAAACAAATGCTTGTTATACAAGTTTTAATTAGTTTCTGAGGTAAATTCTTCTGACGCATGTTTAACCTTTGAAAGTCAAAATTAATGATTTTAGAGAATTCATTTGTGCAAAGATGTAGAAAATCCATAAAATCATATGTCCAAGACTGCGATGAATGGACGTAGAACCCAGACAGAAGGTTTGGGGAGAGCACTCCCTAGACAGCTATTAAGAGACAGATGGTAGCTTCCCGTCAAGGCCATCCATCATATTCTTTAATATGCACAAGGTATGGCTCTCCCGCAATAAATAAATCAAGTCACCTGTTTTATTGAATCGTGTGAGCTCACAAAAATTATTGAATCACAGCACATTGAATCATGTTAGCTCACAAAAACCTGGATCGTGTGGGCCCACTCACAGAAATATTGAGCGTTTGCAGTTACCGTTCACAGTAAACTGGAGCGGTTGCGATTAATGTTCACAGCACATTGAATCGTGTGAGCTCACAAAAACCTGGATCGTGTGGGCCCACTCACAGAAATATTGAGCTGTGTGCAGTTACCGTTCACACCACATTGAATCGTGTGAGCTCACAAAAACCTGGATCGTGTGGGCCCACTCACAGAAATATTGAGCGTGTTCAGTTACCGTTCACAGCAAACTGGAGCGGTTGCGGTTAATGTTCACAGCACATTGAATCGTGTGAGCTCACAAAAACCTGGATCGTGTGGGCCCACTCACAGAAATATTTAGCGTGTGCAATTACCGTTCACAGCAAACTGGAGCGGTTGCGGTTAATGTTCACAGCACATTGAATCGTGTGAGCTCACAAAAACCTGGATCGTGTGGGCCCACTCACAGAAATATTGAGCTGTGTGCAGTTACCGTTCACACCACATTGAATCGTGTGAGCTCACAAAAACCTGGATCGTGTGGGCCCACTCACAGAAATATTGAGCGTGTTCAGTTACCGTTCACAGCAAACTGGAGCGGTTGCGGTTAATGTTCACAGCACATTGAATCGTGTGAGCTCACAAAAACCTGGATCGTGTGGGCCCACTCACAGAAATATTTAGCGTGTGCAATTACCGTTCACAGCAAACTGGAGCGGTTGCGGTTAATGTTCACAGCACATTGAATCGTGTGAGCTCACAAAAACCTGGATCGTGTGGGCCCACTCACAGAAATATTGAGCGTGTTCAGTTACCGTTCACAGCAAACTGGAGCGGTTGCGGTTAATGTTCACAGCACATTGAATCGTGTGAGCTCACAAAAACCTGGATCGTGTGGGCCCACTCACAGAAATATTGAGCGTGTGCAGTTACTGTTCACAGCAAACTGGAGCGGTTGCGGTTAATGTTCACAGCACATTGAATCGTGTGAGCTCACAAAAACCTGGATCGTGTGGGCCCACTCACAGAAATATTGAGCTGTGTGCAGTTACCGTTCACAGCACATTGAATCGTGTGAGCTCACAAAAACCTGGATCGTGTGGGCCCACTCAAAAATATTGAGCGTGTGCAGTTACCGTTCACAGCAAACTGGAGCGGTTGCGGTTAATGTTCACAGCACATTGAATCGTGTGAGCTCACAAAAACCTGGATCGTGTGGGCCCACTCACAGAAATATTGAGCTGTGTGCAGTTACCGTTCACACCACATTGAATCGTGTGAGCTCACAAAAACCTGGATCGTGTGGGCCCACTCACAGAAATATTGAGCGTGTTCAGTTACCGTTCACAGCAAACTGGAGCGGTTGCGGTTAATGTTCACAGCACATTGAATCGTGTGAGCTCACAAAAACCTGGATCGTGTGGGCCCACTCACAGAAATATTTAGCGTGTGCAATTACCGTTCACAGCAAACTGGAGCGGTTGCGGTTAATGTTCACAGCACATTGAATCGTGTGAGCTCACAAAAACCTGGATCGTGTGGGCCCACTCACAGAAATATTGAGCGTGTGCAGTTACTGTTCACAGCAAACTGGAGCGGTTGCGGTTAATGTTCACAGCACATTGAATCGTGTGAGCTCACAAAAACCTGGATCGTGTGGGCCCACTCACAGAAATATTGAGCTGTGTGCAGTTACCGTTCACAGCACATTGAATCGTGTGAGCTCACAAAAACCTGGATCGTGTGGGCCCACTCAAAAATATTGAGCGTGTGCAGTTACCGTTCACAGCAAACTGGAGCGGTTGCGGTTAATGTTCACAGCACATTGAATCGTGTGAGCTCACAAAAACCTGGATCGTGCGGGCCCGCTCACAGAAATATTGAGCGTGTGCAGTTACTGTTCACAGCAAACTGGAGCGGTTGCGGTTAATGTTCACAGCACATTGAATCGTGTGAGCTCACAAAAACCTGGATCGTGCGGGCCCGCTCACAGAAATATTTAGCGTGTGCAGTTACCGTTCACAGCAAACTGGAGCGGTTGCGGTTAATGTTCACAGCACATTGAATCGTGTGAGCTCACAAAAACCTGGATCGTGTGGGCCCACTCACAGAAATATTGAGCGTGTGCAGTTACTGTTCACAGCAAACTGGAGCGGTTGCGGTTAATGTTCACAGCACATTGAATCGTGTGAGCTCACAAAAACCTGGATCGTGTGGGCCCACTCACAGAAATATTGAGCTGTGTGCAGTTACCGTTCACAGCACATTGAATCGTGTGAGCTCACAAAAACCTGGATCGTGTGGGCCCACTCAAAAATATTGAGCGTGTGCAGTTACCGTTCACAGCAAACTGGAGCGGTTGCGGTTAATGTTCACAGCACATTGAATCGTGTGAGCTCACAAAAACCTGGATCGTGCGGGCCCGCTCACAGAAATATTGAGCGTGTGCAGTTACCGTTGACAGCAAACTGGAGCGTGTACAGTTGCTGTACACACTCCAGATATTTTTTCTGAATTCTATAATCAACCATAGTGTTCGGATTGTCGGGTAATGAAGATTGAGACTAGCGGTGACCTGCCGAGTCCCGGATATTGATAAATTGATTGAATAAATGCTTCCTGTTTTGAATGAATTATCTATGTTCCTTTTTCGCTCGTCCTTTGTCAATATGTGGATTTGTCAAAACATTTGTTCCGCTATATCTTTCGAACGCGATGAACAAACTTAATGATTTATGTGTCAAATGAAAGCGCTGGGAGTGTCATAGAATGAAATACGCTGGGGGTGTCATAGAGAGTAAAAAAAAAAATTGACAACCCATAGTATATTTTCCTCCTAAAAGAAAGGAAATGGGAAAACGATTTTTCCTTATATCGTCGGAACGGGAGTGCCGAAAGTAGCAAACTATGCGTCAAATGAAAGCTTGTGGCATGGGGTTGGGTTGTTTTACCTCTGAGCGGCACCTTTTTGCACACCATGGGCTAAATGGCCAGGTCACAAGGATCCCGAAGGCTCAGAGAAGGTTGGGGGTAAGGGATCCACTGGAACAGCTGTTGGGAGACAGATGGTAGCCTCCCGTCAAGGCCATCCAGCGTGTTCTTTAACGTGCACAGAGTATGGCTCTCCCGCACACGGGACCACGGCTTAACGTCCCATTCGACGGACGGCGGTCTTCCCAAGCCCAACGGTGCCCCCTACTGACCGTGGGCAGGGCGGGGAATTTTGCGGAGATAAATCTCAACGCTGACCCAGCTGGGACTCGAACCTGGGAACTACAGATTACGAGCCTGGAGCGCTACCGACTGAGCCCCCAACGCTCGCCCCCCCCCAAATTCAATTTTAAAACCATTAATATTATAATGTCTTTTTAAAATTGGTCCAACCTGGTATAGTGATTAGCGATGAGTTGTTTTACCTCTGAGCGGCACTTTTTTGCACACCATGGGCTAAATGGCCAGGTCACAAGGACCCCGAGTTGGGTTGGGTTGTTTTACCTGTGAGCGGCACTTTTTTGCACGCCATGGGCTAAATGGCCAGGTCACAAGGACCCCGAAGGCTCAGAGAAGGTTGGGAGAGGGGACCCACTGGAACAGCTGTTGGGAGACAGATGGTAGTCTTCCGTCAAGGCCAACAAGAGAAAGTAGTTTTGACATGTGCCACAAAGACTATTCCATTTTGTGTTGTGTGTGGTAATAAACTATCGATATTTTAGTGGTAAAAGTAGTATCTTTAGTTCAACAGTGTATCTTTATTTTTCATGGATAAGATTAATTCTTTCACAAGTGATGTTTAATCAGTGAAATATGATTGGTAAGGTAAGTTTGTGCCTTGATTTGCAATTTGGATTTTAAATGTTGTATTAGATTATCAATTGGTTTTCAAATAACTAATTAAAATTTTAATGTTATGGATACAAGTTTATTGCCTTAGTAAATCAACTGATTTAATAACAATCTGTTTATTGTGAATTCGTTCACGATTGTTAAATAAAAAAAATACAACTTAAAAATATATAACAATTGATGTCAAGAGTCTGGATTATTTTTAATGCTTTCACTATAGAAGTATGGAAGAATTGTTAAGACTTAAGGCAGATACTGACCCTGGGCAGGGCGGGGAATTTGCGGAGATAAATCTCAACGATGATTCAGCTGGGACTCGAACCTGGGAACTGCAGATTACGGGCCTGGGCGCTATGGCATGGGGAATGATACAGATTTAAAAAAAAAACACTTCACTGTTTCGTCCCACTTATAAATGGGAAATATGAAAATGATTTTCCCCCTGTATCTTCCGAACGCTAGGGTGTAGAATTACGAGTTAGGTGTCAAATGATAGCTCATATGAGGACCTTTCGAATTATGCCCCCCCCCCCCCCCCCAGCATTCTCCTCTCCCCCCAAAAAAGGGGACAGATTATATATCAGATGAAAGTTTGGTGTTTTAGTTTTGAAGTTTGTTGTTTTTAGTGACAAGGGAAAATTATAAATAAAGTAAATAATTTTAAAAATTTAACTTCCCATATGCGCCCTAAAAAGTAGAAAATAAACCTAAAGCATATCGACGTTGCAAACAGTCACTGAATTCGTATTCGCTTCAAAAGGAGAGAGGGGGCCGATTTCTCTGCCAAACAAGATTGCCGAGCCCTATCTTCCTGGGGCACTGGTGGCTCGGTCGGTAGCGCGCCAGTCTCGTAATCTGTAGTTCCCAGGTTCGAGCCCCAGCTGGGTCAGCGTTGAGATTTATCTCCGCAAAACTACCCGCCCTGCCCACGGTCAGTAGGGGACACCGAAGGTTTGGAAAGACTGCCGTCCATCGGATGGGAGTTAAGCCGTGGTCCCTTGTGTTTGAGAGCCATACCCTATGCAGGTTAAAGAACACGCTGAATGGCCTTGACGGGAGACTATCATCTGTCTCCCGACAGCTGTTCCAGGGGGTACCCACCCCCAACCTTCTCTGAGCCTTCGGGATCCTTGTGACCTGACCATTTAGCCCGTGGTGTGTAAAAAAGTGCCGCTCAGAGGTAAAACAACCGAACCCATATTTATGATGACTTTTAATGACTACTCTTTCATATTCCAAATGTATAAAAAAAAAAAGTCACCCCTTCAGTGATCTACAAATATATTGATCCCATCTCTTTAAACAAGTAATCCTCCTAAGAAGACAGAAACAGACAATGCCAACAAATAATCTTTGCAATATTACTCGACCGAGATTCTTAATATTCTGTTGATCTAGGGAACGCCATTTAAAATTGAATAAATCCTCGCAATTACCGATCCTTTTTTCTGCTCGTCGTCGATTCCACCCACCGATAACGATCTGCGCCTGCGTCAATGTAGGAAATGGCACGCGCAGGTATCCCATCCATCATGCCCCGAGAAGAGCATCTCCTCCATCTCGTGTCTGGGATACACGATGACAGATAGAGATCTAATCCCGCAGTAATGGAGTAAAAGCTAAATATAGCCAACAGGGAAAGGATGATGCGAGGGGGATGGTGTTTTACCTTCTCCTTGCTTGGATGAATTACCACATCCTCCATTTCTGACGGTTGCGGGTTTATCAGCAAATTAAAACACTCGCGACAAAAAAATGTAGATAAAGCATTTGCAGACTTTATTTTTTGCGGTGTAAGTCAGATCTTTAGAAATGTGTTTGTTGACCTCCCCCTATACCCCCCCCCCACTACTACCACCACAAACGACCAGCAAAAAGACCGCGATTAAGATTTGAACGCAGATATCAGGTGTATGTTTGACTTTTTTTTTTATGTCTGAAGAATGTACACTGCCCTATCAAAATGGGGCAGGGGTGGCTCAGTCGGTAGCGCGCCAGGCTTGTAATCTGCAGTTTCCAGGTTCGAGTCCCGCCCTGCCCGCGGTCAGTAGGGGACACCGCTGGGCTTGGAAAGGCCGCCGTCCGTCGGATGGGACATTAAGTCGTGGCCCCGTATGTGGGAGAGCCATACCCTGTTCACGTTAAAGAACACGCTGGATGGCCTTGACGGGAGGCTACCATCTGTCTCCCAACAGCTGTTCCAGTGGATCCCCTCCCCCAACCTTCTCTGAGCCTTCGGGGTCCTTGTGACCTGGCCATTTAGCTCATGGTGTGCAAAAAAGTGCCGTTCAGAGGTAAAACAACCCAACCGAAAGCCCTATCAAAATATTAGACTTGGGTTGTTTTACCTCTGAGTGGCACTTTTTTTTTTGCACACAATGGGCTAAGTGATCAAGTCACAAGGACCCAGAAGACTCAAAGAAGTTCCAGTGGGTCCCTTTCCCACTGGAATAGCTGCTAGGAGACAGATAGTAGCCTCCCGTCAAGGCCACCCAGCATGTTCTTTAACATGCACAGGGTATAGCTGTCCCGCACAGGAATCACAGCTTAACGTCCCATCCGACGGACGGCAGCCTTTCGAAGCCCATCGGTGCCCTATTTCTGAATAAGGGCAGAACAGGGGCTAAAGGAGATAAATCTCAACACTGGCACAGGTGGGGGGGGGGGAAAGTAGGACAGTTGGCTGAGGCAATAGCGCACAACAGCAAACTGGAGCGTGTGCAGTAACTGCACACGCTCCAGTTTGCTGTGAACGGTAACTTGAGCGCGTACAGTTGCTGTACACGCTCCAGATATTTTTTCTGAATTCTGTAATCAACCATAGTGTTCGGATACTTTTTTGAGCGACTGTATAAGTATATTGTCGGGTAATGAAGATTGAGACTAGCGGTGGCCTGCCGAGTTACGGATATTGATGGCATGGTTGTTTGTTCTGTCACATCTGTTGTGATTGTGTCTCAGTAACAAAAAGTGTTCACTTATCGACATGTCAACAAAAAATGTGGTTTTTTCACATTGGGACGTAAAGCGGAATATTGGCTATGAGTCCCAGCATCCAGATTGAAAAAAGAAAATACCTAATATAATCCATTCTTGGAATTTTAAGCGAGAATCTGTATTTATGTTAAAATTATTCAAGTAATGATGGAAAAAGGGTCTGCAGAAGGAATTAAACTTCGTAGACCTCTGTGGCAAACAACTGCTTGAAGGGGGAAGGAACCATGACGCCATTAAGTTTGGGAACCGCTCTTCTAGAATATTAAAATTTTCTATAAGCCATTCACTTTTCTTTTGCCAATGATAGCTTTTACTTCCTACGTTAGAAGAGGGGGTGATTGGATTTTTTACCCTTGAGCGGCACTTTTTTGCACACATCGTGCTAAATGGCAAGGTCACAAGGACCCTGAGAGATCACAGAGTCTGGGTAGAGGGGACCCACTGGACAGGGGCGGGGGTGTTTAGTCGATAGCGCGCCAGGCTCGTAATCTGTAGTTCCCAGGTTCGAGTCCCAGCTGGGTCAGCGTTGAGATTTATCTCCGCAAAATTCCCCGCCCTGCCCACGGTCAGTAGGGGACACCGATGGGCTTGGAAAGGCCGCCGTCCGTCGGATGGGACGTTAAGCCCTGGCCCTGTGTGCGGGAGAGCCATACCCTGTGCACGTTAAAGAACACGCTGGATGGCCTTGACGGGAGGCTACCATCTGTCTCCCAACAGCTGTTCCAGTGGGTCCCCTCCCCCAACCTTCTCTGAGCCTTCGGGGTCCATGTGACCTGGCCATTTAGCCCATGGTGTGCAAAAAAGTGCCGCTCAGAGGTAAAACAACAACAACCCACTGGACAGCTGTTAGAAGATAAATGGTAACCTCCGGTCAAGGCCATTAAGCGTGTTTTTCAACATGCACAGGTTATGGCTTTCCCGCACGTGGGGCCATGGTTTAACGTTCATTTGTTGACTTTCTAAGCCTATCGTTTTCCCCATACTGACCGAGGGTAGCAGCAAAACGGGAGTTTTGCGCTGGCCCAAGTGAGAATCGAACTGGAAACTGCAGATTACGAACCTGGCGCACTACCGACTGAACGATTCCCGTCCCCTCTATTAGTATCTTATGCAAATAGAAGCTTCACCATGAAACCAAATCTGAATGTTGGTTAAAGTGTTGGTGCTTTGAGCTTCATCGTGATCTCATCGCAATCCCTCCCCGACCGCAAAGTTGGAAATCAGTGGTTTACAGCACCCGAGTAGAGATGAGAATGCTAGGGTTGGGTTGTTTTACCTCTGAGCGGCACTTTTTTGCACACCATGGGCTAAATGGCCAGGTCACAAGGACCCCGAAGGCTCAGAGAAGGTTGGGGGAGGGGACCCACTGGAACAGCTGTTGGGAGACAGATGGTAGCCTCTCGTTAAGGCCATCCAGCGTGTTCTTTAACGTGCACAGGGTATGGCTCTCCCGCACACGGGACCACGGCTTAACGTCCCATCCGACGGACGGCGGCCTTTTCAAGCCCATCGGTGTCCCCTATTGACCGTGGGCAGGGCGGGGAATTTTGCGGAGATAAATCTCAACGCTGACCCAGCTGGGACTCGAACCTGGGAGCTACAGATTACGAGCCTGGCGCGCTACCGACTGAGCCACTCCCGCCCCTGAGAATGCTAGCAAATATATGGAGGTTGGGTTGTTTTACCTCTGAGCGGCACTTTTTTGCACACCATGGGCTAAATGGCCAGGTCACATGGACCCCGAAGGCTCAGAGAAGGTTGGGGGAGGGGACCCACTGGAACAGCTGTTGGGAGACAGATGGTAGCCTCCCGTCAAGGTCATCCAGCGTGTTCTTTAACGTGCACAGGGTATGACTCTCCCACACACGGGGCCACGGCTTAACGTCCGATCCGACGGACGGCGTCCTTTCCAATCGGTGTCCCCTACTGACCGTGGGCAGGGCGAGGAATTTTGCGGAGATAAATCTCAACGCTAACCCAGCTGGGACTCGAACCTGGGAACTACAGATTACGAGCCTGGCGCGCTACCGACTGAGCCACCCTCGCCCCACAAAAACGCCTGAATCTGTTAAAACAGACGAAGCTTAACAACTTGCATAGTAATCAAGCCATGCGATAGTGCCAGCAACATGCATTCTCAACTGGCCTTCGCAACACGGATATCACTCTCATTACGATGATGATTCTAACCTCAATTTTTCAGTCACCTGCATTGCGACCGAATTTTTTTTTATAACAGTGTTGCCACTTCTATTAGTAAAAATTTTCCCAAGCTGTACAGTCATTTTAATTTTTAAAAAATATCAAAAAACAAATTCCGGGGATACTTTCTGGAACATTTATTCGTCAGAGTATTTAATCCAGGGACTGTCCCCGGAAAACGAGGATATATAGTCACCCTACCTTTAAGTTCCAGGGGGTGGGGGTGGATCAGTAAGCAGCGCGCCAGGCTCGTAACTTGCAGTTCTCAGGTTCGAGTCCCAGCTGGGTCAGTGTTAAGATTTATCTTCGCAAAATTCCCCGCCCTGCCCACGGTCAGTAGGGGACACCGAAGGCTTGGAAAGGCCGCCGTCCTTCAGATGGGACGTTAAGCCGTGGCCCCGTGTGCGGGAGAGCCATACCCTGTGCACGTTAAAGAACACGATGGATGGCCTTGACGGGAGACTATCATCTGTCTCCCAACAGCTGTTCCAGTGGGTCCCCTCCCCCAACCTTCTCTGAGCCTTCGGGGTCCATGTGACCTGGCCATTTAGCCCATGGTGTGCAAAAAAGTGACGCTCAGAGATAAAACAACCCAACCTTTAAGTTCCCCATAATTCCTTAATATGACCCTGACCTCAGCAGATGTACAACCGCTGTTTTAGAATAGTTTAATAAGAGATCCCTTGATAAACTGAGGACCTGAAACATGTCCTCTATATTCATCATTATCACCTTCATATGGTGCTGCCAGATTTGTGCAGAGCAGTAAAAATGCATCTCTCAAAGACTGCACAAACAAGCATGGAGGAAGTTCATGAGAACTGCTTTTGAAACTGGCACCAGGAAGAATTTCTCAGAGAAGTGTTTTTGATGTGTGACAAGGTCTCTCGACGCAGAGGGATATGTGGGCAAAGGATACTTCTATATAAGGCGGAGCACGGGTCGCTGGCTTACCAGCCGTACAGCGGAGCGCGTGTCACCACAAATAACTGCCTCCTACCCTACGGAGTCGACGCTCTGGCGCTATCGGGATGGTCGTCGTCAGTGCCACGTTACAAATGAGTTGCTCACTCCACTGCATCCTCGTACGGAATGTAGGGATATTTAGGGATATTCGAGGGGAAACCCGGTAAAGGAGAGAGTGTTTGAGATTTCTCCTTCACTAGGGAATGTGGGGATATTTTTGCAGACGCATAACCGTCATGGAGGGTGAAAAGTTTACAGGGGGGCCAATTTCGGGGGGAATTTACTTGTCAGGAAAAAAAAAAGAGCGAAAAATGTGAACCTTTATTTGTAGATCTTTTTTTGGCAATGCAGAAGCTGTTCAAAGTGTTGCTATGTGTTTGCAAATTGCGATTTGTTTGATACTCGTAATGCTCATATTTTGTAAATATTTGTCTTTCGTAACATCAGGTTTTTGAATAGTTTACGTGTCGCGTTTCGTAAGAATGTGACATTTTTCGTAAACGAGATTTTGGCCTGAGAATTTTGGGAAGACATCTATCTGAAGTCGTTTATTCGGTCTGTTTTTTTTTCTGTTTTAATTTTCATTAATGACAATAAACTACCGTTTTATAAGGACACCTCAGGACCCGTCTTGATCTCGATGAGTGAATGAGACTCCTCATTTCATTCACAAAAATGTTAGTATATCCTTTTTTTTTCCCCCGTTAAGAGCGTTATAATCAACTTGAACTCTGCACTCAAAAGTCATTTCATTTGGAACAGATCCGTGCATATCATTAGGGCCCCAGAGCTCATCATCATCCTCAAGCAGCCATGGGCTACGGAGGTCCAACCAGACGGTGAAATTTAGTTCTCCAAGCAAGTCTATCCTGAGCTACATCTACTGCATCTGGCCACTGCACACCAATTCTAACAAGGTCCTGTTTGACATTGTCTGCCCACCGCATCCTAGGTCTCCCCTTCTTTCTGAGGCCTTTAGGCACATTGTTCATAACCCTATTCGCCAATCTATAATTATCCATACGGGCAACATGACCAAACCAACGGAGTCTCTCTCTGCACAATACGCTGCTTAAAGGAGGGTGCAAACTCCTTTGCCTAACCTCATCATTAGATACAAAGTTGAACCACCTAATGCCGAAGATACTGCTTAAGCATCTGGAATCAAAAGCATCTAGTTTCCTGTTAACACAGCGTCGAAGTTTCACTACCATAACTAACCCAAGAAAGAACCTTAACTATTATACAGTCTAATTTTAGTCTTTAGGTGTATACGCCTATTTCTCCACACTCTCCATAAATTCTTAAAAGTCCCGGCAGCAATCCCTATTCGTCTGTTAATCTCATGCCGCACATCACCATTATCTGTTACATAGCTCCCAAGATAATTAAACTGTGACACCTGTTCAAGACTGCAATTATTCAGACTCTTTAAATAAACTTTTTGCACAAAAATGTGACTGATGCTAAAGATTAAAATTAAGTTATCACTCTTAGTTTAACGTCGATATCTAATTTAGAGGAAAAATTGTCTTGAGCTTGGTGGGATACGAACCCATGACCTCCGAATGACTATTAAGTGCTCTGACCTCCGATTAACTGCTGCCGATCAAGAGCTGTTCTATTTGATGAACTTAACCTTCCTATCTGCAGTCAATATCTGTATCTCGTGAAGCTGGAGACGGGGGTTGGCTCAGTCGGTAGCGCACCAGGCTCATAATATGTAGTTCCCAGGTTTGAGTCTCAGCTGGGCCAGCATTGAGATTCCTCTCCGCAAAATTCCCCGCCCTGCCCACGGTCACTAGGGGACACCGATTGGCTTGGAAAGGCCGCCATCCGTCGGATGGGACGTTAAACCGTGTCCCCGTGTGCGGGAGAGACATACCCTGTGCACGTAAAAGAACACGCTGGATGGCCTTGACGGGAGCTACCATCTGTCTCCCACAAGCTGTTCCAGTGTGTCCCCTCCCCCAACCTTCTCTGAGCCTTCGGGGTCCATGTGACCTGGCCATTTAGCCCATGGTGTGCAAAAAAAGTGCCGTTCAGAGGTAAAACAACCCAACCCTTACCTCAACATTCTCTGAGCCGTTGTGTGCAAAAAGCTCTAGCTATTTAACACATTGTGTGCAAAAACTTATTTTACTAAAACTTTAATTATTCAGATAGTTTTTATAAGATTAAAAAATTAGTTATTCGATAAGACATTACAATAATAATTGGAGGTTGCAGACTCCTTTGCCTAACCTCATCATTAGTTACAAAGTTGAACCACCTAATGCCGAAGATACTGCTTAAGCATCTGGAATCAAAAGCATCTAGTTTCCTGTTAACACAGCGTCGAAGTTTCACTACCATAACTAACCCAAGAAAGAACCAAACTATTATACAGTCTAATTTTAGTCTTTAGGTGTATACGCCTATTTCTCCACACTCTCCATAGATTCTTAAAAGTCCCGGCAGCAATCCCTATTCGTCTGTTAATCTCATCACCATTATCTGTTACATAGCTCCCAAGATAAGTAAACTGTGACACCTGTTCAAGACTGCAACTATTCAAACTCTTTAAATAAACTTTTTGCACAAAAATGTGACTGATGCTAAAGATTAAAATTAAGTTATCACTCTTAGTTTAACGAGCCGTCCCATGGCCGAGTGGTTAGCGCGCTTGGCTACTGATCAAAGGGACCTGGGTTCGAGCCCCGGGTAAGGCATGGATGTGTGTGTTGTTTTTCTGCTGAGAGCCTACCATCCTCTCAGATCTTCTACTATGGCATATAAACTGACAGGCTCCTGTCAGACCTCTATGGCAAGCAGCTGCTTGAAGGGGTATTTATTTTTTTCATTTTTAGTTTAACGTCGATATCTAATTTAGAGGAAAAATTGTCTTGAGCTTGGTGGGATACGAACCCATGACCTCCGAATGACATATTAAGTGCTCTGACCTGCGATTAACTGCTGCCGATCAAGAGCTGTTCTATTTGATGAACTTAACCTTCCTATCTGCAGTCAATATCTGTATCTCGTGAAGCTGGAGACGGGGGTTGGCTCGGTCGGTAGCGCACCAGGCTCATAATATGTAGTTCCCAGGTTTGAGTCTCAGCTGGGCCAGCATTGAGATTCCTCTGCGCAAAATTCCCCGCCCTGCCCACGGTCAGTAGGGGACACCGATGGGCTTGGAAAGGCCGCCGTCCGTCGGATGGGACGTTAAGCCGTGGCCCCCTGTGTGGGAGAGCCATACCCTGTGCACGTTAAAGAACACGCTGGATGGCCTTGACGGAGGCTATCATCTGTCTCCCAACCTTCTCTGAGCCTTCGGGGTCCATGTAACCTGGCCATTTAGCCCATGGTGTGCAAAAAAGTGCCGCTCAGAGGTAAAACAACCCAACCGAAAATCCGCAAAACTCCTGCCCGTGGTCAGTAAGGGATACCGATGGGCTTCAAAAGACCACCGTCTGTTGGATATGACGTTAAGCCGTGGCTTCGTGTGAGGGAAAGCCATGTTCTGTGCACGTTAAAGAACACACTGGATGACTTGATGGGAGGTTACCATCTGTCTTCTAACAGCTACCCTATGGGTTCCATTCTCCCAATACCTTCTCTGAGACGTCGGAGTCCTTGTGATCTGGCAATTTAGCCCATTGCATGCAAAAAAGTGCCGCTCAGAGGTAAAACAACTCATGCAGATAGTGTCTTCACAGTTTACAAATATCTTCCTGAAATATATGGCTATATATGTCACGAGTGGTTAGCGTGCTTGGCTACTGATCTAAGTGACATGGGTTCGAGCCCCGGGTAAGGCATGGATTATATGTCGTTTTTCTGCTGAGGTCCTGCCATCCTCCCAGATCTTCTCCTATGGCATATAAACTGACAGGCTCCTGTCAGACCTCTGTGGCAAGCAGCTGTTTGAGGGGGTATTTATTTATTTTAGCCGTCCCATGGCCGAGTGGTTAGCGCGCTTGGCTACTGATATAAGGGACCTGGGTTCGAGCCCCGGGTAAGGCATGACTGTTTATGTCGTTTTTCTGCTGAGGTCCTGCCATCCTCACAGACCTTCTACATGGCATATAAACTGACAGGCTCCTGTCAGACCTCTGTAGCAAGCATCTGCTTGAGGGGGTATTTATTATTTTATCTATAATACAGTTCGATCGCTTAATAAATTAGTCGACATCTGTTTCAACTGAAAAGAAAGTGATCACTCCTAGTTTAACGTCGATAATCAAATTTAAATTAACCCACCGGCTCATGACAATTTTTTCTCAATTTTTTGATACCTACGTTAAACTAAGGGTGATAGCTTTTTTTTTTTCATATAAAATAAACGTTGAGAAATCTATTAAGTGATTCATTTCCGATAATATTTGATATTTAAAGGAGTTGTTGAGCTCGGAATTGAAACGAAAGCAATAACCTTCATATTCATGGGGGGGGGGGGGGGAATTCACTCTCCATCGGCGAGGGAATTTTCTGGCGTAGCGGGGCGGGGATGGCTCTGTCGGTAGCGCGCCAGGCTCGTAATCTGCAGTTCCCAGGTTCGAGTCCCAGCTGGGTCAGCGTTGAGATTTATCTCCGCAATATTCCCCACCCTGCCCACGGTCAGTAGGGGACACCGATGGGCTTGGAAAGGCCGCCGTCCGTCGGATGGGACGTTAAGCCGTGGCCCCGTGTGCGGGAGAGCCATACCCTGTGCACGTTAAAGAACACGCTGGATGGCCTTGACGGGAGGCTACCATCTGTCTCCCAACAGCTGTTCCAGTGGGTCCCCTCCCCCAACCTTCTCTGAGCCTTCGGGGTCCATGTGACCTGGCCATTTAGCCCATGGTGTGCAAAAAAGTGCCGCTCAGAGGTAAAACAACCGAACTCTGGCGTAACTTCTTACTTTCCAACCTGGAAAAACCAAAACGATTAAAATATTTATAGAGGAAAGTACATCAGCTAGCAACACTGCATCGTTGATTTCGTTACGTAGTCTCTTTCGATGCACAATAAAGCAGGAGAAATATTTACTCTTTGGTCTGGTTTTTGGTGAAAATTGCTGTGTTACTCTTGCCCATCTCTCTTTTAGGTCTCATTCGATAGCACACCAGGCTCGTAATCTGCAGTTCCCAAGTTCGAGTCCCAAGTGGGCCAGCATCGAGATTGATTTCCGCCAAATTCCCCGCCCTGACCACCTTCAGCAGGGGACACCGATGGGCTGAGAAAGGCCGCTTTCCATTGGATGAGACTTTAAGCCGTAGTCCATGTATGGAAGAGCGGAAAATTTCGCGGAGATAAATCTGAACTCTGATCTAACTATGATGTTATCCTATGCATATCTACTGGCGCGCTATCGAATGACGGGAGGCTACCATCTGTCTCCCAACAGCTGTTCCAGTGGGTCCCCTCCCCCAACCTTCTCTGAGCCTTCGGGGTCCTTGTGACCTGGCCATTTAGCCCATGGTGTGCAAAAAAGTGCCGCTCAGAGGTAAAACAACCCAACCCAATCTACTGGCGCGCTATCGAATGATGGGAGGCTACCATCTGTCTCCCAACAGCTGTTCCAGTGGGTCCCCTCCCCCAACCTTCTCTGAGCCTTCGGGGTCCTTGTGACCTGGCCATTTAGCCCATGGTGTGCAAAAAAGTGCCGCTCAGAGGTAAAACAACCCAACCCAATCTACTGGCGCGCTATCGAATGATGGGAGGCTACCATCTGTCTCCAAACAGCTGTCCAATGGGTCCCCTTCCCCAACCTTCTCTGAACTTTTGGGGTCCTTGTGACCAGGGGGCGGGGGTGGCTCACTCGGTAGCGCGCCAGGCTCGTAATCTGCAGTTCTCATGTTCGAGTCCCAGTTGGATCAGAGTTCAGATTTATCTCCGCGAAATTTTCCGCCCTGCCCACGGTCAGTAGGGGACACCGCTGGGCTTGGAAAGACCGCCGTCCTTCGGATGGGACGTTAAGCCGTGGCTCCGTGTGCGGGAGAGCCATACCCTGTACACATTAAAGAACACGCTGGATGGCCTCGACGGGAGGCTACCATCTGTCTCCCAACAGCTGTTCCAATGGGTCCCCTCTCCCAACCTTCTCTGAGTCATCGGGGTCCATGTGACCTGGCCATTTAGCCCATTGTGTGCAGAAAAGTGCCGCTCAGAGGTAAACCAAACCTTGTGACCAGGCCATTTAGTAAATTGTGCATAAAAGTACCCCTCACCCAACAAAATATCACAAAATTTCCCAAATCTTATATGTTCAGAAATATTGTTTTACTGAATGAAGCCGTCCCATGGCCGAGTGGTTAGCGCGCTTGGCTACTGATTTAAATGACCTGGGTTCGAGCCCCGGGTAAGGCATGGATTATATGTCGTTTTTCTGCTGAGGTCCTGCCATCCTAACAGACCTTCTACCATGGCATATAAACTGATCCGACTCCTGTAGGTCTGTTAGACCTTTGTGGCAAGCAGCTGCTTGAGGGGGTATTTTTTTATTTTTTTAATTAAAGTCTTCGGGAAATGTAAATATTTATCATCAGTGTTGCTACTTCTAAGAATTTACCTCAAAAATTTTTCAAATCGCTTATTGAAATAAATGTAAATATTAGAAAGTTTGGTAATGTTTTTCCACTCTGTATTAGCTTTGAAACTTTTGGGTTGGACGGCTTTATTTAGGGGGAGGGGTGGACGGCTTTATTTAGTAAAACGAATATTGCTGAACATCTAGATTTGGAAAATTTTGTGATATTTTGTTGGGTGAGGGGTACTTTTTTGCACACCATGGGCTAAATGACCACGTCACATGGACCCCGAAGGCTCAGAGAAGGTTGGGGGAGGGGACCCACTGGAACAGCTGTTGGGAGACAGATGGTAGCCTCCCGTCAAGGCCATCCAGCGTGTTCTTTAACATGCACAGGGTATGGCTCTCCCTCACAAGGCCACGGCTTAACGTCCCATCGACGGACGGTCGCCTTTCCAAGCCCATCGGTGTCCCCTACTGACCGTGGGCAGGGCGGGGAATTTTGCTGAGATTAATCTCACCGCTGACCCAGCTGGGACTCGAACCTGAGAACTACAGATTACGAGCCTGGCGCGCTACCGACTGAGCCACCCCCGCCCCGGAATTATTGGGAGTGGAAGGAAAGGTTACTTTATTATGAGGACGAGGTTAACTCCTTTCTCGTTATCCATCTGAATTGAAATTAAAAAAAAAAGTGAGATGGTACTCCTCTGCACAGAGGACGGTGATCGGGCACGTACCCAGTATTTAGATTGGGGGGGGGGGGGGTTGTGTATTTTGGGTGTCCGAGAATTCATCTTCGGGGGGCGAGGATCTGAGAATAAGACTTGATTAGTGTTTCTCATTTACCAAAATATTCCACCGGATAGGTTAAAATGATATTTTTATATGGAACGAAATTTTATAGTTTTTTTTTTAAATCTATTTTTAGTTTCGGACATAAAATATGAAGCTAAAATAGAATTATGAAAAGACAACTTTTTTTGGATTTCAAAGTAGGTAGACAAATTTGGATTTAGTACAAGACAAAAAAAAAAATTTTTTTTTGGGGGGGGGGGGGGGGGCAAAAAATATAGTAATTTGTTTTTAAGCAAATCTGATTTTATCGGAAAGATGTAGACCTGATGATTTCTTTGTAACTGTTACTTCTGATATTCCTCCCCCAGGGGAATCAGCCTATCATGTGCTGTAATATCATGTTTGTGGCTCTCCTACACTTAAGACCATGATTTGAGGTTGCATCCAAAGGATGGCCTCCTTTCCGAGCCCATCGGTGTCTCCTACTGACTACAGACAGAGTTGGGTTCTAGCGGAGATCAATCTCAACGCTGCCACAGGCGGGACTCGAACCTGGGAACTACAGATTGCGAGCCTGGCACGCTACCGACTGAGCCACTCCCGCTTCTTAGAAGTTATAGAACTTCGAAATTAGAATGTCACTCACATAACATAAAATTTTTTTAATATTTTGGTACAGTCGCTGATAAAAATATCCGAACACTATGGTTGATTACAGAATTCAGAAAAAATATCTGGAGCGTGTACAGCAACTGTACACGCTCCAGTTACCGTTCACAGCAAACTGGAGCGTGTGCAGTTACTGCAAGTTGCTGCAGTTTGCTGTGAACGGTAACTGCACACGCTCAATATTTCTGTGAGTGGGCCCACACGATCCAGGTTTTTGTGAACTCACACGATTCAATGTGCTGTGAACATTAACCGCAACCGCTCCAGTTTGCTGTGAATGGTAACTGCACACGCTCAATATTTCTCTGAGTGGGTCCACACGATCCAGGTTTTTGTGAGCTCACACGATTCAATGTGCTGTGTACATTAACCGCAACCGCTCCAGTTTGCTGTGAACGGTAACTGCACACGCTCAATATTCTGTGAGTGGGCCCACACGATCCAGGTTTTTGTGAGCTCGCACGATTCAATGTACTGACTACAGACAGAGTTGGGTTCTAGCGGAGATCAATCTCAACGCCACAGGCGGGACTCGAACCTGGGAACTACAGATTGCGAGGAACTACAGATTGGAACTACAGATTGCCACAGGCGGGACTCGAACCTGGGAACTACAGATTGCGAGGCTGGCGCGCTAAAGACTGAAATGATCATTCCCAGCTCCATCTAAAAAAAAAAGCGAGATCTCAAGCGCAAATGATCAGGAAGGAAACACCTGAGTCAGCTTCCATGACAATTCGAAAGCTGACTGAATAAACGGAAGCTGACTGAATAAACGCTTACTGAATGGCGAAAACAAAAACAGGACCCAGATGTATTTTTGATCTCCAGCTGTTAGAGGGAAAGAAACATCACACTAACAAAAGGTATCAGGATGAACTGAATGCTGGGAACGAGCTTTTTCTCCTCGAGGTGCTTCTACCGAGCAAAAGAATCATTTGGAGGCGTGACCTTGACCTCAACAGAGGCCGAATAGTTGGCAGGAGACTATCGGAGGCAGTGCGCGTGCCATACGCGAAAGGCCAAAGACAGGGCACGCGGTGGGGAAGTGATCTATGGCCAACCGTAACTCCGTTTGGTGTGGAAGAACAAGGAAGTGGTGATGAACGGAAGAACAACGCGATGGTTGTATAGTGAGGACGCTGGAGGAGAATGAAGTGGTGAGATGCAAGTGAGAGGCCTCTGGCTTCATCGTGGCTAGAAGATCACTGAAAGAACTGAGGCGTGGTTGTTCGCTGTGGCGTTGCAGTTGAAGGATGCAGGCGTGAAACTCATGGACAACCTTCTGTCTTCCTCCCCCCCGTTATAAGGGGAGGGCGAACAGAGGTGTTATCATCATTTGCGAGAAAGGAGAGCAACAGTGGCTCTCAGTGGAGGTGTGTTAGGATCGTCCTGTCTTCAGGAGAGGAAAACCAGAGGTAACAGTTACAAAGAAATCATCAGGTCTACATCGTTCCGATGAAATCAGATTTGCGTAAAAACGAATTGCTATATTTTCCAGATTTTCGACACCCAAAGACTGTGGGACGAGGGTGGCTCAGTCGGTAGCGCGCCAGGGTCGTAATCTGTACTTCCCAGGTTCGAGTCCCAGCTGAGTCAGCGTTGAGATTTATCTCCGCAAATTTCCCTGCCCACAGTCAGTAGGAGACACCGATGGACTTAGAAAGGCAGTCATCCGTCAGATGTGACGTTAAGCCGTGGCCCCGTGTGCAGGAGAGCCATACCCTGTGCACGTTAAACAACACGCTTGATGGCCTCAACGGAGGCTATCATCTGTCTCCCAACAGCTGTTCCAGTGGATCCCCTCCCCCAATCTTCTCTTAGCCTTCGGGGTCCATGTGACCTGGCCATTTAGCTCATGGTGTGAAAAAAAGTGCCGCTCAGAGGTAAAACAACCCAATCCAAAGACTGTTGAAATAAATATAAAGTGTATTTTATTAAATTCACGATAAATGCGAAATCTGTACATATTTCTAATAACCTATAAAGGCTCGATTTCTGTGATATTCCAGCGAAAAAAACAATCATCATTGAAACAAATATTTGTCACGTTTTGTGCTTTTAACGTAATTTCTTTTTTTACTGCAATGCAGACTGTTGCCATAGATTATATATTTAAGTTGGCAGTTGACATTGAGCTTCAGTGGGCATGAAAATATTTATAAACATAGATCCAAACATTATCAACATATTTCGAGATACAGTCGCTCAGAAAAGTATCGGAACACTATGGTTGATTACAAAATTCAGAAAAAATATCTGGAGCGTGTACAGCAACTGTACACGCTCCAGTTACCGTTCACAGCAAACTGGAGCGTGTGCAGTTACTGCACACGCTCCAGTTTGCTGTGAACGGTAACTGCACACGCTCAATATTTCTGTGAGTGGGCCCACACGATCCAGGTTTTTGTGAGCTCCCACGATTCAATGTGCTGTGAACATTAACCGCAACCGCTCCAGTTTGCTGTGAACGGTAACTGCACACGCTCAATATTTCTGTGAGTGGGCCCACACGATCAAGGTTTTTGTGAGCTCACACGATTCAATGTGCTGTGAACATTAACCGCAACCGCTCCAGTTTGCTGTGAATGATAACTGCACACGCTCAATAGTTCTGTGAGTGGGCCCACACGATCCAGGTTTTTGTGAGCTCACACGATTCAATGTGCTGTGAACATTAACCGCAACCGCTCCAGTTTGCTGTGAATGATAACTGCACACGCTCAATAGTTCTGTGAGTGGGCCCACACGATCCAGGTTTTTGTGAGCTCACACGATTCAATGTGCTGTGAACATTAACCGCAACCGCTCCAGTTTGCTGTGAACGGTAACTGCACACGCTCAATATTTCTGTGAGTGGGCCCACACGATCAAGGTTTTTGTGAGCTCTCATGATTCAGTGTGCTGTGAACATTAACCGCAACCGCTACAGTTTGCTGTGAACGGTAACTGCACACGCTCCATATTCATTGTATTATATATTCATACGCATTATATGTATAAAAAAAATCCGAACACTAGGTTGATTACAGAATTCAGAAAAAATATCTGGAAAAGATTTTTTTTTTTAGAAATGAGCGATCTGGCAACCTTCGTGTCACGTGACACGAAGGTTGCCAGATCACTCATTTCTAAAAAAAAAAATCGTTGCCAGATGTTTTTTCTGAATTCTGTAATCAACTATAGTGTTCGGATATTTGTTTTTGAGCGACTGTACTACAAAAAAATTATTATTATTAAAAAACATTATTTATTATTTAACATATTAAAACTTTTATCAATTAACATATTTCGTTTATTAACTTTTATACTTTTCAAATAAAGTTAACGATTTTAATTTCCGATACGAATTCTTGGTCTTTGAAGCTTTTATTTCAACAAAGAATCTCGTGTTTAATTAGAATGACTTCAGTTTCCATTGAAACGTTCGTGCCCATGACCTAACAAACTGACAATGACTTTATCACGCGAAATCAGAAAGAAATTAGTTTGATGCATTCCTTCTTTCAAATTTATTGGTGGCAGCAGCTATTTCGAATAACTTTCAACCGCTAATGTTAAGTCTATGGGGATTTTGAACAATAAAAAACCGCCTACCTGTTGTCATAGATTATATATTTAACCCATTTTTTGCAGACCTCTGTGGGTCGCACATAACCTATATTCTTCGTCTGGGTGAAGGGAACGGAACTTCTTGCAAAGATTGGTGCCTCTCGCTCTTCTGGGGAGGTGGCTCAGTCGGTAGCGCGCCAGGCTCGTAATCTGCAGTTCCCAGGTTCGAGTCCCAACTGGGTCAGCGTTGAGACTCCGCAAAGTTCCGCGCCCTGCCCACGATCAGTAGGGGACACCGATTGGCTTGAAAAGGCTGCCGTCCGTCGGATGGGACGTTAAGCCGTGGTCCGTGTGCATGAGAGCTACACCCTGTGCACGATAAAGAACACGCTGTATGGCCTTGACGGCGGGAGGCTACCATCTGTCTCCCAACAGCTGTTCCAGTGGGTCCCCTCCCCCAACCTTCTCTGAACATTCGGGGCCCTTGTGACCTGGCCGTTTAGCCCATGGTGTGCAAAAAAAGTGCCGCTCAGAGGTAAAACAACCCAGCCCATAACTCTTATAAATAAAAAATCTTAAATATTGTTGAAATTTAAAATTTGGATAGTTAATTTATCTTCACATATTTCATCATCGAAAGGCTTATTTTAGATGTAACAGAGTTTCGAATTTAGTTTACTGTTGACATAAAATGGGGTTGTAGCTTTTTGCAACAGTGCAGTGATCCATGTCCTTTTTAGCAACAGAGGGCGCACTAAAAACACTGCGCCACTAATCCCTTCAGGAATGCAAAAATGGGCGGCTGTTGGAATGACAAAAAAAAATAGTAGCTGGTCTCTTGTAGGGAGCTTTATGACCACCGAGAAAAAAAAGATTCCAAATTTGATCCCATACTATAAATGTACCCGTTGTTTGGTCCCGAAAAATCTCTTTTCATTGAAGAAAGACAACATCACAAAACAAGTGGTAAAAGATTAGCTTCTCGGCTGTCGTTTCTTGGGAGAGGTTCTTTTTTAGCACCAGTGGACTTTTCGACATTCCTTCAAGATACTTCTGGCACCACAGAAACCTAAAGTTTCGCCAAGTTGCGATCTAAGGCATGACACGCACTTAGCTTCGCTTGGCATGGGTGTTGTATGCTCCACACCGTAGAGCAGCCTTGAACCAGAGCCAAATGCCTCAGTTGGCTTTGCCCCGTGATAAAATGCGCGTAGGGATCCGAGAAGTTGACTGTTCTCGTGAATTGGTGAACATCTGAGGAATGATACATAATATGGGAGTTAAGTAAGGACTGCTGCAGACAGAGATGGATTAGGACAAGTAAGGAATTCAAATGAAAGGGAAAGGTAGCGGTGAGAGATGGGTAAATAGAGATGAAATTAAAGATTACGATAGAAGCCAGGTGTTTTGTTGGCATTTACCGGGTTTGGAAATGTGCCGTCCGTCGGATGGGACGTTAAACCTTCGCCCCGTGTGCGGAAAAGCCATACTCGGTGTACATTAAAGAACACGCTGGATGGAATTCTTGATGGGTTGGGTTGTTTTACCTCTGAACGGCACTTTTTTGCACACCATGGGCTAAATGGCCAGGTCACAAGGATCTCAAAGGCTCAGAGAAGGTTCGGGGAGGGGACCCACTGGACACTGTTGGGAGACAAATGGTAGCCTCCCGTCAAGGCCATCCAGCGTGTACTTTATCGTGCACAGGGTATGGCGCCACGGCTTAACGTCCCCTCCGATGAAACGCAGCCTTTCCAAGCCCATCGGTGTCCCCTACTGACCATGGGCAGGGCGGGGAGTTTTGCGGAGATAAATCTCAACACTGACTAGCTGGGACTCGAACCTAGGAACTGTAGATTATGAGCCTGGCGCGCTACCGACTGAGCCACCCCCGCCCATCTTGATAGGAGGCTACAGCCTATCTCTTAACAGCTGTTCAATGGATCCCTTTCCCCAAACCTCTGGGTCCTTGTGACCTGGTCATTTAGCCCATTGTTTGCAAACATTCCTCTCAAAGGTGAAACAGCCCAATCGTAAGTTTTATCCGGGACCCGAACCCACGTCCTTTTGATCCTCAACCAAGCATGCTAACCTCTCTGCAACTGAATAAGAAAGGCATCGTGTAATTCGAAGCTTTAGACATTTTCGGAATAATTCAGGCAACGTAGTGTGCAGTCTCCGAATCGTAGTCACCGAAGATGGAAAATTAACGGTGGAAAAAAAAACCGCCATTTTTGACATTTCCAACCAGTTGCAGTCCATCTGGAAACGATACACTGTCAGCCATTTTGATTGGTTACAGTGAACGGAGTCTGCGCACTGCATTCCTGTAATCTCTGCACGTGACGCTTGTTTGTCTTCCAGCACTGCCGGCGACAGGTCGTGAGACCGATGGAGCGACACGGAGATTTTCTGCCCCATTTCTGCTTCTCAATGCTGGAGGATATGAGGATGAGACCGAGGAGGAGGAGGGAGAGAAGAGAGGACTGAGGGAAGGGAGAAAGGGCGTGTGGTAGACGGAGGATGTCACCTGCTGTGTCACTTGACCCTGCAGGAGGTTCGTCAGTGTCAGGGAAGACTATAGATCGTGTGGATGAGGGGATGGGTCGTTTGCCGCCTCTCGTGTTCTGATAAGGATCGCGCCCCATCAATCAAATAGCTGGGAATCTTATGAACTCCCAGGATTCGGGAGTGCCTGTTGCCGTTTGCTGTGAACGGAAATGATCGTAATCCGCTGACTCGAGGAAAACAAGATAGTTCATGAATTATTACGGCACTAACGGAAAATTGGAATTTTTTTTTTTACTTTCAAGAAATCCGAGTTGTTTAGGTCAGAGCAGGTCAGAGAGATTGTATTCTTGATCTTTCTGGAAGACGAGAGAAGATTACTCCGCTTTTATCTTTTGATTGAATTCACGAGTCCGTTAAATACTCGGTTTGACGCCTTTACCGAGTTGGTAGTTTGCTTAATAAATGTTTTCCGCAGGAGGAAAAATTGATTATATTCGCATTAAATGTGTGAAGCTAGAAGAATGAATGTCGTCGTCTCTGGGATCTCGTTTGCAAAGAGAATAAAGTTTTTCGTTTGCGTACTTTGAGTTGGGTTGTTTTGCGTATGAACATTGATTTTTTTTTTTTGCACGTGATGGACTAAATTGCCAGGTCACAATGACCCCGAGGGCTCAGAGAAGGTTGGTGGGAGGGGACCCACTGGATAGCTGTTAGGAGACAGATGGAAGCCTCCCGTCAAGGCCAAAGAACGTTTTCTTTAATGTGAACAGTTGAGTTATTGGGTTGTTTTACCTCTGAGCGGCACTTTTTTGCACACCATGGGCCAAATGGCCAAGTCACATGGACCCCAGGGGCTCAGAGAAGGTTGGGGGAGGGGGCCCACTGGAACAGCTGTTGGGAGACAGATGGTAGCCTCCCGTCAAGGCCATCCAGCGTGTTCTTTAACGTGCACAGGGTATGGCTCTCCGGCACACGGGGGCCACGGCTTAACGTCCCATCCCACGAACGGCGGTCTATTCCAAACCCATCTGTGTCCTCTACTGACTGTGGGCAAGCGGGGAATTTTGCGGAGATAAATCTCAATGCTGACCCAGCTGGGACTCGAACCTGGGAACTGCAGATTACGAGCCTGGCGCGCTACCGACTGAGCCACCTCCGCCCTGGAAGTGGAGTAAAATATGTTGAATGGTTAAAATGGTGTCATAAAACTCGCACCTAGGTTCGTCATCTGCCCGAAGAAGAAATGAATATGTGATTAAACGACCGCGCATAATGAGAACATGCCTAAATTAAAAAACCCAGTAAATGAAAACCGCGCAAATCGAAAACTACCTGTACTTAACACTGCCATCGGAACAGTATAAGATGTCGAACGATGCACATCCTTTGTCTTTTCACAGCACTCGGGAAACAAGGGAAAAAAAAATCCCGCAAATGAGTTTCTGTTCCAATGAAGAAAAACAAATCCCCACGTGAGCCGTGAAGTGTCATTAAGGGGATGATGGTATTGTCACAAGAGAAAGATCCGAGAGTAAAAAAGCACAACAGCCGTGAAAGGTTAGAAGAAAGAATAAAGAAAAAATTCAAGCGAATAGGCTAAATTGCTGCAGAAAACAAGATGCATCGAGGGCTTCTTAAGCGGAAATCCGTTAGCTCAACTTTTGAAGCGTGCCAGCATGGGAGGAGGTGACCGCAGGAACTGAAAACGGGGTGGACAGCAAAAAGCTCAAATGCTGTTTTTTACATCAATGTGACCTTCGTAGGTCGGCTTGTTAACAGGACGGCAATCGGAATAATTATCTCTTGCCATTTTCTAAAAACGATACGACGAAAAAACGGAAGAATGAGATTCTTCAGAGCAATAGGAAATTTCGGTAGTTGTAGGAGAATTCAAGGTTTGATTGAATTTGTTTCCATGAGGTGGATATCTAGGTCACAAGCAGGCTGAGGACTTGAGAAGGGCTGGGGGAAGGAGATCTATTGAACAGCTATTAGGAGACAGCTGGGAGTCAAGGTCATTCAGCGTGTTGTTTAGCATGTATAGGTTATGGCTCTCTCTGTACACGGGACTTTGGTCTAACGTGTACCATCTGACGGACGGCGGCCTTTCCAAGCCTATCTGTATCCTTTTCTTACCTAGGGAAGGGCATAGGTTGCCGGAGAGAAATCTCAAAAGCTGGCACAATTAGGACTCGAATATGAGAACTGCAGATTACGAGCTTGGTGAACTACCGACTGAGCCAAACCCTGATCAAGGTTGGGTTGTTTCACATGCGAAAAGAGGGGTGGCTCAGTCGGTAGGGCGCCAGGCTCGTAATCTGTAGTTTCCAGGTTCGAGTCCCAGCTGGGTCAGCGATGAGATTTATCTCCGCAAAACTCCCCTCCCTGCCCACGGTCAGTAGGGGACACCGATGGGCTTGGAATAGACCGCCGTCCGTCGGATGGGACGTTAAGCCGTGGCCCCATGTGCGGGAGAACCATACCCTGTGCACATTAAAGAACACGCTGGATGGCCTTGACGGGAGGCTACCATCTGTCTCTCAACAGCTGTTTCAGTGGGACCCCTCCCCCAACCTTCTCTGAGCCTTCGGGATCCATGTGACCTGGCCATTTAGCCCATGGTGTGCAAAAAAGTGCCGTTCAGAGGTAAAACAACCCAACCCTTACCCCAACCTTCTCTGAGCCGTTGTGCGCAAAAAGCTCTAGCTATTTAACACATTGTGTGCAAAAACTTATTTTACTAAAACTAATTATTCAGATAGTTTTTATAAGATTAAAAAATTAGTTATTCAATAAGACATTACAATGATAATTAATCCTGGTCCGAAGAACCTTTTTGTTTCCAGTCCAGAGGCATAAGAAAGGCGTAGTTACTGCATCCATCAAATGCCGTCTTCAAAAGGGACTCCTCCTCTTTCGGCTTCAGCTTCCTGGTGGTCACGTCCATTCCGAGAGATGACAAGTCTCTGCTCATCATCATAAGAGTGATGAACTGTCAGCATCTTTTAGCAGCTCCTCGAGGTACAGTCGCTCAAAAAAAAAATATCCGAACACTATGGTTGATTACAGAATTCAGAAAAAATATCTGGTAATGATTTGTTTTAAAAATTAGTGATCTGGCAACCTTCGTGTCACGTGACACGAAGGTAGCCAGTCGCTCCAAAAAATATCCGAACACTATGGTTGATTACAGAATTCAGAAAAAATATCTGGCAAAGATTTGTTTTAGAAATTAGTGATCTGGCAACCTTCGTGTCATGTGACCTTCGTTGCCAGATCACTAATTTCTAAAAAAATCGTTGCCAGATATTTTGGACCGATACAGTCCCTGATCAAGGTTGGGTTGTTTCACATGCGAGAAGAGGGGTGGCTCAGTCGGTAGCGCGCCAGGTCATAATCTGCAGTTCCCAGGTTCGAGTCCCAGCTGGGTCAGCATTGAGATTTATCTCCGCAAAATTCCCCGCCTGCCCACACACAGTCAGTAGAGGACACAGATGGGTTTTTAATAGACCGCCGTCCGTCGGATGGGACGTTAAGCCGTGGTCCCGTGTGCAGGAGAGCCATACCCTGTGCACGTTAAAGAACACGCTGGATGGCCTTGACGGGAGGCTACCATCTGTCTCCCAACAGCTGTTCCAGTGGGTCCCCTCCCCCAACCTTCTCTGAGCCTTTGGGGTCCATGTGACTTGGCCATTTAGTCCATGGTGTTCAAAAAAAAGTGTCGCTTGTAGGTAAAACAACCCAACCATCTGTCTCTCAACAGCTGTTCATCTGGATCCCCTCCCTAAACCTTCTCTGAACCTTCGGGGTCCTTGTGACCTCGTCATTTAGCCCATGGTGTGCAAAAAATTCCGCTCAGAGGTAAAACAACCCAAGATTGCTAGACGTCCCGATTTGTGCTAAAATCCCGAGTCTGCATTGAGAGCCAAAAATCCCTCAGATCAAGGACCAAGAGGTAATTATATGTTGTCCCTCACTTCCCTTCAGTGTCATCCAACCCGGATGACATTATTATTAGTTTATATAAATTATCTTTCTTATTAAAAAAAAATCATCCATGATTATCTATTATTGAAAAATCATTACGAGAACTTCTAAAATTAATATTTTACTAAATGGTTTAAAATTGTGCTTTAATTCATTTCTGAGGTAAATTCTTGTGAAATATTCTAGCTTTCATAACTAGTATTTAATATTGAACAAATATTGTTCAAAGTCGTGATTTAAATAGATTTGATTATAGTCTTTATATCAGTCACATTACATCAGTCAAAATTATAGAGCTTCGAAATTCTCTTAATATTTTGACAGGGCATAACTGCAACCCATTATTTAGTTTTATTCAGTAGAATATCCAGGATTTTTGCAAGGAAGGTCGATAAAAAAACGTCGGATGGGACGACGGTCCGACGGACGGCGGTCTTTCGAAGTCCATCTGTGTCCCCTATTAATATATATATAAATTCATGAAATGATTTGTTCAAAAAATACAAATTGATCAAGGTACAGTTTAACCCCCTCAATTTGGTTATTATACTTGTTGTAATGTATGCTATGCAGTGGATTGCCCACCAAATAGTTTAAAAAAATGTAATAGGAATGAATAAGATTTCTTTATCAATTGATTTATTTGTAAATACGCATTGACTAGGCCTACCTGCCTAATTTCAACTGTCACTTTGTTTAGATAGTTGGAAATGAATGGTGATCCTAACTTTATTTCTTGTTTTACAGATGCCTTTCTGGGAATGCCTGAATAAGACCCTCCAGGGTGAGTTGGCCTTGTTTCCCTTTAACCATTTCGTCTTGATAAACCCACAAGCAAATGCACTGCCGATGGTAGATTGCAATAACGAATTAAAACGGCTGTCATAGGAAATTAATGATTGCTTGTAATTAGCTTTCTGCTTACACCCAGACAAAATATGGGCTGCATGCAAATTTTTTATCCGTCGTCAGTAGCGTGAGCGAGCAGAACGTTTCGAGAGCTGTGTGGAAAGTGAGAGTAAGCTTTTTTCGTTATTGATCTTTAATCAGCTGCTGAAATTGTTCCCAATTCCATTGAGAAAATCTCAACTCGTGCTCTTTTTTGATCAGCTAAACGAGCACAGTAAAAACGTTTATCCGAACCTTGATTATACGGACTGCATGGCTCGTTTTGAAAAATGGCACGAATTTATTTGTTAATTTTTCGTGTATTTTTTTCGCATTTTAATTAATCAGAATTTAATTGTTGAATGTTTTTGTTGTAATCATCATCATCATCATCATCCTCAAGCAGCCGTGGGCTACGCAGGTCCAACCAGACCGTGCAATTTAGTTCTCCAAGCATGTCTGTCCTGAGCTACATCTGCTGCATCTGGCCACTGCACACCAATTCTAACAAGGTCCTGTTTGATATTGTCTGTTAAATACACAATAAAAATTTTATATAGATATGCATGTTTTGTCTGAAAGGATTTTCCGGATTTTTGATTATCCGAAATACATATATATCCACTTAATTAGATAAGAGTTTTTATTGTGTTTCTTAAACCAGGGGTTCCCAAATTTCGATTGGGCGGCGAGAGGATGTGAAATATTTTGTTAATTTATATTAGAAGGGTTGGCTGAAGTTAAGAAGTGACGAGGCGTATGGGTTTCTCAAAAAGGCGGGGGTTGGAGGGTTGGAATCTCGGTCTTAAACAGATATTTCTCTTTGACAGCATGTGCATCAATAGTGCATCTCGAAATTGGAGGTGGGATTGGCGTTTTTTTTTTTATCTCGCTATCTTTAGGTTAGCACTGACATAGCAGTACACCATAAAGTGATTGCTGTTGGGAGATGGGGCGATAGCTCCACAGGCTCGTAATCTGCAGTTTCCAGGTTCGAGTACCAGCTGGGTCAGCATTGAAACTTATCTCAGCAAAACTTCCCGCCCTGCCCACGGTCAGTAGGGGACACCGATGGGCTTGGAAAGGCCGCTTTTCGTCACGTTAGCCGTGACGCCGTGTGCGGGAGAGCCATACCCTGTGCTTCCATCTGAGGCTTCCATCTGCCTCTTAACGTCACGTTAGCCGTGACGCCGTGTGCGGGAGAGCCATACCCTGTGCTTCCACCTGAGGCTTCCATCTGCCTCTTAACAGCTGTTCAGTGAGTCTTCTTCTCTGAGCCCTCATGGTCCACGTGACGTGGTTATTTAATCTACTGTGCAAAAAGTCCGCCCAGAGGTAAAACAACCCTCCTCAGCTCAAAAAATCTAGCTCCAGGCCAATACCGAAACAATTTATCCGTGATTGGCTCTCTACTGCGCATGGACTAACATCCGGGGAACCCCGATGGCGACAACAAATAATAAATAAAATAAATACCCCCTCAAGCAGCTGCTTGCCACAGAGCTCTGACAGGAACCTGTCAGTTTATGTGCCACAGTAGAAGGTCTGTGAGGATGGCAGGACCTCAGCAGAAAAACAATCCATGCCAAATAATAAACAAAAATATAAGGATTTTTATTAAGGTTGTTAGACGGTCTTAAAAATGTGGAAAAAAATTAGCATCGCGTAATATTCATAACTTTTTTTTTTTCTATTTATAAAAAAAAACTTTTACATCTTATTCAGTCATTCGTACTGCGAATTTTGTCAGTTAACAAGTATTGCTGCCAAGGGTGCCTTTACATTTATCATTTGCCTATCCTCCTTGAACAAACAAGGAAAGAAAATTAAAGGACCACCTGGGATTCTGTTTGAAGAATGATCCATCACACGCCTACGCGATGCGGAGGTCTGCAGCAAGTCTTCATCTGCGTGCAGGAGCTCGACTCTCTTGGCGGAGTTTTTATGCTGGTAGAAACCGTTGGGGGGGGGGGGACATCCTGAAAAATGGACGACGCTTTAATTAAAACCAGATGCATTATTGTTACTTTGTTCCTTATCCGTAAGACAGGGTTAGTATGAAAGAATATTCATGTTTTAGAGTAACAGATGTGTCTATAAAATGTCAAGAAGCGTTCAAAGTTTACTCTTTCACATATAACGTTGTCTCGAGCCAAATTCCGAAATCGTTGGATTGGTGGGGCGGGTGTGGCTCAGTCGGTAGCGCGCCAGGCTCGTAATCTGTAGTTCCCAGGTTCGAGTCCCAGCTGGGTCAGCGTTGAGATTTATCTCCGCAAAATTCCCCGCCCTGCTCACGGTCAGTAGGGGACACCGATGGGCTTGGAAAGGCCGCCGTCCGTCGGATGGGACATTAAGCCGTGGCCCCGTGTGCGGGAGAGCCATACCCTGTGCACGTTAAAGAACACGCTGGATGGCCTTGACGGGAGGCTACCATCTGTCTCCCAACAGCTGTTCCAGTGGGTCCCCTCCCCCAACCTTCTCTGAGCCTTCGGGGTCCGTGTGACCTGGCCATTTAGCCCATTGTGTGCAAAAAAGTGCCGCTCAGAGGTAAAACAATCCAACGTTAAAGAACACGCTGGATGGCCTTGACGGGAGGCTACCATCTGTCTCCCAACAGCTGTTCCAGTGGGTCCCCTCCCCCAACCTTCTCTGAGCCTTCGGGGTCCATGTGACCTGGCCATTTAGCCCATTGTGTGCAAAAAAGTGCCGCTCAGAGGTAAAACAATCCAACGTTAAAGAACACGCTGGATGACCTTGACGGGAGGCTACCATCTGTCTCCCAACAGCTGTTCCAGTGGGTCCCCTCCCCCAACCTTCTCTGAGCCTTCGGGGTCCGTGTGACCTGGCCATTTAGCCCATGGTGTGCAAAAAAGTGCCGCTCAGAGGTAAAACAACCCAACGTTGGATTGGTAGAAGGAGACTGATCTTAGGGAATTCGAGAAGTCTTCGCAAAATTCAATGCCCTGCCCACGGTCAGTAGGGGGCACCGATGGGTTTGGAAAGGCCGCCGTCCGTCGGATGGGACGTTAAGCTGTGATCCCGTGTGCGGGAGAGCCATACCCTGTGCACGTTAAAGAACACACTGGATGGCCTTGACGGGCGGCTACCATCTGTCTCCCAACATCTGTTCCAGTGGGTCCCCTTCCCCAACCTTCTCTGAGCCTTCAGGGTCCTTGTGACCTGTCCATTTAGCCCATGGTGTGCAAAAAAGTGCCGCTCAGAGGTAAAACAACCCAAACCAGTGGGTCCCCTCCCCCAACCTTCTCTGAGCCTTCGGGGTCCATGTGACCTGGCCATTTAGCCCATGGTGCGCAAAAAAGTGCCGTTCAGAGGTAAAACAACTCAACCCAACTCGAGACAAATTCCGAAATCGTTGGATTGGTAGAGGAAGACCGATCTTAGGGAGCCCGAGAAGTCTCGATTTGGCATTATTGAAAATCCCAAGCCCTTCATTGACAGCCAAAAATCCCAAGGAACAAGAAAGAATTAAAAGTCTCTCATTTTTGCCTTCAGCAGTGTCATCCGACCCGGATAAACCCTCCCCCTAATTACTTCTCCTAGCTTGTGGAGACGCACAGTTAATGTGTTTTTCTTACTATATATTTAGTTGTCTCTTATTTAAGTTTATTTTATTTTCGATTTTTAATTACTGCATTACACTTATTGTATTCTATATTACAATTTGAAATTTTGATGATGTTATATAGGCAAATATAGGGATATACTTCCCCTAATTTGGGGGCATGGGTTGGCTCAGTCGGTAGTGCGCAAGGCTCGTAATCTGCAGTTCCCAGGTTCGAATCCCAGCTGGGCCAGCGTTGAGATTTCTCTCCGTAAAATTCCCACCCTGCCTTGGTGAGTTAGGGAAAACCGATGGTGTTGGTAAAGGCCGTCATCCATCGGATGGGACGTAAAGTTGTCGCTCCGTGTGCAGGATGCACTTTAAAGAACATGCTGGATGAGAGACTACTTCCTATCTCTTAAAGCTTATCCCCTTACTGAGCCCTTGGGGTCATTGTCACCTGGACATTTTGTCCATTTGTGCAAAAAAAAGTGCCACTCAGAAGTAAAGCAACTCAAATCCCCTAAATTAACATTTTAATTATTTTACATGACGAAATTGTTCAAGTTTGCAAGAATTTGATTTACATGATAGTTTTTAGAAACGCAATAACCCCATAAATTAAGAACCACCTCAATAACTTTTTGATAATTAATTAAGTTTTGTTTCCGGTGGTCGAGTGGTTAGTATGCTCCTGCTTTTCAGTACTGAGCATTTTTGTATAAGTCCATCGAGCATCCCGTTTTTTATTTTCAAAATCTGATCACCCTGTGTTACAAAAAACAACTATAAAGGTGATAAAATGACTTAGAAAGTACTATGTTTTCGTCTAGTGATCTCAAATTTCTCATGCATTGCATACATCCACTAGAGCAGTGGTTCTCAACCTTTTATGCTTCACGTACCCCCTGGAAATGTGTATGTAACTGGCGTACCCCTTGTATAGATAGATAAAACTATGGTTATAGTATAACAATGGGAATAAAATAAAACATATATATCAGTGGTTCTCAACCTTTTATGCTTCACGTACCCCCTGGAAATGTGTATGAAACTGGCGTACCCCTTGTATAGATAGATAAACCTATAGTTATACTATAACAATGGGAATAAAATAAAACATGTATATCAGTGGTTATCAACCTTTTATGCTTCACGTACCCCCTGGAAATCTGTATGTAACTGGCGTACCCCTTGTATAGAAAGATAAAGCTATAGTTATAGTATAACAATGGGAATAAAATAAAACATGTATATCAGTGGTTATCAACCTTTTATGCTTCACGTACCCCCTGGAAATGTGTATGTAACTGGCGTACCCCTTGTATAGATAGATAAAACTATAGTTATAGTATAACAATGGGAATAAAATAAAACATATATATCAGTGGTTATCAACCTTTTATGCTTCACGTACCCCCTGGAAATGTGTATGTAACTGGCGTACCCCTTGTATAGATAGATAAAGCTATAGTTATAGTATAACAATGGGAATAAAATAAAACATGTATATCAGTGGTTATCAACCTTTTATGCTTCACGTACCCTCTGGAAATGTGTATGTAACTGGCTACCCCTTGTATAGATAGATAAAGCTATAGTTATAGTATAACAATGGGAATAAAATAAAACATATATATTAGTGGTTATCAACCTTTTATGCTTCATGTACTCCCTGGAAATGTGTATGTAACTGGCGTACCCCTTGTATAGATAGATAAATCTATAGTTATAGTATAACAATGGGAATAAAATAAAACATGTATATCAGTGGTTATCAACCTTTTATGCTTCACGTATCCCCTGGAAATGTGTATGTAACTGGCGTACCCCTTGTATAGATAGATAAAGCTATAGTTATAGTATAACAATGGGAATAAAATAAAAATGTATATCAGTGGTTATCAACCTTTTATGCTTCACGTACCCTCTGGAAATGTGTATGTAACTGGCGTACCCCTTGTAAAGATAGATAAAACTATAGTTATAGTATAACAATGGGAATAAAATAAAACATATATATCAGTGGTTATCAACCTTTTATGCTTCACGTACCCCCTGGAAATGTGTATGTAACTGGCGTACCCCTTGCATAGATAGATAAAACTATAGTTATAGTATAACAATGGGAATAAAATAAAACATATATATCAGTGGTTATCAACCTTTTATGCTTCACGTACCCCCTGGAAATGTGTATGTAACTGGCGTACCCCTTGTATAGATAGATAAAGCTATAGTTATAGTATAACAATGGGAATAAAATAAAACATGTATATCAGTGGTTATCAACCTTTTATGCTTCACGTACCCTCTGGAAATGTGTATGTAACTGGCTACCCCTTGTATAGATAGATAAAGCTATAGTTATAGTATAACAATGGGAATAAAATAAAACATATATATCAGTGGTTATCAACCTTTTATGCTTCATGTACTCCCTGGAAATGTGTATGTAACTGGCGTACCCCTTGTATAGATAGATAAATCTATAGTTATAGTATAACAATGGGAATAAAATAAAACATGTATATCAGTGGTTATCAACCTTTTATGCTTCACGTATCCCCTGGAAATGTGTATGTAACTGGCGTACCCCTTGTATAGATAGATAAAGCTATAGTTATAGTATAACAATGGGAATAAAATAAAAATGTATATCAGTGGTTATCAACCTTTTATGCTTCACGTACCCTCTGGAAATGTGTATGTAACTGGCGTACCCCTTGTAAAGATAGATAAAACTATAGTTATAGTATAACAATGGGAATAAAATAAAACATATATATCAGTGGTTATCAAACTTTTATGCTTCACGTACCCCCTGGAAATGTGTATGTAACTGGCGTACCCCTTGTATAGATAGATAAAGCTATAGTTATAGTATAACAATGGGAATAAAATAAAACATGTATATCAGTGGTTATCAACCTTTTATGCTTCACGTATCCCCTGGAAATGTGTATGTAACTGGCGTACCCCTTGTAGAGACAGATAAAACTATAGTTATAGTATAACTATGGGAATAAAATAAAAATGTATATCAGTGGTTATCAACCTTTTATGCTTCACGTACCCCCTGGAAATGTGTATGTAACTGGCGTACCCCTTGTATAGATAGATAAAGCTATAGTTATAGTATAACAATGGGAATAAAATAAAACATATATATCAGTGGTTATTAACTTTTATGCTTCACGTACCCCCTGGAAATGTGTATGTAACTGGCGTACCCCTTGTATAGATAGATAAAGCTATAGTTATAGTATAACAATGGGAATAAAATAAAACATGTATATCAGTGGTTATCAACCTTTTATGCTTCATGTACTCCCTGGAAATGTGTATGTAACTCGCGTACCCCTTGTATAGATAGATAAATCTATAGTTATAGTATAACAATGGGAATAAAATAAAACATGTATATCAGTGGTTATCAACCTTTTATGCTTCACGTATCCCCTGGAAATGTGTATGTAACTGGCGTACCCCTTGTATAGATAGATAAAGCTATAGTTATAGTATAACAATGGGAATAAAATAAAAATGTATATCAGTGGTTATCAACCTTTTATGCTTCACGTACCCTCTGGAAATGTGTATGTAACTGGCGTACCCCTTGTAAAGATAGATAAAACTATAGTTATAGTATAACAATGGGAATAAAATAAAACATATATATCAGTGGTTATCAACTTTTATGCTTCACGTACCCCCTGGAAATGTGTATGTAACTGGCGTACCCCTTGTATAGATAGATAAAGCTATAGTTATAGTATAACAATGGGAATAAAATAAAACATGTATATCAGTGGTTATCAACCTTTTATGCTTCACGTACCCCCTGGAAATGTGTATGTAACTGGCGTACCCCTTGTAAAGATAGATAAAACTATAAAAATAAAAATAATAAATACCCCCTCAAGCAGCTGCTACCCACAGAGGTCTGACAGGAGCCTGTCAGTTTATATACCAAAGTAGTAGGTCTGTGAGGATGGCAGGACCTCAGCAGAAAAACAACACACACAACCATGCCTTAATCCGGGGCTCGAACCCAGGTCCCTTAGATCAGTAGCCAAGCGTGCTAACCACTCGGCCATGGAAGGCCGATAAAACTATAGTTTGGATATAATAAAATATTGATATATAAATATAGATAAACTATATATTTTTTTTTAACAATGGGAATAAAATAAAACATATATATCAGTGGTTCTCAACCTTTTATGCTTCACGTACCCCCTGGAAATCTGTATGTAACTGGCGTACCCCTTGTATAGATAGATAAAACTATAATTATAGTATAACAATGGGAATAAAATAAAACATATATATCAGTGGTTCTCAACCTTTTATGCTTCACGTACCCCCTGGAAATGTGTATGCAACTGGCGTACCCCTTGTATAGATAGATAAAACTATACTTATAGTATAACAATGGGAATAAAATAAAACATATATCAGTGGTTCTCAACCTTTTATGCTTCACGTACCCCCTGGAAATGTGTATGTAACTGGCGTACCCCTTGTATAAATAGATAAAACTATAGTTATAGTATAACAATGGGAATAAAATAAAACATATATATCAGTGGTTCTCAACCTTTTATGCTTCACGTACCCCCTGGAAATGTGTATGTAACTGGCGTACCCCTTGCATAGATAGATAAAACTATAGTTATAGTATAACAATGGGAATAAAATAAAACATATATATCAGTGGTTCTCAACCTTTTATGCTTCACGTACCCCCTGGAAATGTGTATGTAACTGGCGTACCCCTTGTATAGATAGATAAAACTATAGTTATAGTATAACAATGGGAATAAAATAAAACATATATATCAGTGGTTCTCAACCTTTTATGCTTCACGTACCCCCTGGAAATGTGTATGTAACTGGCGTACCCCTTGTATAGATAGATAAATGTATAGTTATAGTATAACAATGGGAATAAAATAAAACATATATATCAGTGGTTCTCAACCTATTATGCTTCACGTACCCCCTGGAAATGTGTATGTAACTGGCGTACCCCTTGTATAGATAGATAAAACTATAGATATAGTATAACAATGGTAATAAAATAAAACATATATATCAGTGGTTCTCAACCTTTTATGCTTCACGTACCCCCTGGAAATCTGTATGTAACTGGCGTATCCCTTATAAAGATAGATAAAACTATAGTTATAGTATAACAATGGGAATAAAATAAAACATATATATCAGTGGTTATCAACCTTTTATGCTTCACGTACCCCCTGGAAATGTGTATGTAACTGGCGTACCCCTTGTATAGATAGATAAAGCTATAGTTATAGTATAACAATGGGAATAAAATAAAACATGTATATCAGTGGTTATCAACCTTTTATGCTTCACGTACCCCCTGGAAATGTGTATGTAACTGGCGTACCCCTTGTATAGATAGATAAAACTATAGTTATAGTATAACAATGGGAATAAAATAAAACATATATCAGTGGATCTCAACCTTTTATGCTTCACGTACATCCTGGAAATGTGTATGTAACTGGCGTACCCCTTGTATAGATAGATAAAACTATAGTTATAGTATAACAATGGGAATAAAATAAAACATGTATATCAGTGGTTATCAACCTTTTATGCTTCACGTATCCCCTGGAAATGTGTATGTAACTGGCGTACCCCTTGTATAGATAGATAAAGCTATAGTTATAGTATAACAATGGGAATAAAATAAAAATGTATATCAGTGGTTATCAACCTTTTATGCTTCACGTACCCTCTGGAAATGTGTATGTAACTGGCGTACCCCTTGTAAAGATAGATAAAACTATAGTTATAGTATAACAATGGGAATAAAATAAAACATATATATCAGTGGTTCTCAACCTTTTATGCTTCACGTACCCCCTGGAAATCTGTATGTAACTGGCGTACCCCTTGTATAGATAGATAAAACTATAGTTATAGTATAACAATGGGAATAAAATAAAACATATATATCAGTGGTTCTCAACCTTTTATGCTTCACGTACCCCCTTGAAATGTGTGTGTAACTGGCGTACCCCTTGTATAGATAGATAAAACTATAGTTATAGTATAACAATGGGAATAAAATAAAACATATATATCAGTGGTTCTCAACCTTTTATGCTTCACGTACCCCCTGGAAATCTGTATGTAACTGGCGTACCCCTTGTATAGATAGATAAAACTATAGTTATAGTATAACAATGGGAATAAAATAAAACATATATATCAGTAGTTCTCAACCTTTTATGCTTCACGTACCCCCTGGAAATCTGTATGTAACTGGCGTACCCCTTGTATAGATAGATAAAACTATAGTTATAATATAACAATGGGAATAAAATAAAACATATATATCAGTGGTTCTCAACCTTTTATGCTTCACGTACCCCCTGGAAATGTGTATGTAACTGGCGTACCCCTTGTATAGATAGATAAAACTATAGTTATAGTATAACAATGGGAATAAAATAAAACATATATATCAGTGGTTCTCAACCTTTTATGCTTCACGTACATCCTGGAAATGTGTATGTAACTGGCGTACCCCTTGTATAGATAGATAAAACTATAGTTATAGTATAACAATGGGAATAAAATAAAACATATATATGTGGTTCTCAACCTTTTATGCTTTACGTACCCCCTGGAAATGTGTATGTAAAATAAAACATATATATCAGTGGTTCTCAACCTTTTATGCTTCACGTACCCCCTGGAAATGTGTATGTAACTGGCGTACCCCTTGTATAGATAAATAAAACTATAGTTATAGTATAACAATGGGAATAAAATAAAACATATATATCAGTGGTTCTCAACCTTTTATGCTTCACGTACATCCTGGAAATGTGTATGTAACTGGCGTACCCCTTGTATAGATAGATAAAACTATAGTTATAGTATAACAATGGGAATAAAATAAAACATATATATGTGGTTCTCAACCTTTTATGCTTTACGTACCCCCTGGAAATGTGTATGTAAAATAAAACATATATCAGTGGTTCTCAACCTTTTATGCTTCACGTACCCCCTGGAAATGTGTATGTAACTGGCGTACCCCTTGTATAGATAGATAAAACTATAGTTATAGTATAACAATGGGAATAAAATAAAACATATATATCAGTGGTTCTCAACCTTTTATGCTTCACGTACATCCTGGAAATGTGTATGTAACTGGCGTACCCCTTGTATAGATAGATAAAACTATAGTTATAGTATAACAATGGGAATAAAATAAAACATATATCTCAGTGGTTCTCAACCTTTTATGCTTCACGTACCCCCTGGAAATGTGTATGTAACTGGCGTACCCCTTGTATAGATAGATAAAACTATAGTTATAGTATAACAATGGGAATAAAATAAAACATATATATTAGTGGTTCTCAACCTTTTATGCTTCACGTACCCCCTGGAAATGTGTATGTAACTGGCGTACCCCTTGTATAGATAGATAAAACTATAGTTATAGTATAACAATGGGAATAAAATAAAACATATATATCAGTGGTTCTCAACCTTTTATGCTTCACGTACCCCCTGGAAACCTGTAGGTAACTGGCGTACCCCTTGTATAGATAGATAAAACTATAGTTATAGTATAACAATGGGAATAAAATAAAACATATATATCAGTGGTTCTCAACCTTTTATGCTTCACGTACCCCCTGGAAATGTGTATGTAACTGGTGTACCCCTTGTATAGATAGATAAAACTATAGTTATAGTATAACAATGGGAATAAAATAAAACATATATAACATATATCTAGCGACTTTTCAGCTCTCGCGGCGTACCCCAAAAAAATTTACCGCTTACCCCACATTGAGAACCCCTGCACTAGAGAGTAAAACCACTTGAAATTTCATTCCTTAAAGAATCAATTTCTGTCATTTCCGACAGGTGGCATAAGCTGTCCTTGCCTCGAAAACCCGGAGATTATCTGTATTTCGTAACTAACTTTAATGGTAATAATATACGTGGCCAGTTTCTTAAACTCTACTAATGACATGTTTTCTACTGCAGTTTAATACTTTGTCTGCAAATGAAATTAATGTTGTAGTAAGCAGCCTGTGATTAAATGCGATCTTTATTTCTTGTTTTACAATTGCTGCAGTATAATCAAACAGATTTGTTTATATACATAGTTTCGTGTTGTTGTTGTGAGGTCACCTCGTTATTTGAGAGTTTTAGAACGCCGAGAACAGTTCCGAATATCAAGGCCAAAAGCAAACATAGCTGGTTGTCCCCCCCCCCGGTCGGAAGCCCACACCTCGTCTTGAATATGTAACGAGCATTTAACTCACCTTTAATGGCAACTATCTTATTCTCTTGTCTCGTGATTCTATCAAGTTGTACGTGATACGAATTCCAATGCGGCATTGGGTGTGTTGTTCTGTTGAGTACTTGCTTCTGTTTCGAAATGTAATGAATATTCTCCTGTCTTTTATAGCGAATAAAAGTTTTATGTGAATCATATCTCATTTGATTTTCTGAGCGTTTTATCTGATTTGGCAAAAGGGCTGAAACTGCTGGAGACCCAAAACTGCTACGTGAAGACATGGGGCGGAGGTGGCTCAGTCGGTAGCGCGCCAGGCTCGTAATCTGTAGTTCCCAGGTTCGAGTCCCAGCTGGGTCAGGGTTGAGATTTATCTCCGCAAAATTCCCCGCCCTGCCCACGGTCAGTAGGAGACACCGATGGGCTTGGAAAGGCCGCCGTCCGTCGGATGGGACGTTAAGCCGTGGCCCCGTGTGCGGGAGAGCCATACTCTGTGCACGTTAAAGAACACGCTGGATGGCCTTGACGGGAGGCTACCATCTGTCTCCCAACAGCTGTTCCAGTGGGTCCCCTCCCCCAACCTTCTCTGAGCCTTCGGGGTCCATGTGACCTGGCCATTTAGCACATGGTGTGCAAAAAAGTGCCGCTCAGAGGTAAAACAACCCAACGTGAAGACATTACAAGGAAGTGAAACTTTCATTGGATCGACCGACGCCAGCCAGCGCTGAGATATATCTCCTCAAACACCCTCCCCCCCTCCCCACACACCCTGCCTTCGGTCAGTAGTGGCCACGTCCATCGGATGGGACGTAAAGTTTAGGCCCGTGTACACAAGACCCATACCCTGTTTACTTCCAAGACGAGCGTCCTTATATCTTCTAACTGCTATCCAGTGGGTCCTTCCAACTTTCTTTGAACTCTCGAAGTCCTTGTGACCTGGCTGTTTTAAACATTGTGTGCAAGGGCGGGGGTGGCTCAGTCGGTAGCGTTCCAGGCTCGTAAATCTGCAGTTCCCAAGTTCGAGTCCCAGCTGGGTCAGCGTTGAGAATTATCTCTGCAAAATTCTCCGCCCTGCCCACGGTCAATAGGGGACACCGATGGGTTTGGAAAGGCCACCGTCCGTCGGATGGGACGTTAAGCCGTGGTTCCGTGTGAGCAAAAGCCATATCCTGTGCACGTTAAAGAACACGCTGGATGACCTTGACGGGAGACTACCATCTGTCTCCCAACAGCTGTTCCAGTGGGCCCCCTCCCCCAACTTCTCTGAGCCTTACTGTGCGAAGTAGTTGGGACAAGCGAAGGAACGCTAAGTCCCTTCCGCTGCAGAGTCTAAACTGCTGCAAGTCTAAACTTGTTAGTAACCTTCAGCTGCAAGTCTAAACTTGCGTGTGTCCCTGCAATGGGCACGCGCAAGTTTAGACTTGCAGCAGAGCGATATCTGCAAGTCTAGAATTGTCTGTCATTTTCACTTCCACTTTAGTCGGAATTGATATTTCATAGGCTGAGGACGTGATTATGTAAGTAGTTCACAATTTTCACTGGAAACTTTTTTCATTAAATACATCACGCCTCGTAAACGAGCTAAAATAATCGCTTTATGCGAAAACACTTCCATTACTGCTAGGCAGGTAGCAAAATCAGTTGGCGTCGGGAAATCCAGCGTTTCACGGATCATGAAGTTACATAAGGAGACAGGGTCCGTGGACATGTCCCGTAAAGGACATTGTGGAAGAAAAAGAAAAACCATCCCTAGAGATGATAGTCTAATTCGAAGAATTAGTATCGTAGACCCGAAGAAGACCAGTGGAGACATCAAAATGGAGATTGCGTCTCATGGGGTTAATATAGATGCTTCCACCGTACGTCGTCGCCTTCTGGAGTGTCTCCGCCGGGCTCGACGCCCCTCCAAAAAGCAGCTTTTGACACCTGCTATGAAGCATAAAAAGCTATCCTGGGCAAAGAAACATCGAGACTGGACTGTGGAGAATTGGGAAAAAGTGATATTTTCCGACGAAACCCACTTTGAGGTGGATGGCTGCAAGTCAAATTTCGTCAGCCGCTCTCCTGGAGAACTTCTTCGATCCAGCAATCCCGCCAACACCCACCCAAGATCATGTTTTGGGGATGCTTCACAGCTTCCGGCCACAGATGCTTCACCCCATTGAAGGAATGATGGACAGCAAAAAGTACATTGGCGTTCTGGAGGCTAAAATGGTCCCAACACTGCAGAAGCTGTTTCCTAACGGCAATGAGGTATTTCAACAGGATTTGGCTCCATGCAACAATTCTAAGCTTGCTAAGAGCTTCTTTACCCAGCAACATTTGAAGGTATTGGAGTGGCCAGGAAATTCACCCGATCTAAACCCCATTGAAAATTTGTGGGCCATTATTAAAGCGCGCATATCTAAGATGGATTGCACGACGAAAACCAAAATGATAGAAAGTGTCATGAAAGTGTGGTACCACGACCCTGAAGTGAAGGAGATGTGTGGAAAGCTAGTGGCATCAATGGTTGAGAGGATGAAAGAAGTAATTAAAGCTAAGGGGGGTCGCATTCACTATTAATTATGTACACTATTAAACAAATAAACATTTTAGTTGTGTCTTTGTTTGCATTTTCATATTGTCCCAACTAATTTGCACAGTGCTGTACAGGTGTCGTAAATCGAGCCCTTCCTCGGCTAAACCTCCGAGACACGGAATCCGTGCTAAGAAATTGATTCCACAGTCTAAGGACCACAGAAGGACTTGCATTCAGGCATCGTGCCACATCTGACTGATTTTGGCCTGCTTCGAGCCCACCGCAGTTCATTTGGCAAATGATGTCTCGAGGTCATTCCTACAAAATGGCTATTTCGAATTTCTTTACTCACATTTACAACACAAAATAACGATCCACTCCAAAACATCCGTTTTTATGCCACTATCCCATTACGCAAATTGACGCAACCTAGACTAATTTGCATACGATATGCTCACTCGGCATTACTGGTTACATGAACAAGTTTGGAGAGGATTGAACAATTTTTTGGCGAATTATCGCGATTTTTCTAATTTTTCCTTAATTTATGAAAAACAGTGTATTTTGTGTTGGGTTGTTTTTACCTCTGAGCGGCACTTTTTTGCACACCATGGGCTAAATGGCCAGGTCATGTGGACCCCGAAGGCTCAGAGAAGGTTGGTGGAGGGAACCCACTGGAACAGCTGTTGGGAGACAGATGGTAGCCTCCCGTCAAGGCCATCCAGCGTGTTCTATAACGTGCGCAGGGTATAGCTCTCACACACACGGTACCACGGCTTAACGTCCCATCCGACGGACGGCGGCCTTTCCAAGCCCATCGGTGTCCCCTACTGACCGTGGGCAGGGCGGGGAATTTTGCGGAGATAAATCTCAACGCTGACCCAGCTGGGACTCGAACCTGGGAACTACAGATTACGAGCCTGGCGCGCTACCGACTGAGCCACCCCCGCCCATGTATTTTGTGACTATGCGGCCTATTCTGGAAACTGTTAAAGCCACTTAGTAAAAGGCACTTAATTATTGCACTAAATGGACCATATTTAGAGGTTACTAATTCGGATGGAAATACACTGAAGTATAAATTTTAAATTTAGATGGCTTGATCCTTCCACGCCAATAGCCCACACAGACACACTGCATTGCTCAATTGTACCTTTTAACAAAGTTTCGGATCACTCACTTAAAACTTGATCGTAATAGAAAATTTTGAGATCGATTTTCTCTTTCGCGATCACAATACTTTTTCCATACGTCGTATGAAAAAAGTAAAAGTCCTGCATTGATTTGTGTCCCTCTCTGGACAAATAATACATACCCATTTGAAGGGGCGGGGGTGGCTCAGTCGGTAGCGCGTCAGACTCGTAATCTGTAGTTCCCAGGTTCGAGTCCCAGCTGGGTCAGCGTTGAGATTTATCTCCACAAAATTCCCCGCCCTGCCCACGGTCAGTAGGGAACACCGATGGGCTTGGAAAGGCCGCCGTCCGTCGGATGCGACGTTAAGCCGTGGCCCGTGTGCGAGAGAGCCATACCCTGTGCACGTTAAAGAACACGCTGGATGGTCTTGACGGGAGGCTACCATCTGTCTCCCAACAGCTGTTCCAGTGGGTCCCCTCCCCCAACCTTCTCTGAGCCTTCGGGGTCCATGTGACCTGGCCATTTAGCCCATTGTGTGCAAAAAAGTGCCGCTCAGAGGTAAAACAACCCAACCCATACCCATTTGAAGAACTGTATTTGCAACGCCACTGGTCGGTTGGGTTGTTTTTACCGCTGAGAGTCACTTTTTTGCATACAATGGGCTAAATGGCCAGGTCACAAAGACCCCGAAGGCTCAGAGAAGGTTGGGTGAGGGAACAGCTGTCCCAAATGGAACAGCTGTTGGGAGACAGATGGTAGCCTCCCATCAAGGCCATCCAGCGTGTTCTTTAACGTGCACAGGGTATGGCTCTCCCGCATACGGGCCACGACTCAACGTCCCATCCGACGGACGGCGGCCTTTCCAAGCCCATCGGTGTCCCCTATTGACCTTGGAAAGGGCGAGGAGTTTTGCGGAGATAAATCTCAACGCTGACCCAGCTGGGACTCAACCTGGGAACTACAGATTACGAGCCTGGCGCACTGCGGACTGACGCTGCGTAAAATGCCACGCCCCGCCGCTAGTCGTAGGCATTTTACGCTTCAGTATGTAGAGGTATCTTATTGGATTATGTGAGTGAGAGATTCGTTCTCTTTAACATAGGCTTCAACTTGTTTTTCAGAAATTCATAAAGGTGATGGATGGTTTGGACGACCCTGCTGTCATCATCCGCAATCAGAAAGATGCCGCATAGCCTGCTTACAGGTATGTTCGCTTTCTAATAATTGCTGTCTATTATATAATGAATTCTCACAATGTAGATAGTTGGGTTGTTTTACCTCTGAACGGCACTTTTTTGCACACCATGGGCTAAATGGCCAGGTCACATGGACCCCGAAGGCTCAGAGAAGGCTTGGGGGAGGGGACCCACTGGAACAGCTGTTGGGAGACAGATGGTAGCCTCCCTACAAGGCCATCCAGCGTGTTCTTTAACGTGCACAGGGTATGGCTCTCCCGCACACGGGACCACGGCTTAACGTCCCATCCGACGGACGGCGGCCTTTCCAAGCCCATCGGTGTCCCCTACTGACCGTGGGTAGGGCGGGGAATTTTTGCGGAGATAAATCTCAACGCTGACCCAGCTGGGACTCGAACCTGGGAACTACAGATTACGAGCCTGGCGCGCTACCGACTGAGCCACCCCCACTCCACAATGTAGATAGAGTTTGTAATATTTTATAAATGATCGAAACAATGTCGAGTGTTTTTTTTTAATCCCGTTGTCCAGCCTCCATGAGTATAATAGTATCAGGTTTTGGATTCTGTCATTCAAATTCGCGAATTTTTTTGACGTAATTGTAATACAATGGCGGAACTGCTACAGTTCTTCCATTTTGTTTCAAAAGTCATAGTAATCGGAATGGATGGGAAGATATGAATAACGAATCTTACGCTACTTGTAAGTAAATGAAGCCCACAACTCTACCAGCCGTCCCTTGGCTGAGTGGTTAGCACGCTTGGCTTACTGATCTAAGGGACCTGGGTTCGAGCCCCGGATTAGGCATGGATGTGTGTGTCGTTTTTCTGCTGAGGTTTTGCAATCCTCTCAGATCTCCTACTGTGGCATATATACTGACAGGCTCCTGTCAGACCTCTGTGGCAAGCAGCTGCTTGAGGGGGTATTTATTTATTTATATTATTTATTTTTTTACAACTCTACCACACCATTTGAGAATCACTGAAAGATAATATAAATGAAGGAATTCACCTTTTTCACTTCGTCGTGTTTTTTAATTACGGACGCAACATGTTGGGTCAAATATTAATACATTATGTTGATTCAACTTTCAGTACTTGAGTTCAAGTTCTCAACATGTCTACGACGGCAGAACTGCAGAAGTGTAGGGTTGGGGGTGGCTCAGTCGGTAGCGCTCAAGGCTCGTAATCTGTAGTTCCAGGTTTGAGCCCCAGCTGGGACAGCTTTGAGATTTATCTCCGCAAAATTCCCCGCCCTGCCCACGGTCAGTAGGGGACACCGATGGGCTTGGAAAGGCCGTCATCCGTCAGATGGGACGTTAAGCCGTGGCCCCGTGTGCGGGAGAGCCATACCCTGTGCACGTTAAATAACACACTGGATGGCCTTGACGGGAGGCTACCATCTGTCTACCAACAGCTGTTTCAGTGGGTCCCCTCCCCCAACCTTCTCGTAGCCTTCGGGATCCATGTGACCTGGCCATTTAGCCTATTGTGTGCAAAAAAAATGCCGCTCAGAGGTAAAACAACCCAACGCCGAAGCGTTTGACAACTGGTCATTGCAGATCACAACGCCAATCTACGAGAGAAGAAAATTCTTCCCTCTCCCCCCCTCCCTTTTTTTTTTAAGTTCTCCAGAAGAAAAAAGATTAGGGACCAAACTCCTACATTGCTCTGAATCCTGATCAAAGGAAGCTGTATACCGAATTTGATGGTCCTAGTTGTTTCCATTTAGGAGTTCAGCCTCCCTCCTTTTTTTTCCAGTTTGGGAGGGGGATTTGAGATACGACTCGTTAAAGTCTAACCCCACTAAAATCCGCCCCCCCCCCCCCCCCTCTTTTATCAGAGGGAGAAGAAAAGTGGGGGAAAATTCGAAATAGTTTACGACGGTCATTTTATGAGCCTGCATTCGACACCTAACTCGTAATTGTAGACCCTCGCGTTCGAGAGATATAGCAGAATATTTTTCATATTTCTCCTTTTTTAGAGGGAAGAATGCATGGGGGCCAATTTTTAATAGCTTATAAAATTCCCCGGGTCAGAGGCTTTCATTTGACGTATAACTTGTTTGCTTTTGGCATTCGCATTCTGGAAATATAGCTGAAGAATGTTTTCATATTTTTCCTTTTTTAGGCGGAAGAAACATGGGAGGGCCAATTTTTTATAGCCTATGACACTTCCAGCTTAACATGCTTTCATTTGTCACATGAATCGTTAAGTTTCTCCTTCGCGTTGAAAGACATAGCGGAACAACTCTTTTGACAAATTCATAAACCGATAAATGTCAAGTGAAAAGCAATTGGGAGATAGGTAAAAACGTATTTCTCAATTTTTATATTTATATAGGAAAATCCCCTAAAATATAGGATTGTCCTTAAAATATAGGGGCGGGGGTGGCTCAGTCGGTAGCGCGCCTGGCTCGTAATCTGCAGTTCCCAGGTTCGAGTCCCACCTGTCCACGGTCAGTAGGGGACACCGATGGGCTTGGAAAGGCCACCGTCCTTCGGATGAGACGTTAAGCCGTGGCCCCGTGTACGGGAGAGCCATACCCTGTGCACGTTAAAGGAACGCACTGGATGGCCTTGACGGAAGGCTACCAACTTCTCCCAACAGCTGTTCCAGTGGGTCCCCTCCCTCAACCTTCTCTGAGCCTTCCGGGTCCTTGTGACCTGGCCATTTAGCCCATTGTATGCAAAAAAGTGACTCTCAGCGGTAAAACAACCCAACCCTTTAAAATATAGGACGAATGGTCACTATAATGATAGAATAAATTCCAATAACAGTTTTATAAAAACATTCACCATGTTTTTGCAAAAGGAAAAGGGTACAAAAATAATCTATGGAAAAAACATATTTATAGTTCTCGTTGTCTGGTTGCAGGATGGACTCTCCTGTATATGGATTGGGTTGTTTTACCTCTGAGCGGCACTTTTTTGCACATCATGGGCTAAATGGCCAGGTCACATGGACCCCGAAGGCTCAGAGAAGGTTGGGGGAGGAGGGAGACCTACTGGAACAGCTGTTGAGAGACAGATGGTATCCTCCCGTCAAGGCCATCCAGCGTGTTCTTTAACGTTGGGTTGTTTTACCTCTGAGCGGCACTTTTTTGCACACCATGGGCTAAATGGCCAGGTCACATGGACCCCGAAGGCTCAGAGAAGGTTGGGGGAGGGGACCCACTGGAAGACCCACTGGAACAGCTGTTGGAAGACAGATGGTAGCCTCCCGTCAAGGCCATCCAGCGTGTTCTTTAACGTTGGGTTGTTTTACCTCTGAGCGGCACTTTTTTGCACACCATGGGCTAAATGGCCAGGTCACATGGACCCCGAAGGCTCAGAGAAGGTTGGGGGAGGAGGGAGACCCACTGGAACAGCTGTTGAGAGACAGATGGTAGCCTCCCGTCAAGGCCATCCAGCGTGTTCTTTAACGTTGGGTTGTTTTACCTCTGAGCGGCACTTTTTTGCACACCATGGGCTAAATGGCCAGGTCACATGGACCCCGAAGGCTCAGAGAAGGTTGGGGGAGGGGACCCACTGGAACAGCTGTTGGGAGACAGATGGTAGCCTCCCGTCAAGGCCATCCAGTGTGTTCTTTAACGTGTACCGTGTATGGCTCTCCCGCACACGGGCTGGTTCGACTCCCAGCTGGGTCAGCGTTGAGATTTATCTCCGCAAATTTCCCCGCCCTGCCTACGGTCAGTAAGGAACACAGATGAGCTTGGAAAGGCCGCCGTCTGTCGGATGGCCGTGGCCCCGTATGCGGGAGAGCCATACCCTGTGCACGTTAAAGAACACGCTGGATGGCCTTGACGGGAGGCTACCATCTGTCTCCCAACAGCTGTTCCAGTGGATCCCCTCCCCCAACCTTCTCTGAGCCTTCGGGGTCTTTGTGACCTGGCCATTTAATCCATGGTGTGCAAAAAAGTGCTGCTCAGAGGTAAAACAACCCAACAACGAATCCCATTCATGCCCTTACACCATTTCAAATCTCAAGCATCAGCAGTGTTTATGTTTGATTTCTTTAAATTTCAGGTTATATTTAAAATGGGTTTATTTGGAGAACAATAACAATTGTTGCACAGAAAACGAGTTGGTAGAAGCACCAAATTCCTACACAGGAGTGTCAGTCCAGGTTAACTACCCGTCTTGTACAGAAGGTCATTATAACAAAAATAATAAATACCCCCTCAAGCAGCTGCTTGCCACAGAGGTCTGACAGGAGCCTGTCAGTTTATATGCCATAGTAGAAGGTCTGAGAGGATGGCGGTCATTAGCCTAGTATTAATAGTAAATAGAAGTTCAATAGGTCCTGTTCACCCCCCCCCCCCTCCCTCAGAACTACGCAAGGGTAAAAATGGTTTTAAATTCGAACCGGTTTTGTTATTGGGGGAGACTTGCATTTTTTAGCGCAACACGGAATGCACGGTGGAATGCTGTGCGAAAGATTTGGGAGCGTTGGGTTGTTTTACCTCTGAGCGGTACTTTTTTGCACACTAAATGGCAAGGTCACAAGGACCCCGAAGGCTCAGGGAAGGTTGGGGGGAGGGGACCCACTGGAACAGCTGTTGGGAGACAGATGGTAGCCTCCCGTCAAGGCCATCCAGTGTGTTCTTTAACGTGCACAGGGTATAGCTCTCCCGTACACGGGGCCACGGTTTAACGTCCCATCCGACGGACGGCGACCTTTCCCAGCCCATCGATGTCCCCTACTGACTGTGGGCAGGGCGGGGAATTTTTGCGGAGACAAATCTCAACGCTGACCCAGCTGGGACTCGAACCTGGGAACTGCAGATTACGAGCCTGGCGCGCTACCGACTGAGCCACCCCCGCCCCCAGATTTGGGAGCAATGAAATATTATGATAATATAGGTATGAGAAATTATATATACAGGGTGAATCTGAAAAAGTGGGCAAAACTGTACAGGGTGGTAGAACGCAGCTAGACGAGCAATATTCGTCATAGAAAGTATGGGCGGAACGCAAACGGCGAGCCGCTAGGTGGCGTTGGAAATGGTATAAAAGGGTCGGTCCTCGCACCCAACGGCATTTCTACCATGGATTGCCGAGAGGATGGCTGGTTATACTAACCACGAAATGGCGGATATGCACTTTGTGTACGGTGCGGCGGACGGGAATGCAAGTGAGGCACAGAGTATCTCCTCTCCTTCTTGTGTTCATTCTTTAAATGTGACAGTGGAAAACTACCTTTTAACTTCTCACCGCTTGCGTTCCGACCATACATTCTATGACGAATATTGCTCGTATAGCTGCGTTCTACCACCCCGTAAAGTTTTGCCCACTTTTTTAGATTCACCCTGTATATATACACACCAAGTGAAAAAATTTGTAATGTAGTCCCTTAGTAGCCACTCGGCCACAGAATGGCTAACTTTTTTTTCTTACATTATATGTATGAAAATTTTATGTTCTTTTCCGTTACAATCGATTTTTTTTTTCACTACGGACAGAGTCGGGGTTAGCCGAGAATTTCACTATCAACTGGTTTGTCTATATACAAAAATAAACTGGCACGACCTATTTTGAAACTCTCGAATGGCCAATGCATTTGTTATATCGTATCGAAATATGCAATACATATTGGTTGGGAGGGGCGGGGGTGGCTCGGTCGGTAGCGCGCCAATCTGTAGTTCCCAGGTTCGAGTGGGGCGGGGGTGGCTCAGTCGGTAGCGCGCCAGGCTCGTAATCTGTAGTTCCCAGGTTCAAGTCCCAGCTGGGTCAGCGTTGAGATTTATCTCCGCAAAATTCCCCGCCCTGCCCACGGTCAGTAGGGGACACCGATGGGCTTGGAAAGGCCGCCGTCCGTCGGGTGGGACGTTAAGCCGTGGCCCCGTGTGTGGGAGAGCCATACCCTGTGCACGTTAAAGAACACGCTGGATGGCCTTGACGGGAGGCTACCATCTGTCTCCCAACAGCTGTTCCAGTGGGTCCCCTCCCCCAACCTTCTCTGAGCCTTCGGGGTCCATGTCACCTGGCCATTTAGCCCATGGTGTGCAAAAAAGTGCCGCTCAGAGGTAAAACAACCCAACCCAACCCAGGTTCGAGTCATAGCTGGGTCAGCGTTGAGCTGGCCCCGTGGTGCTGCAGATCTATACTCTGTACACGCAAAAAAACACGCTGGATGGCCTTGATGGGAGGCTACCATCTGTCTTCAAACATCTGTTCCAGTGGGTCCCTTTCCCCAACCTTCTCTGAGCCTTCGGGGTCTTTGTGACCTGGCCATTTAGCCCATGGTGTGCAAAAAATGACGCTCAGAGGTAAAACAACCCAACCCATATTGGTTGGGAAGGGTTCCTCTCTCGAACGAAATCGGAGGTGGCAAAATCGAAACAAGAAATAAAATTTTTTTAAAGATTGCAAATAATAATTTGCAACAAAAAATCTTTAAAACACCTTTTCTAGTAGCATTGTGGTAATAAAGTTAATATCAGATGGCAAACGTGCGTTTTATTTTTTGAATTGAAAAATATTTCTTTCCACTATTCTCTCTCTCTCTTCTTCCCCCCCCCCCCCCAGCCATAATCTTTTATTAGCAGAGCACCCCTCACCCAAGTAAAAAAAGGGAAAGAAAAACTTATCGTAAAGTTCTTCGTCAAATACGAAAATTAAACTGGACTTTCATTAGCATTCCCAGAAAATTACGAAGACGTTTAATACAACGTTGGAGACGGGGGTTGTCTGAATTGGTAGCACGCCAGGCTCGTAATCTGCTAGTTCCCAGGTTCGAGTCCCATGGGCCAGCGTCGAAATTTATCTCTCCAAAAATCTCCGCCATGCCCTCGGTCAGTAGGGAACACAGATGGGTTTGGAAAGGCCACTGTTTGTTGGATGGGAAGTTAAACCGTTGTCCCGTGCTTGTGTTGTGTTACCTCTGAGCGGCACTTTTTTCCACACCATGGGCTAAATGGCCAGGTCACATGGACCCCGAAGGCTCAGAGAAGGTTGGGGGAGGGGACCCACTGGAATAGCTGTTGGGAGACAGATGGTAGCCTCCCGTCAAGGCCATTAACGTGCACAGGGTATGGCTCTCTCCCGCACACGGGGCCACGGCTTAACGTCCCATCCGACGGACGGCGGCCTTTCCAAGTCCATCGGTGTCCCCTACTGACCGTGGGCAGGGCGGGGAATTTTACGGAGATAAATCTCAACGCTGACCCAGCTGGGACTCGAACCTGGGAACTACAGATTACGAGCCTGACGCGCTACCGACTGAGCCAACCCCGCCCCCTCCCGTGTGCAGGAGAGAAATACCTGTGCATGTTAAAGAACACGCTGGATGGCCTTGACGGAGGCTACCATTTGTCTCCCAACAGCTGTGCTATGGTTCCCCTTTCCCGCACACCTTCACTTAGTCTTCGGGGTCCTCCTTTGCGATTGTGTGCAAATAAGTGCTTTTCATAGGTAAAACAGCCCAGCCCATGATACAGTGGGGGGGGGGGGTCCAAGAATTTTGTTGTGAGTATCCAAGAATTTATCTTTGGGGGTGGGTGGGAGTAATAATTTATTTTTATTTAAATTCTTTATTTCTGATAATAAGACTTGAGAGTAACAAATACGGCAGTCCCAATTACTACAGTATTTCCACAAAATAGTTAATAGTATTTCCACCAAATAGGAAAGGTTAAAATGATATTTTATATTGAATGAGATTTTATAGTTGCGTTTTTTTCTGTTTTTAGTATCCAACATAAAATATGGGGTTAAAATAAAATTATACAAAGGCAAAATGTTTTGCATTTCAAAGCAGGTAGAGAAGTTTGAGATTAGCATAAGCGACAGGATTTTCGAAGGGTAGGGTGAAGCACTGGGGACGTCTTTCGAGCAAGCTACCGATTTCCCAGGTAAAAGGCAATTTCAGACCCATGAAACTTTTAATATTTTGGGTAGATACAAGTACACAGAATTTTATGAACCGTTTAAACGTTTTTTTGGGGGGGTTTGTATTATTGATGTTAATTAAAACCGGGACCGGATTTTGACCTTTTGAGGCCCTAAGCTAAGAAATATTAAAGAGGTTTAAAAATTCGAAAGACGAAATATATATAATTATTCTGATTGAGAGAAACATTGAAAAATAAACACGAAATTGATTTTGTCTCGTGTCAGACCTCTGTGGCAAGGAGTATTTCTGCTTATATTTTTTTATTGCTTGTGGAGGTATTTATTTTTTTAAGTAGAGATGAACAGTGTTTGCGCAGTAGGTTAAATATTAAAGTTTTTTTCGTAATGCAGTAAAACTTGAAATACATATCTTTGAGGCCCCTCATATCACGAGACCCTAAGTTGCAGCTTATGCGTAAGTCCGGCATTGATCAGAACTGTCACCTATTAGTTTGCTCTAGCAAAGATTTCTAGTCTGCAGCCACCGCCGCTTGCAGTTTTAGTTTTTAGAATCTGCACTAGATGTCGCTACTAGAAAGTAAAAATTCAAAGAAACTTTCCCCTTTTTTTATATATGCATTTCTTATTTACAATATCCCAGTGTAGACCACTGCTACAAGTTAAGTATGAATATAAGCATGTAGCGTTTACCCTAATAAAATCGCATTTTTTTTGTTTCTTCGGATAATTTATGTATGTCGAATATTTGGATGATGTTTCAAATATACAAATGTAACAGTAGGAGAAACTGAAAATAATAATTTATCAAGATCGTAATAACGTAAATGATACAGAATCGCCTCTCTCAACCAAATAGCAAACGTTAAATGTAAGTTCTTAGTTTATTCCGATTTTACATTAATATTCTGTATCGGAAACCGATTCTAAACTGGGGCTTCAGGCCCCCATAATCAGAGGAGGGGGTGGCATAAGCCAAAGCCCTGTCTAGCAAGCTTTCCAGGGGGTCATTCCATGTCAATTCATGCAAGTCAGTTCACTGACTATCACAGATTTCAATGATTTTTGGCATAATGTTAGTACACTTAAGATGCCTAATTGTCCGAAATATTTTGAATCAAAAAAATTTGAACCTTTTAACTTTTGCTACCTTACAATACAATGATTTCTTTACTATTTGGTTACTGTTTCTAAATATTTCAATCAATCCAGGATTCTAGGGAATTTTTAGTATTTTATTTTCTTAGCTTGCTGAACATATTAATATCGTAAAAGTTTTCTAGTTTCTAGTATACTGAAATATGGGCTACATGTTTGTTTTTTGTTTGCTCTTTTAGGCACAATCAGTGTTGGAGTTGTCTACATCTTGTAGACATAGTGATGAAATATCTTTCTTCACATGCCTAGAAAAACAAGAAGGTAAATATTATTGGCATGATGGGTTCTGTGCTGCAATTCAAGCATTAAATGTAGAGAAATGGCTGGAAAGTGAAATAAAATACTATTAATGAAAATATATGCTTATTATTTAAACTATTTTCACTTTAGAATTTCTTGGTAAACAATGGAATACATTGGTGTACAAAAGTTTCAATTGATTATGTCTACAAGAAGCTCACTTTAAAGATCTACAACTTCTACATTAAGTTTTTCTATGGAAAAATGTGACTAAATATAGATTAAAGATCTGAATTAAGTCTGTCTAAATCTCCATTTTCAATGATGTTTTTCCAGTATTAAACAGTTTTAAAAGTTTAAATGCAGAACAGAAAATTTTAAGAAGTGAAAAAATTTTGATTTAGAAATTAAACTTAAATTTTATACCATTTAGTAAAGTAATTGCATATTTTTAAAGTATCTTTAGACTTGTACAAATGCAAATTTGGACATCAAGTATAATTTAATAGGAGAACGTCCCAAGATCTGGGCAATCAAACACTGTTCTCCACACACTTAAATATATAACTTTGCCGAATACAGTAACATATCCCATACTCTTCCAATAGTGGTCATAAGGACAGGGGGCCATGGCCCTCTACAGTAGAGACCTGTGAGTGTTGTTTTCAGCCATTTTTCATTCCTGAAGAAATAGTGATGCAAGGTTTGGTCACAATATTTTTTAGAAAGGAAAACCCATCTACCCTACAGGTTAAATGACAAGCTGTTAAGAAGGATAGCGGTTGCTAAATAATCCATTAATAAAGGTAAGGGTATCGTTTCGGGACTACAAAATCTATATATCGTAAATGGCTCTATTCAGGATTATGACTGTCCCTGACCCTTTTGAGGGTTCTGCGAACTGGGAGTGGCTACCCCAGTCCAGTAGGCTCATAGATGCAGTCTCAGTGATATTGTGGGTCGGAAGACTGTTCACTGGGGGGGGGGGGGGGCTTCTTCCTGCTCACAATGGAGAGGACGAAGCCGAAGGCTCGCGACTGGGAGTGGGATCCCCGGTTGACAGGCTTATCAATGGAAAAGCCAAACAAAGGGTCTCCAAATGAGATTTCTTTAGACATTGTATTATAAGTATGAATTTATGACTGAAGTGGTGGAGGGCCCTGCCTGCTGGTTTGGGTGGGCCAGTCAAATGGACTCGTCTACCTGTCGTCTGAGAAGCTGCAGTGTTTACGGCCCCAATGGAGGGGCCTGTATTGAGGGTTCCGCTGACTAGGATTGGAGCCCCTGTCATGAGCCTTTGATGCAGCTTCGGTGAAGTCATGGGTCAACAGACTGCTCACTGGGGAGCAGAGGGCCGGTCCCAATGGAAAGGATGAAATCTAGGGCCATGCTGAACGAGAGTATGTTCCCCTGTTAGGCTGGCTCACTGATGGGAAAAGCCTCTGGGAGCTCTCTTAGGTCAAAAAGTTAGGTATAATTTACATTGATTGGCTTACAAAATTCCAAATTAACCAAAGAAAGGTATTGTATATGTTTGTCATTTTATATTTGATGAAATTTTCACTGATATGTTTGGCATTTATATTTAGGCAACGATCAAAATTCGAAAAGACCTCTCACTACACCTCAATGATTAAACAAACAGACTAGCATGATACATCAGTGAGGTCTTGCTCATTATAACAGGTCCTTTCTCTGCTGCTATGCAGTTTATGATTATTATTATTGAAGGCAACTCTGGAAAGTGGATGGCGGTAAATGGCATTTCCCATTAAGATGTAGAGCTGTTTTGAATAGCAGAACATCAGGACTTGCCATACACTACTACAATTGTCCCTGACCCTTGCTTAGTTCCCATATCAGCCGTCGTAACCTATAAAAAAAATTACATACAAAAATGAATCCCTTTCCAAAGCAAGAAAATGACAGACTGATTGCAAACAATTCTGCTGTTACTTGCAACTTTATCACAATATTTCAACTTCCACATACTGCTCTGTGCCCTCAAAGAGTTGCTATGAAGCCATATGTCACATATAACTCCTACAAAAAGCTGTCACTACCAATTGTTGGCAATGGCAGTCCATGAATTAAATGATCTAGCGATGTATATATTATGAAAGTAGTAACATTGTTAGTGCATCATCATCATCATCAAGCAGCCATGGGCTATGGAGGTCCAACCAGACCGTGCAGTTTAATTCTCCAAGCATATCTGTCCTGAGCTACATCTGCTGCATCTGGCCACTGCACACCAAATTTAACAAGATCCTGTTTGACATTGTCTGCCCACTGGATCCTAGGACTCCTCCCTCCTTCTGAGACCTCTAGGCACACTTTTCATAACCCTATTCGCCAATCTATAATTATCCATACGGGCAACATGGCCAAACCAGCGGAGTCTCTCTCTGCACAATATGCTGCTTAAAGGAGGTTGCAGACTCCTTTGCCTAACCTCATCATTAGTTACAAAGTTGAACCACCTAATGCCCAAGATACTGCGTAAGCATCTGGAATCAAAAGCATCTAGTTTCCTGTTATCTTATTTACAAAGTGTCCAAGTTTCACTAAGATAACTAACCCTAGAAAGAACCAAACTATTATACAGTCTAATTTTAGTCTTTAGGAGTATATGCCTATTTCTCCACAATCTCCATAGATTCTTAAAAGTCCCAGCAACAATCCCTATTTGTCTGTTAATCTCATGCTGCACATCACTATTATCTGTTACATAGCTCACAAGGTAATTAAACTGTGACACCTGCTCAAGACTGCAACCATTCAGATTAACTGAATCACAACCTGCCTGACCAATTTTCATCACTTCAGTTTTCTCTCTGTTTATAACCAAACCTATTCTACTACCAGTTTCATCAACAGTTCAAATGAAAGAGTTCATCTCATCAACATCATTTGCCAAGAGGGCTAAATCATCAGCATAATCTAAATCAGAAATTTTCGTATCTCCAGTCCATTTAAGGCCAAAATCTTTACCTTGCAGTGAATTTTGCATAACATAATCAATAAACAAACTAAAGAGAAAAGGAGACAAAATGTACCCTTGTCGAACACCAGAAGTAATGTTAAACCAATTGCTACAAGACTTACCAACTCTCACACATGACTCAGTGTTAATATAGAGAGCTTTCATTATGTTAACTAACTTGTCTGGTATACCATATGATCTCACAATCAACCACAAATTTTGTTGATCAACAGAGTTGAAAGCTTTTTTGAAATCAACAAAGCTAGCAACCAAAGGTTTCTGAAACTCTAAACATTTCTCAAGAATCTGCCTAAGTGAAAATATCTGACCCACACATCCCCTACCACTTCTGAATCCACATTGCTCATCATGCAATTGACTGTCAACCAGATTCTTAATTCTGTTAAGCACAATCATGGAAAAAACTTTACCTGGAATAGAGAGTAAGCTGATACCCCTATAGTTATCACAGGAACTGCGATCACCTTTTTTGAAAATAGGGATAACAATAGCTCTAGTAAAATCCTTAGGAACCATGCCTTTATCATAAAAGATATTCAGAATTTCAGTCATCCAAGTGGTAACCGAAACATTCCCAGCTCTAAGCATTTCTGTAGTAATTTCATCCACCCCTGGTGATTTATGAAGTTTAAGTTTAGAAATAGCCAAAATATCTTCAGATTGTGTTATAGGGCCAACATTAAAACCACCAATGCATCTATCATCATTTGTTTAAAACATTACTGAAATGCTCAGCCCACCTAGCCATGACAGAATCCTCCCCTTCTATAACCTTACCTTGTTTATCCTTCAATCCTTGTATGCCTGTCCGTTTTTTACCACATAAAACATTAACTATCTGGTACAGCTCTCTGCTGTTTTGCTGCCTAACTGCTTCCTTAGCTTTGTCAGCCAAGCCATCAAGCCAAAGATACTTATCAGTAGCTAACTGATCTTTTACACGTTTATTAAGCTCTCTGTAATCCTTTCTATTAGGACTAGTAGGGTACTGATTAAGGACATTCCTGCAGTTCCTTCTTTCAGAAATAAGCTCAAGTGCCTTATCACTCAAATAATTCTGCCTCCTCTGTTCCTTTTTTTTCTAAAAGAGTACTGTTCCAAAAAAAGCTTGTTTTAAATGATCCCATTCTTCCTCAACTTCAGTAGTAAGCAAATCATGACTGTCATAATGACTAAATAACCTATCGTGGTAAGATTTAGCTATTAACTGGGTCTTTTAGAGCTTCAGAATTAAAAGTAAATTTTTTAACCTTAGCTCAACATTTAATTTAAACTGCAAGACACTTTTAACAAGGTAATGGTCAGATCCAATTTCAGATCCCCTATATGACCTGGTATTCCTAACAGAACTAGCCCATTTGCTGTTAATTAATATATAATCAATCATATTCTTGTGCAGCCCATTGGGTGAAACCCATGTGTACTTATGTATGTCGCGGTGTTTGTAATAAGTGTTAGTTATTCTGAATCCATTGAGTTTACTTACCTGTAGGAGACGTTGCCCATTGCCACTGCAGCTACCAATACCAAAAGGGCCTATCACCCCTCCCCAAAGGTCAGAGTCAGTACCAACTTTGGCATTGAAGTCTGCTGATGTTGGATAATTCCATCTGGCAGCAGAATCAAGTACTGTATAGAAAAGCTCTATTTTTTTTATACATTTGTAAAATTTGTCTCTCTTAATACATGAGAGGCTAAAAGTCATGGGAATAGCAGTTAAAGTAGAATAGCGCTGAACTCGTAATCGATGCATTGGATGTCAACTGCAGAATGGCACTGCAGTAAGCTACAAACCCAACATTCATTTCGGAGTAGTTGTTAATTCAGCATGGCTGCATGTCGTGAGTTGTCTGACTTTGAATGTGGTTTGATCATTGGTGCCAGAAGGATGAATCATGTAATATCGGAGATCATGCAGGAATTTTGTTTTCCCAGGTCTACGGTGTCAAGAGTGTATCATCAGTATTCAATTGATGGCATTTCCACACATGTAAACCAGTGAACGGGGACGGCCATGTGCAATTGACGAATGGAACTCGCGTCAGCTGTCACGGATGGTAATGACCAACAGATGGGCTACAGTGCATGAAATCACTCCCAATTTGAATGCAGGCCAAACAAAAAACGTTTCTGAAAGGACTGTCCGTCGCCACCTGCACTCCATCGGATTTGGTAGCTGAAGACCCACTTGTGTCCCATTGCTTACACGTTGTGATAAAGTTCAACAACTGGAATGGGCCCGAAGACATTGAAATTGGACATGAGAACAGTGGCATCAGGTAGCATGGTCCAATGAATCAAGGTTCCAGTTGTTTCGTGCTGATTGGTGCTTTTTTTTTGCACAAGTTAGCTAAAAGAATGTAAAATTTGCATTTAAAAAAGTAGTAACTCATCTTTAATAACAATTAATCTGTAAATTAAAGTGCAATTTTAAGTTAGTGGTAAAATTGTCTGTAACCAAGTGGGATAACAAACCCACAAACTTTGGATAGCAGGTCAGGTATTCTGACCATTGTTCCAAATCTCTGCTTGCAAAGTTTATCAATATATCCATTGAACAGAAGTATTTTATGACTTATTGGGTAACACAGGGATGTTGGATCTGTCTTATGTCAAATGCACACCTTTGTAATTCATGGTAGCAGAGATCTTGATCAGTGGATGGTAATAGCTTAATGGTTAGAACATCTGACATTTTATTAGAATGTCTTGGATTTTTGTCCCATCTGGCTAAAGATAATATTTTGTCTAGTTAAAAAGTGCACCTTAATCAGCAGCCCCACCTAAGAATAATATAAATATATTGCATTTTTTGCCATAAAATTACAATTACCCAATTCTTTTTCTTTACTTAACCATTTATACCCTACACTTTATACCTGATTTATTAGTTTTTAATTTAACTAGTATTTTGGTATGTGATTAATTCTAGAGTAAATAATTTTTAAAATCTCTCTTTCAGCTGGTGAAAAATGTTGTATTAATGCTCAGAACAACAATTGTTATCGTGCATGTAAAGATGTTTTTATTTCCTCACTTACACCAAGCAAACAAGTCAGAGAAGCTGCCCTTAATTCCTGCTCTCCCCACAGTCCTCGAGTAATTCAGTGTATCCATAATTATACCTATGTAACACCTGCAGATAACCCTTCTCGAAGTAAGTATTTTCTTTCAGTTGTTCGATTTAAAGTCCTCAGTATTTTAGATCTCTTATTTAAAGGTAGAAACATAAAATGATTTGTTTTATATATACATACAGAATCCTCAAGCAATCATGGGCTATGGAGGTTCAACTAGACTGGGCAATTTAGTTCTCCAAATATGTCTATCCTGAGCTACAGCTGCTGCATTTGACTACATGCAAGGTCCCATTTGACATTGTCTGCCCATGCATCTTCCCCCTCAGACCTTTAGTAAGCACACTGTTCATAACCCTATTTTCATCTATAAATTATGCATATGGTCAACATAGCCAAACCAATGGAATCTACACAATATGCTGTTGAAAGGAGGTTGCCTATGCTAACATCATCATTACTTACAAAGTTAAACCACCTTATGTCCAAAAATATCTAGAATCAAATGCATCAAGTTTCCTGTTATCTTGTTTGCAAAGGGTCCATGTTTTGCTACTATAATTGACTTTAGAAAGGACCAAACTGTGATATAGCATAATTTTTATTCATTATGTGCATAGCCTAGTTTTCCACACTCTCCATAGATTCTTAAAAGTCCCAGCATCAATCCTTGTTCTTCTGTTTATCTCATAACACATATCACTGGGTTTATCTCATAACACATATCACTGGTATCTGTCAAATAGATCCAAAGATAAACTGAGCTACTTGCTTAAGAGCACAACCTTTCAAAGCAACTAAAGCACCATCTGCCTGACCAATTTTCATCACTTTAGTTTTCTCCCTGTCTATCACAAAACCTACTCTACTACCAGTCTCATCAACAGCTATAATGAAAGAGTTCATCTCTCCAACATAATTTGCCAAAAAGGGCTAATTTTTTTTTATTTTTTTAAAGGATGGAGATAACTTAGAAGCTATATTAAGCTTGTCCTGGGATCTCATACAACATACAAACACACAAGGACATGACCTGCTTGTCTTAGTAGTCAGGCCGCTAACCACTAGACTAGGTAGGGCTTTCATAATCAAAATAGGTCTTTCAACATCTTATACATTCATCATCAGCATAATCTGAATCAGAAATTTTCAGATCTCTGGACCACCTAAGACAAAAATCTTCCCCTTGCAGAGAATTTCACATAACATAATCAAACTAAAATTATATGGATAATATAAAGAGTAATACAAATGCAATGAAATTAAAAGTAATAAGTATTTGAAAGTAACACTATTATCATGAGATTATTTGACCAATTATAAATGAGTAAAAGCCATTTCGTGGTTGAGTGGTTAGCATGTTTGACTACTGATCAAATTGACCTGGATATGTGATATTTAATATATATAATATGTGATAAGGAATAGATGCTTTCTTCCTTGTGTGTTGATATTCTGCTGAGGCCTTACCTTTCTTGACAGATCTCTTTGACTTATTCTACTGACAGGCTCCTGTCAGACCTCTATGGCAAGCAGCTGCTAGAGGGGTAATTTATTTTTATTTTAAATGTGAAAAAGTTTTTTAGCTAATAATATGCATCTTTCATTTAATTTCTGTATGGGCTAACCCAACTAAGATTGATTTACTCTTGCCAACTCACCAATCATTTTGAACAAATAAGAAAGGATATGATTAAAATTTTGTGGCTCTTGGATCTAGCCCACAACTTTTTTGATAGAAAAGCACTAGGCATTCAAAGACAGACTTGTTAAGCACCAAATTTCTTTATTGCCTCCCTTATCCAAATAAAAGCAGTATTAATGATTATTAAATTTTTTTTGTTTGTTTATTCCAGTTCTTGCCAACTTTGATATAGCGACATTTAATTAAAAAAAGATTAAGTATTTGTAACCATTATAACAGCTGTCCCGTGGCCGAGTGGTTAGCGCGCTTGGCTACTGATCTACGGGACCTGGGTTCGAGCCCCGGGTAAGGCATGGATGTTCGTGTTGTTTTCTGCTGAGGTCCTGCCATCCTCTCAGATCTTCTACTGTGGCATATAAACTGACAGGCTCCTGTCAGACCTCTGTGGCTTGAGGGGGTATTTATTTTTTTTATATTTAACCATTATAACAATATGGAATATAAACTACATGGTTTTAATAAATAATATAAAATATCGGTTGTTTATTGTGATGGTTGCAAGAAATTATTTAGAGTTTTTAGCATAAAATGTACTCAATAACAGCAGATAAAACTCAATGTTTGATCATGCTCATGAACTCTAATAAAATATTCATCAGTAGGCACTTTTAATGACTCTACAAGCACTGCAGTGCTCAAGAGCAATAGGTTATTTATACCTGTTTAGCCATTTAATCCATTGTGCTGCAAAACATAGGAATCTGCCCCAAGTTGTTGTTTTTCAGTATGTGGTCCCATTGCACTCTTTAAGACTACTGCCACTAAAAATTGGATAACAGAGATAACTGTAAATTTGGAAAGTTGCCTTATGCTTTATGTGCATACCTATCTTTATTAAACAGTGGTATGAGTAGCAACTGGGAGATTGTGCAATTGATGCTTTGATTACAATCTGTCAATCGCTTATCAGTCAATCTATCAACTGTCAAAAGATCAACTACATATTTTTTATTACTTATCCCACACAACCACAATATCCAGAAAATATGCAGAAGATATCTACAATGACAAAAGGATGTCTATTAGTCATCACAGACATCTTGTGGATATTATCTGGATATTGTGGTTATGTGGGACTTTATTATTTAAGTTACTTTATCTTTTTTTAAATATTTTACACACTGCAAAAATATCTTGAGCATTTGACCTAGACAAGAGTATATTCAAACGTTTTTCAAAGGGGCAAAAGAAAAATCAGATTTTTGTAGTCTATTACTTCTTTAGAAATTCAATTTTATATAAAGTTGACATTTACTTACTACCTTCCCCCCTAAAAGAATCGGACAGAGGGAGATTAATCCAACCTTAAATAGACTGATCACTGAGTAACTTATGCTTGGCTGCACATCTGAGGGACCTGGGTTAGAGTCCTGAGTAAGGTGTAGATGTTTATTTCATGTGTTTGCTTCATTTGTTCTGTCTTCTGTATAGGGCTTTCCTTACTCATAGGCTGTATAGCATACTGACAGGTTCCTGTTAAACCTTGTGCCAAACATTGTTTGAGGTTTGTTTTTTTTTAGACTCTTGGATCTAGTCATTTAATCTATTGTGTAGTAAAAATTAAAAGAACCCAATAACTTAATCTTTATTTCTACCTGCATTTAGATATTTATGATATCAATTTTATTTTTATACCTTTCACAGATTTACATTGTTGTGACAAATCCCCTAACAGTCTTTGCCGCAGTACCTGTAAAACAATTTTACGCACAGAAACAATTGGACAGGAAATTGTTGATAGTCTAACCAGAGGTGGATGTGGCTCACCACTTCCCCAGGTATGTATTTTAAATATATCTGCACTGAAATATAAAATAATTTTTATTCTTATTCACATGTTAAAGGAAATGAAGGTAACTTGAATAAATAATTTTAATTGTAAAGTTTGTTTAGAGTTAATGTGTAGCAGTAAAACTGAATCATTTGAGTCTAATTGTTAAAATGCAATATAAAGAACTAAGTTTTTAAGGAATTTAAAATTCTTTCATATTTACAAGAATGATACGGAATGTTAATGAAATTGTAACGTTTTATTGTGATGCATAAACTTTTATATGTTTCAATGCATAAATTTTGTTCTCAGTCCATTAACAGTCAAATGTAATTCCTGCTTCGAATTATATACTGCTCACAAAAATTAGGGGATATTTTATCACTTCATATTCGTTTTGAAATATCCCCTAATTTTTGTGAGCAGTGTAATTAACCAGTACAGATCTTATCTATGCCATATTAAATTGACAGGTCCTGTCAGACCTCTGTGGCAAGCAGCAGCTACTTGAGAGGATATATTTTTTTTTATTTTTTATATTAAACCTGCATGGTAACTGATGTTTGTTTATATTAGTTGGTTGGGTTGTTTTACCTCTGAGCGGCACTTTTTTGCACACCATTGGCTAAATGGCCAGGTCACATGGACCCCGAAGGCTCAGAGAAGGTTGGGGGAGGGGACCCACTGGAACAGCTGTTGGGAGACAGATGGTAGCCTCCCGTTAAGGCCATCCAGCGTGTTCTTTAACGTGCACAGGGTATGGCTCTCCCACACACGGGGCCACGGCTTAACGTCCCATCCGACGGACAGCGGCCTTTTCAAGCCCATCGGTGTCCCCTACTGACCGTGGGCAGGGCGTGGAATTTTGCGGAGATAAATCTCAACGCTGACCCAGCTGGGACTCGAACCTGGGAACTACAGATTACGAGCCTGGCGCGCTGCCGACTGAGCCACCCCCGCCCCATTTATATTAGTAATATTGAATCTATTTAAAACATCACACATTAAAAAGGCATTTTTCGAAAATGACAAATTTGGAAAATTAAAAAACAGCCTAAATAAACATTTTAAAATTTATGCATTCAAAATAATTTTAAAACTTTTTTGTACTCTGCAAGTAAATACTAAAAAAAAATTTTATTCTTGATTCACTTGTAGTTGTGTTTCTATATTTTTTAAAATGCAATTTTTAATATATTTTCCCTTTGTGTAAACAATTATCAGAATGCAGTTTCTTATGAGTGTAATTCAATATTTATGTCTTATTGGCAGCTATATATTTCTACTTATTAAAACATTATTAAAGCAGTATTTTTTCTGGAAAGATTAGTTTTGTCATGAATAGGAAGTGAACTGAATATGGCGAAATAGCCGCTGATAGTTTAGTGATTGAAACACCTGGCATGTATTCAGGAGATGTGGGTTCATATTCCACTTGGGGTGAAACTAATTTTTCAGCAAAATATTTCTTGAATTGTATATATACAGAATATATATCTACAGGTAATCTGTGTTTTCTTTACTGTTGTTATGAAAGTTTTTTGTAATCTAAGTTCTAATGTTCAGTGATTTATGTATTTTTTTTAAAAGTTTTACTCTTAAAGCTTTTGTTCCATAAAGCAGTAAATCATCTTTTTTACATTTTAATGCATCACTGAAAGCTTCGAGTTTTTTTTGCTGGTAAGTATTTCATTTAAAATAATTCCATATGCATATTTTCAGAATTACACTGCATCTGTATAGAAAATATTGTAACTAAAAATTTTATGCTTTTGGTTAACATTTTATCTTCAGTATATTTTGCTATTTTAGTTAGAATTGACTACTGCAATTTCTTTGACTAGAGACATAAATTTAATTGGAATAAATATCAGATCATGATGGGTTTTTTTTCATGTTTAGCTGTGCTGGTTTGTGAAATGCCACAGCTAAGTACTATTCCCTGTTATGTACAGTCAAAACCATTTTCAGAGTATGTTAAATACATCTTTCTGTCTTGATCTATGTATACTGAACAAAATATGAATTCACCATTAACTCAATTATACTAGCATTTTTACTCATATTTCCTTAGGAAAAAAATGTATAATGGGTTTCCCTGTCATTGAAATAACTGCTATATCATAATTAAAGTATGTACATCTGAAAACTTTTATTTTGGAGGCAAGAAGATTCAATCATCCAAGATATGAGGAAGACAATATCAAATAGGACCTTATTAAAATTGTCCTTCAGTGTCCAAATGCAAAATAAACTTGGAGAACAAAATCACAGTTTGTTTGGCCCTCTTTAACATTCGATTGTTTAAAGAATCAATGTATATAGCAATTGCTGCTCTGATGTTTCAGTGAGCATCTTGTTGTTCCTGAGTCTGGCAGCATGTAAGAATATTTTATTGCAACTGCTGTTGCCAAAATTTATTGCTGCTTGTACCTGCTTGTGACAAATAGTGATTTCTCAATGGGAACATCCAGCCTCGTTATATCATTATATTCCCTTTTTCATGTGGGAGGGGGGGTTGATGGTCTTGGAAAGGATACTATCTGCTGGATGTAATGTTAAGCCATTGCTTCACATGCAAAAGAACCATATCCTTGGGCATTAACCCTTCCAGTGTCCAGCCTGAAAAACTGGTTTACATCCAGAAGTGCAGCTATTTTTTTCACTGTAATCAGGCAAAAAAAAAATTTAAATTAGAACTTTTTTGCCAAATAACTAATGAAAGGAATTATGGTATGTGATATGCCAAATTAATCAGCGTTTAATTCTGAATTTTCTGAAAATAAAATATTTGACAAAAAAAACTACTTTTATTTTAATAGGACTTTTTTTTAGTCATGTAGTAAAAAAAATGCATCTGGCAACAAATAAAAATTTATTTTGATAAACTAATAGACAGAAATGATTATAATGCACATGAATAGAAAGGCTGTTTATTTCTGAATAACAAAAAAAAAATGCAGCCACTTAGCAGACAGCTCTTCCCACTCTGGTACATGTGAGCAGTTAGAACACTTGCTACTTCCTGTCCCATGTCACTGAAGCCAGTCTTGAAGAAGATTGTTTTTTAGTTACGGTTTTGATTTGAAGAGCAGCAAAGACATATAGAGTGCTGGATAAATGGTGTAAATGATAAAATAATTCTAGGAAGTAGTGAAATGGGTTACTGAATTAGTGAAGGAGGCAGAATAGTGTAAAATGGAGGGGGTGCAGAGTTATGTGCTTCCCAATTACTTCCAAAATCTTCCGTTTTTAAAAATAGCAGTGTTTTTGTTAATTTTTCAGGAAATTTTTGAAACTTTAAGGAAAAATTTGTTGAAAATAGTTCAAATCAAACTTGTGAGCTTAAATCAGGGTTGCTTCAGCAAAGAGTAATACTAACTGAAAAAATTAGCAGTACCGTACAGTACTTCTAAGACAGGGCAATCAGATGGCTTTAAGAAACTATTTATATTGTAGTTTAATAAAATATGCATTGAATGAAAAAAAAGGAAATATTATTTTTTGAGCTTTATGTATTTTTATAATGTATATATTTTTTTTCCAACTGCAATTTTTATTTTTTTAAAAACGAATTTTTTTTATTGTACTAAAACTGGATGAAAATATTCTCAGCCTCTCATTTCAGATTCTCTCAAAATATGCATATGACCAGGACACTGGGAAGGTTAAAGGATAAATAGTGTAAATAATAAATATTCTGATGGCCTTCCAATCTGTCTCCTACTAGCTATGTTTTCTTAAATAGCCCAGTGGGTTCCCTACTCTCTACCCATCTCAGCCCTTGGGGCTGTTGTGACCTAATGAATTAGCCCTTTGTGTGCAGGAAATTGTCCCTACTATCTACGTGCCCAGGTCCAGAAAAGGTTGGGATGGGTGGAAGAGACCGGAATTACATTGCAGTATGGCATTTTCCCCTTTGTTTTAGAGGTTGTAAAACATTTCTTGAAAAATGCAAGAAATATACATTAATTTAATATTTTTTTGCTTTTATTACCTTTACTAGCATTCTCAAGGTGGGGGGGGGGAGCAACCTCCTCCCTAGATCCAGTTCTGCTATCTACATTGTATAAGATCAACTACATTATATGTATAGTTTATATGCTGGTTAGACAATATTTTGACATTTCTTGTCATATCTGCATTTCCATATAAATTTTATTGGGAAGTAGATCATTTGCATATCTGTTAAGAAAAGCAGTAAGAAAGCTGATCATAGTCTATATTTTAATTGCACATAGCTTCCTTTATAAATATGTACAATGTATATAAATTTATGAATAAATATTTTTTCATTTAGGATAGGTTATGGCAGTGTTTTTTGACAAATTCTGCAACTAACAATGAACCAGGAGGATCACGAACTCAATCAGAAAAGGTGGGAATGGACAGTGCCAAACTGCAATGCTGCTTTAGAGCTGCTACTGTTAACTGCCAAAGACTTTGCATTGAGGTACATTTCTTTTCAGTTTCAAATTAAATTATGTATTTCATTTATATTTTTAAATATCAAATGGAAATAGCTAAATTTTCTATATTAATACGAAATAATATTCATATCATTGTGCTTGGCTGCCAAATGCATAATACACAGTCAAGTGAACAAACAGGATGGCATGGACATTACTCATATGACACTGTTTTAAGTTTTGTAAACATGATGAAATAGAAATCATTTTGCTGTTTGCTTCTTTCTTGCTCCTGTCTTTAAGTGATTAACCTGTCAAGCCTATACTTATTTCATGAATGAAAAAAGTCATTATTAGTAGTATCCTTGTGACATGGAGCCTTCCGGGAATATATTGTATTTTTTAAAATAGCTTGGGCCATACAGCATGTTTTGTGAGGTTCAGGACATAGTTATTTTTGAAGTCCATCTAACAAAAGTTTCATGACCCTCCTTTCCTCTTAACAAATAGGTGATCTCTTCTGTTTTTTTTCTGTTTTGCAGTCCCTGTGCAGTCAATTATTGCCTTGAACAAATTGAAGCAAGTTTTGAAAGAACTAAGCACCTAAATATGTGTTTTTGTAAATAGAACTTTTGTTTGAAAGCAATATTCATCATTAGGAATAAAACTTTTCAGCATCATCAGCCACCCTAGATTGCAAAGTTTTGCAGCATTATTTAAAGTTATTTTGCTTGTGCTGATACCACAATTTTTGTGACTATCATCCATATTATCTTTGACCCTCTATAGCAGTATTTATTCAAAGACACGGGCAGCAGGGGAAGGGGGGGGGCAAGAAGGACAGTTGTCCTCCCAGGAAAAAAAAATATGTTAAATAAACATCAGATGTACCAAAAATTAATGTATTTTTCTGAAATGAAATGTTTTTTTTTTTTATGTTTTCTTTTGTTTTCAGATGCATGTGTTATTTTTATTTGTTAATATAAAAAAAAACTTCATCTACTTTTACTTTTAATAATAAGTTTCTTTTTTATTTTCTTTTGGGCATCCTTAGTTATGGTATGATATATGCATGATTGCTGTATTCGCAGCTGTGCTCATTTAATGAATGACTCATTTAAATGTTTCTTTCTGGAAACACTGATTTTTTGCCCTCCTGAAAAAAAACTTTACAATGTTAACAGACAATTGTTTCTTTTCTAATCTCATTCTTTGTATAGTTCTTTAAAATATGTCCTATTCACAATGCATATATATTTAATAAATATTAAAATCTACAGCTTGCATTGTATTCTATATCATAGGAGACATAACCCTGAATGCTACATCTGTTTCCCAAGCAACCAGCAGTCTTAGTAACAGTTATTCCACCTTACCAACAATTGCAATTAGTTAGATCGACTAATTATACATACAACATCGAAAGAATCATAACTATCAGTTAAATTCTTGTACAAGGTCATAGCAACTATTTGACATTATCAATTTATGTTGAACACCAGGATTCATCATACAGATCTATCCAATACATTGCTAACATTTTAGGTTTACTGTTTACCTTATTAGGAGAATAAAGCAGAAATTTCACTGGCCAGTTCTTAATTCTGATAACTTGGAATCAGCTGGTACAAGGGTTGACAGGTGTATCTTTGACAGCAATTGGTAGCCTGTTACTTAGACTCGTCTTGTAACTGCCAAGTTGATTTGCTGCAGGCACATCTGGACATTTTGATGTTATTCACTTACAGATGCATAATCCATGGCTACTATGTTGTACATAGTACCTTCCAGCTTCTCTGCAGTCTGTTTTTATCCAGTAGGATCACTTTTACACTTTCATAGTTAAGATGTTAGTTGATGTCATAATTCACAAGGATGATATTGGCTGCTGTTGCATGAAGGACAGTATGCAAGGCTATCTTCCTACTATTTACATTGCACTAAGTTTAAAACCAATGTACTGGTTAGCACACATGGCTACTGATCTAAGGGACCTGGGTTCAAGCCCCGGGTAAGGCACGGACGTTTGTGATGTTTTTCTGCTGAGGTCCTGCCATCCTCTCAGACCTTTTACTGTGGCATATAAACTGACAGGCTCCTGTCAGACCTCTGTGGCAAGCAGCTGCTTGAGGGGGTATTTATTATTATTTACAACAAAACTTTTAACATCACATGTTAAAATCAACTTAAAATTAAAAGGGTTCTGGGACACATTTTGCCAACCGCTTATTGGCTTTGTCAAGCATGCCTAACTGCAATGGTAGGCTGTTTAAATGGCATTATCTGTTACCTGGAAAATCAACTTAGCAGTTAAACAAAATGAGTCCAAGTTAGGATCCTTTCAATACTATATGTATAGTTAGTTGATCTAAACTAACCATAATTGTTGGTGGGGTGGTATAATTGCTACTAAGACTGCTGGTTGCTTGGGGAACAGATGTAGCATTCAGAGTCATGTCCCCTATGATATAAAATACAATGTAAACTGTAGATTTTAATATTTATGAAATGTTTACCACCAGTGGTAAAATCTTTTATTTACAAGCTTCAATCATGCAAAGTACTTATCAGTTTAATTAGTTTACAACTTAGAGCAAATTGTTCACCTCCATTGGTGGTGCTGAGCTTTTCCATTCATAAAAAATCTTGCAACTGTGTTACAAAATTTAAATATATTAAAATATTGGGAAAATATTTAAAACCAAGTTTTTTATTTTATTTTTGTGATTTAAAAATGATCCAATATTTACAAAATGCACTTTAATTAAAGGCAATTTATTTATCAGCAGAACTCTTTTCTTATTCTTCTATTTTGTTTCAGACTTTCAGCAATCAATGGGCAATGAGTTGGAATGACTTTGATCGACTGTGTCAGTACCAGTTGGCAGAATCTGAAATGATTAGATGTTTAGCAGAAGGTAATTTTTGAAGTATAGGCTAAATTGTGTTTTTCCATGCCTTTAGTTAAATATGTTATTAACTTTGTGATAATTTTTGGAATGTTTTATACCAACTTTTTTTAATGAAAATTATAAAATGCTTTTATGAAATAACTCAAATAATTGGCTATATTATTAACATTTAAATGCTTCAATCCCATATGTTCATTTGTTTGTTTGTTCATTCAAATTTGATTAAGTCAAATTATAAGCCTCTTCATTTTGTGTGAAACTTTACCTATTTTTGTCTGTTACTTCAGAATAAGGTCCAAAATTATGTTGTTTTTATGCTGAAAAAGGATTACACATTTAAGAAAGTGCATAGAAGATAACTGAAGTAGCCAGAATAACTACAGTATTAGTCCTCTTTTTTTATGAAGTGTGAATAAAAACATGTAAAAAATTAGAATCCATCTTCTTTATGTCTGGCTGCAAAAGAGAACAAACCATGCAGTGGAAAGAAGCAATGATTGCCTATTGAGCAACTCCAGAGACAATGTCTACCTCTATCATTGTAGTTTATAAGAGTTTTACAACAACCAAGATTGGTTCATCTCTACAACTCCACTGAATTCTTACTGTAGAAGAGAGATATATAACAATTATGGAGCAGCATCCTAAGGAGGTGATCCTGTGTGAACTACAAACAGCCATGACTCTATGATCCTTGTTGACAATGAGGGATGCAGAGAAGAAGTAAGACCTCAACTTGACTGGTCGTGTTGACTTGTTTGGTCTGGAGATATGGCCATAATCAAAAGATGAGAGAGGTTAATTCCAGAAGCACAATCTGAAACAAGCTTCAGAAACAAAGTTAATTTTTCTTTGAAGTGTGTTAATTTTGACAAGTTTCTCATTAGAATATCAGCACACAGAAGTAGGCAGAGAACAAGGGTATGGAAGAATTGTTTAAAGGGTAATATAAAAGTTTATGAGGAAAGAGCTAACTGATAGAAATTAGCAATAATAGAAATTAGTAGGACTCAATATAGTTTGCCATAGAGAATATCTTTAACTCTTCAAGTGTCTGTATTTTTTTTAATAAAAAGTTTTAATACTGTGTTCTGAAATAATGACAAAATGAGAATATATTATATATCAAAAGAAAGAGTATTTAATTCTAAGTAATAAAGTATAATTATCAAAGGAAAGAGAAGGAATGCAAGCATATAATACATATTGAACACCAGTGTATAGTAACTTTGAAGATGGATATAATCATTCGGAACATGGGACATGTTAAGGAAGAAGTGATTGCAGTTGGGTTTCAAATCTCAGCAGAAAAGCAGCATAATCCATGCCTTATTTGGCACTTCAATACTTGGATCCCTTTTCCCAAAATGAAATAAACTCTTCCTGTGGAGAAGCTTCAACAGATTACCTTTTATTCACAAACTGTTAAAAATGGCTAACTGCTATAAAGGATTTTATAACTATAGATTTTTTTTTAGCTATATAGAAAAGAAAGGTAGTTTGTTGTTAGAATATTGAAGAGAATAATATATATTTCGTGATTTCTTATACTTTTTTATTCAATTATAGTAACATTATTGCTATTTTTGTGTCATTATATTTCATCTCATAAGATATTCAATCATAAATTTCCTATGTAATTTGAGACCATTTCAAAATTGTTTTATCTCCCCCCCCCCCCCACCTCCTTGTATTTCAAGTGAACTTTTTTCTATTCATGAGAGCATTAGTTCAATAAAATTGCTAATTTTAACATGATATAGTTTCTTAGTTTTATATTTTATGCAAAAAATTTTGCTTCTTGTAAGATTTATTATATTATAATTTTGAAGTATAAATTCTTGTTTAGTTGAAGAACCCTGTGAGTTAGGCTGCGAAGGACTCAGCTACTGCACAAATTTTAACCATAGGCCAACTGAACTATTTCGTAGTTGTGATGTTCATGCTGATCGGGCAGCTCAAAAAGATGTGCAGCTTTGGGAAAAAGGAGTGATACACTTACCACAGATGACTATTCCTGTTATGGACATTGCTAAATGTCATCCAGAAATTTGGAAGGCTATTGCTTGTGCTCTTCAAATTAAGCCATGTCACCAACAAGTTTATGTAAACATGATTTGCAAGTAAGTGAAAAGGGAGTATATTTGTGTTGAACTGTCAATTTATGATCATTTGCAGCACTAACTGGAATTTTTCTTGTGATCTTGTCAGACGATGCAGATTATCATTATTTTTGCTGATGTTTGGTTTACAATTTAACCATCGGCATTAAGGCTGGTGTATGTTACCATGCATTATTTTCATATATATTGCTATAGAGTTTTCTATATTATTAAACCATCTTGATAGATAAGATTAAAAATTTTTCATATGTAAATGTAGTTTATTTTGTTTTTATATGTAGATGCTTATTTTTATATGTTGATATAGCAGTTAAAATATAATCTTTGTCAAGGAAGATATCACTCTTAATTTAATGTCTATATCTTTGTATTATGTATATAATGTGTGTGTGTGTATATATATAATCTTTGTATTAACAGTGTATTTGTGTAATATGCTGTTAAACATGAATAATAGGAGCCTGTGATATCAGTTTGCTTTTGCATCACTGAACAATAACTATTTTATAGATAGATTACTCATTATTTAATTGAAATGATTGAAAAGAAGAAAAATGATGTAAATAAGATTAATAATTTGTTGATGATAATGAGAATTTAATAAATGCTTTAAAAAGGTGTTTAAAGAATTTTTTTTTCTTAGCTGTAGCAAAGATCTTAATAACAGTTTTTGATACTTAATATAAAAGCTGAATAAATTTATCCAATTTTGGTAATGTGAAGTTTATTCTTGCAAAGAAAAAGTTATCAGTGTTTTCATGATAACTTATTGCATTTTCAGATAATTGCATTGTCAAGTGTTTTTGTCTTATTATATTCATGCCATGAACACTTGTAAAGCAGTTGATTGTAGATAATATCTGACAGGAAAGCTTTTTATACTCCTATCAAATAAAGTAAGTTTATTCAGCTTTTATACCAAAAAGTGTTATTAATAATATGCACTAATTCAGAACTATGATAAAGTAACATAGCAATTATAAATAAATCCTTCCAGATCAGACTGTATTGACATCTTGAGCAAGTGTGTGGATAAAAGTAAATTGGCTAGTGGTCAGACATCACTTACCATTTGTGAAGCACTCTCCCCACCAGGAAATAACACACCATGCATTTCTTTAACTCCATATCTTGGTAAATATATATAGTAAACCATCATATAGAATTTAAAGTAATTCAAAAATAATATATAATAATAAGTATTTAAGGTAAGCTGATATTTTTTATTTCACTGCTAAGAATTCTAATAGTATTTTATTTTTCCAATTTTGGTAATATAAGTATACGAAAATCAACTTTTTTTTCATGTTCATAACATTATATTTAAAATCAATTCTAGGTAATATTCTGTCATTTAACCCATTTTAATGTTAGATGACAGTTTTAAGATAAGAATAATATTTTGGGTAAACTCTGATAAGAGTTGACCACTATCTGATTTATTTTTCAGTATATCTATCCTAATAAGTATGGATAACTCATAGTTGGAAGAAGTGGCAATTTTTTTTAATGGAATACTAACAATTAATTATGTCAAACCAAAGTCTAATAATTAATTTTGAAATGTAAAAAAAAGTTTAAAATTCATATAATAAATGAAACACTTTTCAGTCTGTAAAAAAAAAAGTTTGATCAGTACCAGAAAAATTTTAAATGACCCTGCGAAAGTAACATGCCACCAACAATAGTAAAAAGATAAGAACAATAATCAGACTGACTGGATCCCTTTTCTGTTCCCATTTATTCTAGATACTAACAACCTGTTGCTATATAGATTGGGGCGGGGGTGGCTCAGTCGGTAGCACGCCAGGCTTGTAATCTGCAGTTCCCAGGTTCGAGTCCCAGCTGGGTCAGCGTTGAGATTTATCTCCGCAAAATTCCCCACACTGCCCGTGGTCAGTAGGGGACACCGATGGGCTTGGAAAGGCCGTCGTCTGTCGGATGGGACGTTAAGCCATGGCCCCGTGTGCGGGAGAGCCATACCCTGTGCACATTAAAGAACACGCTGGATGGCCTTGACGGGAGGCTACCATCTGTCTCCCAACAGCTGTTCCAGTGGGTCCCCTCCCCCAACCTTCTCTGAGCCTTCGGGGTCCTTGTGACCTGGCCATTTAGCCCATGGTGTGCAAAAAAGTGCCGCTCAGAGGTAAAACAACCAACCCAGCTATATAGATCACTTGGTTAACTGCATCCTAGCATGATTTTATATTACTGCATGATGGCTGTGTCTCAGATAATATGCCAGTTTGTTTAAAATAGCAAAATATTTATGTTACAACAATTTTTCTTAAATTGTTACCTAATCATGACTCAAATATTGTATATATTGATACATCAAATTCTCATATTTATGTACTTTTCTTGGCAGAGGAAAGCAAGTATGCTCAAACTTCTATAGAAGTGACCCATCCATGTAAACCTAATCCCTGCAATACAAGTGATGTCTGTATGGTTAACAGAAACTGTCTCTTTGGAGAACAGTGTTATCCATATGTATGTGTTCCAGGTAAAAATTTGATGAACTATAATTGTTTATTCTGCTTATAATCACATTTATATATAATTTACAGGAAAAGAATACAGCATTACTTATGAAACCAATGTTTACTTTTTTTTTCCTGTATACTTTTCATTTTATTTTATATTTGGCACAACTTGTTTCATATGGAATTATGTATAGGTGTTAGGAAACCTCCTACACCTATACATAATAATTATATACATGAAGCAAACTAAATTCTTGTTAATCATAAAAAATATGATAGCCCTCTTGATGATTAGTATAGTATCAATATGATGTTCACTAAAAATAATAATACCCAAATATTTCTGCACAATTATATAATTGCTTTAACAATTTGAGCTTTGAGCAGAACTGAGTGGTGTGGAATTCCAACAATAGTTAATACCATGTAATTTAATATATATTTATTAACATCATATTAATAATGTAAATCTGTAATCATCCTTAGCATGACCATGATGTGATATAGCTCATTCAAGACATCTAAGAGATATCCAGTACAAGAGTTCTGTACTTGTTTAGTGATATGCATTGTTCCAAAAACATATTTTATAGTCTGTCAGTTTTAAGTGAGGAATCAAGAGTCTGTATTTTCCTTATATATGTGATGTCTAAAAATATCTCATGGTGGTAGCTACTTTTATATTTGGCAAAAAAGTTTTAAAATTCACTTCTTTTTTTCCCGACTGAATACTAGTGAACCAGGACTCACCAGATCAGCTTTGCACAGGAAGATCTAATTTTCTCATTTAAAAAAAAAAATTGAAAAATGCAAAATTTCAGACATTTTGTGTTTGAATGTTGGCTGTGCAGGGACACAAGACAAAAGGTTAAAATTCAGGATAAGTGGCAATCCTGTCCTGTATCCTAATCTATTTTTCCTTTTAGTTCCATTATTTGCTCAACTCAAAATTTACTAGGAACACTGCATACTGATGAGACTATCATATTTATAATCTCGCATTGAAAGATAAATTAATCGTGTTGTTGTTTTACATGTGTAGTCAATTTGCTAATTTTTCAGAAGTCTGTGTGTTTGTTAAATGCAAATTAATGTTATTTTGCTCTTATGATTATCTTTAAAAGCTGCCATTCACTGGTATGATGCAATCACTTGTAGAAGAAAATCATATCTTGTGCACATCAAAGAACATGCTGGATTGCCCTGACAAAAGATAACTGACTATTCTTCAATACCATTCATACGAAAATGTAAGCACGTTTGGCTACTAATCTAAGGGACATGGTCATCGAGCCCCGAGTAAGGCATGGATGTGTGTTGTTTTTCTGCTGAGGTTCTGCCATCCTCACAGACCTACTTTGGTGTATAAACTGGCAGGCTTCTGTCAGACCGCTGTAGCAAGCAGCTGCTTGAGGGGATATGTATTTATTTCTTTTTTATTCTCTACAACAGTCAGAATCAGGATGTAGCTAGAATTTTTGGAAGAGGGTTCATAAACTTTGTTATTGTTTTCAGTAATGTAAATGATGTATTAAAATCCCCCCAGTCAGAATTGATATAGGCATAATAATAAATAGTGAATATGGTTATATGTTTTTACCTCTAATTCAATCTAGTATCCTCACAGAAAAGCTACTACTGATGTTATGTAAAAATGAGTTTTAGTAAATGATCTAATTGAATTAAGAAGAAGAAAAAACAGCTTTCCAATTTATTTTATCTTCAATCTAATTTTATGAAGGATGCAGAATGGGTGATATGTCTCAGCTTATTGTTCCAAGAAATTCTCATGTCCGTTTGCCAAGCAACACTCATGGACCAAGATGCCAAATGGTCTGTTATTGTAATCAACAAGGAGTACTAGAAGACTGCATGACTAAATTGTGCATTACTGCTGAAAAATGCATAGTTAATGGAAAAAAATATAGTAAGTAGTAAGCTTAATTCTTCAGTGCTTTTGCATTCATATGTATATTAAAGTATTCGTTGAAGTATTTCCAGGTCATTAAAATATATGCAGAAATTATTCTCTATGTCCAAGTCAACTTTCTAATTAGAAGAATAGAGTAAAGCACATGAGATGTTAAATACAGTAGTATTAAAAATATAAATGCTCACTTTGAGCATATAAATGAAACAGCAAGCCCAGTTACATATTCACAACTCAATTCTGTTGAGTCAATTACTAACTAATAAGAAGTTGATGCCCAAAATTGATTTACAAGTACAGTCATATAAATACTAGATAAAATGAATGTGGGGAAAAAATCATTCAAAAATATTGACTGAAGATGCTAAGGTGATTCATAAGTCTGGGTGTTTTATCATCTGTTTAAGAAATGATTGTTATAATATAAATAATGAACCTTACTTAGCAGGGAGTGGGGGTGGCTCAGTCGGTAGCATGCCATACTTATAATATGTAGTTCCCAAGTTCGAGACCCATCTGAGCCAGTGTTGAGATTTATCCATGCAAAACCCCACTCTGCCCTAGGTCAGTAGGGGACACCTTTGGGCTTCAAAAGGCTGTCATCCAGCAGATGGGACATAGAGCCATACTCTGTGCACAGTAAGGAACATGCTGGATGGCTTGGTGGGAGGCTACCATTGTCTCCTAACAGCTGTCAAGTGGATCCCCTCTCCCAACTTCCTCTGAACCCTTGGGGTCCTTGTGATCTGATCATTTAGCCCTTTGTGTGAAAAAAAGTGCTGCTCAGAGGTAAAACAATCCAACTCCTACTCAGAAAAATATAAACTATCATTTTCAATAATTCATAGCATCTGTCAGCAAGTAGTTCGATTCCTCTTCGAAACCATGCTCGGTCTTCATACTCATGAAATATAACGAATATTCATGAGTATGAAGAATTCATAAGCATGCTCGGTCTTCATACTCATGAATTCATACTTCGAAATCATGCTCGATCTTCGAAATCATGCTTGGTCCTTGTAGGTGACAAACTCCCGAGATCCCTTTTCGATTTCTTAAAATATTTGAAACCATTTAACTCAAAGAAAATGAGCCATGAAGCAATAGAAGTGGTAGTTGGAAGGAGCTAGGTTTAGACTATACACTTGGTGGAGAAAAAGCTTAAATGCCAGTTCTTTAAGTTTATCTTTGGTTCGAAGTGTAGTTTTGTGTTGCCTTGTTGGAGAAGTAACTGATATCTGTTTACTAATCCTGTAAAGCGTTGAAGCATCACAGAGTGCATGCACTTCAGTTATGCTGAGTAGTGATCAGCATTGATGTCATGTCCATTGGGAACCAGTTCAAAGTACACTACATCCTCAAAATTCCACAAAACACACAACATTGCTTCATTTTGAATCATTCCCTCTTTGGTACGGGAAGTGCTGGCTGGCTTGGGTCAAGACATTGTTTTTGGGTGTTCGGATTGTTGAAAAAGATAAATTTTTCATCACATGCAACAATTCATGTGGATTAGTAAGGAGTTTCTTGCAGACTTTCATACAATATTTTGCCTGTTCAGTAGTCAGTTAATGTGGAAGACTTCAGAAACTCCTGGCTACCTTACTGTTGTGTTGCAGATACAGCACTGTAGTTGCTTGTGAGCAGCCAGGTTCGGATGAGAGTCTGTGAGTGCTTGTCAGTGGATCAGCTTCAACAACAGCACAGAATGTTGTGATCTACTGTATTGGCCATCTCAATTACAGCTTACTTTTGAGGCTAGTGTCAACACCTTTGAACTTATTGAACCAAGCTTGAGCAACATGAATGGAGACTGCCTCCTCACGTTCCACTTTGTATATTTCTTAGACCACTCTGGTAACTTTTAATCCTTTTTTCCAGTAACAATGTAAAATTGCATGAATTTCAATATTTAACATTGTACAATGCTTCTAATAATGGAAACCAAGACTGTGATACTTGTAAAAGTTATGGACTGACCACAGTGGAAGTTATACTTTCCTTTAGTGCATTGTTCAGAGATATGCAAATGCAGCATGGCAATGTGTCACCGTACACATTTTGCATCGCAAAAAATGCACAGATTTATGAACCATCTTAGTACGTGAAGGTGCAGTGCTTTTTCAGCTTCTAATATAAAGTTAGCAGCTGTTACAATAAACAGCATATGGTAAGATAGACTACTTCAGAAAAGATTGTCATGTGGAGCTAACAGAATTTGAATCGTAACAGTTGTTCATTCAAACAAAAGTATTTTAAACATAGCCAATGTTCTTGATAATGCACTTGATCATAATTTGTGTATAGTGATAATATGAACCATTAGAAGAATAATGATATATGCATTGAGATACTGAATTGCTCATAAGTGCCCATCTTTTCCAAATTTTAGGCACAACTAGCTATAATCAAACATACAACTAATGAAACATTAAACTTAGAGTAAGATGGTAACTACCATTATTAATTATATATAAATTTAAATAGTAACCTTTACCCAAAGCTTCCTAAAATTGTTGATGATCTCTGACATGTGCAGCATCATGTGCTGGACATGTCAGAGATCATCATTGGGTTAATAATCCTAATTATGAACTTATTTAGATTTTAAAGATTAAGATTTTGAGTTGGGGAAAAGGTACTTAGACAGTCATAAGTTTGATAGTCATACCTGCATTCAACAGAAATGGTCATAACTGATATTTTAAAACTATACACCTAATAATGATACCCTAACCTTCAAATGAAGTTAAGGATACCAAACATATGATCCATGGGATTGTTTCACCAACCCACAATAATTTTTGCAATAAGAATACTAAATGATCTTGGGTTTATTAATCAAGAATTCGGAATTTAAAAAAAGAAAACAATTTTAAAAAGCTTTGGGTAAAGGTTACTATTTTAATTTACATATAATTAATAATAGTAGTCACCATCTTACTCTAAGTTTAATGTTTCTTTAGTTGAATGTTTGATTATAGCTAGTTGTGCCTAAAATTTATAATTGCAGTTTTTTTATATCACTGAATTCATATACAAACTTTTAACCTGTTTATATATTTGAGTGAAATGTTTTATGTTCTACTTGGTTTTATTCAACATGATAGATGTTTCTTTGCTAATGTACAACAGTTATAATAATGCTGGGCCTGTTTTGAAGTTGTTTTTTAAAAATTTGTAATTATTCCTTAGAAAAGATTAAAAGCAGTTTGAGCAGTGCCATTTTCATTTTTGTTTTGGATGAGATTTTCAATTTGCTTAATGTGAGAATTTGTATCTTATGAAGCAGCTAAAATTTAAACTCTTGGATTGGTGGGAAGGAACAACCTGGTCTGCAGTTCCTTTGGTTTTGATTAGTTTAACTGATGCAAGTCAAATTTTTTCATGTAATTGCAAAATATTTTATGAAGCCTTCTCTGTTGGTATAGCTGATGAACAAATGGTGGCATTTTGGGGCTGTTGTCCACTCAAAGTTTATATGCCAAACATATCAGACAAATAATGTATCAAAATATGGACAGTATGCAATGCTGAACATCCTATTAATGCAACTTTGATGTTTATTTTGATAAAGTGAACATTTTGAAAGTAAATGTAGGACATTGGGTTATAAAACAACTTGGTATTTTTCAGAAAATTTCTCGGTGAATAGAGATGTAATAGAAGAGTGAAATATAATTTTATTTTATTTTTCCAATTTTCAGAATTTATTGTTAATTTAAATTTCTGTTTAAGAAAAAAATGTACTAAGAACCAAAAAGTTAAAAAAAAATATCATTTTTATTTAAAGCACTCTAGTAAATAAAACAATCTTCAAGGCAAAAAAAAACAATTATATGAGCCAGAAATGACCCATATCCAATGTTCATTTTGTTTAATTATTTCCACCATTTGAGGTTAAAAATTTTAAATAGTGTTTTTTTTTTATTTTGCATGATATTTATTAAATTAAAAGTATTTGTCTTTCTAGATCACAACACACGCTTCCTTACTGACTGCAATACCTGCTTCTGTTATGCAGGTGAAGTTACATGTTCGCAAAAACAATGTGGATCAGGTATATTTGATATGTTAATATGTAACTAACCTTAATTTTAAAATTACTGTCTTGATAAATATTTAATTTTTTAGGATAAGATACCATTTTCTAATTATTTAGTTTATGATTTTTCCTCTTTAAACCAACCCCTCAGAAAAAATAAAACGGGCTTTTGCCCTTCCACGAGGGGAAAGGTTTGGCATGGTTGGTAGCAGCAATTGACTAATCTGATGTACCCCATACAGTATCTGAATTGTGATTTTTCTTATTGGACCCTCCCACCCCCTCCTTGGTGAAAATGGGACACCATTGATTTTAAAAAGCTGTGGCTGCATTGCAGATAGTCGTACCTTGTGGACATTACAGAAGATGCTGAATGATCTTGACTAGATGCCTCCATCTCCTAATGGCTATATAGTGGATTTCTTTCCCAGCTGTGAATCCTTCAGGTCCTTGTAACATGGCCATATAGCCCATTGTGCATAAAAAGAAAGTGCCACTCAGAAGTAAAACAATCCAAACCTTTCCTAAAAATTTAATTAAGCAAAATGCTTTTCTTTTTTTTGGCCAGCAGTGGTGCCAGTTTTTTCCTCAAACATCTTATGCTTTTTGAAACGAAAGAAAAAAAAATAGATTCTTAGTGCTGCTATAGAATATTTTCATGCATAATAGGTCACTCAGACATTGCTGTCTTTATCCCTTACTGAAAATATTCTGAAATTTATGACCTGAAAATTAATAATCCTAATTTAAACTTGGTGTTATGAAATTTATGAAAGGTGTAAAACATAGAATATTGAAGTGCCAAATGGAGATGAATTAAAAAATAGGTTTAGAAGATTAAAGAAATCAGCAGCCTCAATTTTTATTTTACAGTTGCATATTAGGTCATAAGCTATTATTAGAACTAAATTATCATTTTAATTCTGGTAGAAAATATGACTTAACTGACTGTATGGTAGCTTCTTCTGCAGCAGTATTAAAGAAATATTATCATAGTGTTATGTCTATGATCAATAAAATTTAGTTTCATTTTATGAAATAACTTCAAAATGTATTTTAAATAGTAAAATTTTTAGATTAATTTTCAATATTACTTCTCATAGATAAAGATTATGTTAATTTTTCCATGCAAAAAAATTGAATCAACTGATTCTATAGTTTGTAAAATTATATATATTCAACCTTTTACTAATTTATTTTTTATTATATTTTCCATTTGTTCGATGATTTTGTCATTTACAAGTTATATTGATTCATTACAGGACTTCCGTGCAATTGTCCTGATCATTATGTCCCAGTTTGTGGAGCCAATGGTAAAACTTATCCTAGTGCTTGTCTTGCAAGGTAATGTTTTACTTTTTTTTTTCCAGAAAATTTTAATTTTTTAAAATTTATTCTGATTTTACCTTTAAAAAGTACAATAAATGAATTCTTTCAATAGTTTTCCCAGTGCTAAAATAATAAGTTTTTTTAAATTCAAAATGAATCTTACTTTCAGAATTATATATCATATAGATGAGCTGAAAAAAAGCTCATAATTTTTCAGCTCATCATTTCATGTCTACAGGACTTATCCTGTGATTATTTACTACTGATTTATATATCATATGTTTTATATACTACACTGAAGTGCCATTGAATTAGGGATAGCAACCTAGTAATGTGTTGGACCCCCTCTGGCCCTGATAACAGCTGTCACACAATGGGGCAAGGACTCCACAAGCTTGTGTAAATGTTTCACAGGTATGGCGACCCATGCATCCTCCAAAGCTGTCCATAATTCTCTCAAGGTCATCGCTGATGGGACATGGGCCCAAGCACTCTGCTCGATGGTATCCCAAAGATTTTCAATGGGATTTAAATCTGGGCTTCTAGGTGGCCAATTCATTATTTCAAAATTAGCAGAATGCTCTTGCAACCATGCAATATCCAACCTGGACCTGTGAGATGAACAGTTATCATGCTGATAAACACCATCTTCATTGGGATGCATGATGGCCATAAATGGGTGTAAATAGTCAGTCATGAATTCTACATATCTTGATGCATTGAGAGTCATCAGTACGCATACCAAAGGTTCCACTGACTTCCAACTGAAGACACCCCAGGCCATCACTGAGTCACCACCAGCTTGTACTGTTCTGACCTGACATGCAGGATCCATGGCATCATGGGGTTGGTGCCATACCCTCAGTCTTCCAATAAGCATGATGAAGTTTAAATTGGGATTCATCACTCCAGGCTATCCATTGCCAATTTTCGATGGCCCAGTATTGTGCTGTTAAAAGTGGGACTCTCGTAGGTTGGCTGAGACAATGAAGTGAGTGTTGCATGGTATGTGCACTGACTTCCTGGCTGGAACCCACATTCAGATGGGAGGTGATTTCAAATAATGTCTGTCCCCTTTCGGTCCATATGATACAGGTCAGATGGTGATGCCTCCTGTCATTCAAGGCTGGTTGTCCTTTACAGTTTGTCTGGGTGCTTGTTTTTTTGCCAGAATTTTCATATTCCAGGAATACTTGAAACTGTCGTGCAAGAAAATCCAACTTTGTTGACAATTTTGGAGATCGAGTGTTCCATCTGTCGAGCACCTACGATCTGCCCTCTGTCAAATGCATCTAAATCCTGCACCTTTCCCGTTACGCTTCTCACGATGAATGCTTGGGGAAGCTAAAGCTGATAAGCTATATATGACCAGAGTTTCAGCCATGCATGTGCACAAATGCAAAACTTGCGGTACTGAATTTGGATAACATCTCCTATCCCTAATTCAATGACACTTCAGTGTATATTCTAATATGTAAAGAAGAATGTTTTTGTTTGTTTCTGTGTCTGTCCACTTGAGTACTAGATTCACAGAAAAGCTGGAGGACCAAACTATGCCTGAATGTTCCCTTCACCCAGAGGAAGAGTATAGGTTATATGTGAACCTGCTGGGGTTAACTAAAACTCAGGTGGGCAGGCATTAATTAACTGTTAAACTTCGGTGTCTCTGGACTTTGCAATAGCTGTATTCAAAATTTACCTAGTGAGTTCCATCTGCTACAACTATGGAGAGTTTCTGACCTTGCCTAGAAGAGGGGGATAAAATTTTTATTGAGGGGCAGGGTGATTGGGGAATGGGGACAAAATGATCATAATCAGTTTTATGCCAAATGAAAGCTTGCAATGTGGGGAGTGCCATCTACTATATACTTTAGAGCAGGCGTCGGCAACCTATGACCCTCGGGTCACCAAGTGACCCATTTGATAATTTCAAGTGACCCACTTGAGTTCTGCAAATAAAGTATAATATATAAAAATAAATTATAAAACATAAACATGAAACAAACACTTTGAGAAAGTATAAATAATAAGATTAACATTTTGGTTTGATTACAAAATTGCAGAAATGATCATAGGCGGAATACAGCGACATTGTTCGAACGAATTTCATCATTACTCGACGAGTGATGATTATTCACATTAAAGACGAAGTAGATGTAAACAATAGTAGATGTGTAATCAGCACGTGATCAGGGCTCCTATTGGTCGGCTGGGCTCTCTGACTGCATGCCACCTGCAGCTGACAAATAGGAGCCCTGCCCACCTGCTGATCACGCATCTATTCTTGTCTACGTTTACTTCGTCTTTAACATGAATAAACAGTAGTTCAGAAGCGCGAGAACAGTTACCTAAGCGCAATAATTATTATTTTTATTACCATGGACAAACAAAAAGCAAAAAGGAGATTATTTCAAGATGTGTGGACTGAAAAGTATGGATGTGTGGAAAATGGTGACAAATTGATATGTACGTTATGTACAGATATAATTACCGCCAGGACTTACAATATTGAGCAACACTTTTCTTCAAAACATAAAGATGTGAGTGAAATGCCAAATAATGAAAAATATGAATATATTGCTAAACGTGTATTAAATTATGGTAAACAAAATAAATTTTTGAACAGATTTGTTACCAGCCACAATTACGCTACATCTGCCAGCTTTATTGCAGCTCTTAGTATTGGTACCAACGGAAAACCGTTTACAGACGGCGAATTTTTGAGAAACGCATTCATAAATTGTTCCGAACACTTATTCAATGACTTCGCAAATAAAAAATAAATAATTGAGAGAATTAAAGAAATGCCATTGTCAGCCAGAACAGTTCAGCGTCGCATTGAAGATATGGCAAAAAATATTGACGCACAGGTCAAAAATGATTTGTTATCTAGTGACGTAATTGGCATTGCACTCGATGAAAGTACCGATGTAAATAGTATGGCTAGGCTGGCAGTTATTATTAGATTTGCATCAATAAATAGTTCGAATGTCAATGAAGAACTATGCATTCTTGCTTCAATGAATGACACGACCAAAGGCATTGATATTTTCCGTCAAGTACAAGAGTTTACAAATTTCAAAAATGGGAAAATATTGGATTTAAAAAGTAAATTGTTTTTCATAACAACTGATGGTGCTCCAGCTATGAGAGGAAAAAAGTTGGATTTGTGAAACTAATGGAGAATGAACTTGGCCGCCCACTTTTATCATTCCATTGTATCATACATGAAGAAAATTTATTTGCAAAGGCATCTACGCAACAACTTAAGGATGTAATGGAAAAGGTTGTTAAGATCGTAAACATAATAGTTACATGATCTGCGTTAACACGCAGGCGCTTCAAAACGTTTTTGGAGGAAATTGAATCGAAATACGGAGATTTACTGTTATGTGCTGAAGTACGATGGTTAAGTCGAGGCAAAGTTCTTAATAGATTTGTAGAGTGCTTTGATGATATACAAATATTTCTTTACGAATTTGGTGAAAATGATCTCGAGTTCAATGATAAACAATGGTTTTTAATAACTGTATATATATTGTTCTTAACGGACGTAATGAACCATTATAATGATTTCAACGTACGACTCCAAGGAAATAACCACACAATTTTGAAAATGTACGAGAAATGGAAGAGTTTTTGTTCGAAATTAATATTATTTGAAACTGACATAAAAACTAAAATATTTCTTTTCTTTCCCTTACTAAAAAGCCAACATGAGAAAGAAAATATCGATGAAAGCAATCTAAATATGTTCGAAAGTTGTATTTGAAGATTAAAAGTGAATTTGAAAGTAGATTTCAAAGTTTTAAGTAACAGGGCGAAATGTTTACATTTATAATAAAGCCCAATGAAATAGAGGAAAATGTTTTAGATTTGCAGTATTTTGAATATCTTAAAATTGACAATTTAAGTTTAGAAATGATTGATTTTAAAAGTTCAACATTGGGGACGGATAAATTCAAGACATTGCGGAAAGATTTAGAAAACACAGAAGATAATTAGCTTCTCATGATATCATCGTGTTGGGCATCACTTCCTACGAAGTTTTCATCTTTGAAAAAAATTGGCTTTGCCATTTTGTCCGCGTTCGGTTCTACTTATAAATGTGAACAAATATTTTCACACATGAAATTTATTTTAAGTAAGAACAGGAGCAGATCAACTACCGAAAATTCAGATGCTTGTATTCGTCTTAAGGTGACTGAGTATGAATCAGACTTGACTTAATTGACGTCACAAATTCAGCATCAGAGAACGCTTATAAATATAAATAAAATAAATACCCCCTCAAGCAGCTACTTGCCACAGAGGTCTGACAAGGAGCCTGTCAGTTTATATGCCAGAGTAGAAGGTCTGAGAGGATGGCAGGACCTCAGCAGAAAAACAACACGAACATCCATGCCTTACCTGGGGCTCAAACCGAGGTCCCGTAGATCAGTAGCCAAGCGCGCTAACCACTCGGCCATGGGACGGCATGCTTATAAATAAAGTTCATAAATTATTAATGAACTAAAACTTGACAATTATATTTTTTATAATAATTAGAATTATAATTTTTTTTAATGTTTTGAGTTTAAAAGCATATTGTAATAGTTTTCTCAAAAAAATTTATCTTATTATTCACTAACGGACTGTTTTAAAATGAAAATATCCATTGACCCGAACTGTCTTCTTAATAGTCACATTTTGATTGATTTTGACCCGCAACCAAAAAAGGTTGCCGACGTCTGCTTTAGAGGGTTCAGATCTCCCCCAAAAATGGGGAGAAATTTTTTGCCAATGGGGGAGGGGAACACAAATGTATCATAGCAGGTTTTATGTAAATGAAAGCTTGCAACTACATACTTTAGAGAGTTTCAGACCCAAGCAACACCGGGTAAATCTGCTAGTCAACTATAAACTAAAGATTGGGGGGGGGGGGAATATATTTAGCAAGAATAAAACAATGTGAAATGCTAATACAAAGCACTTACTATAAATATTTTAAGAATATTGTTTTTTCCATTTTATTGATTACTGCATTTACAAATTGCTTTAATTAAGAAAAACATGATTACTCCTTTTCTATGGTTAAAAAAAACTCTTTACATAGATTGATTGATTGATTTAGGACTGCAGTTTCTACAAAGCTGAATTACTCTATCTTCTAAAACTTGGATTATAGTTTATAAATGGAAAATGTTCGACATATAGTTTTTATTTTAAATCTGTTTTTTTAGCAATGTTTTTTCAATTATGTAAGTTTGGATATTTAATGAGAATAATAAAATATCAACTTGAATTTTCCAATATTCTTATACTGTCTTATGCAACTTTTCATTTTAAGAGATAATGAAAAATTATTTTTAATTGAATGGTACTAACAAAATATTATGATTTGTAGTTTTCAAATCCTCCAAAAAGCTTTAAATTTTGCAAAATAAAAAAAATACTTCCTCAAGCAGCTGCTTGCCACAGGAGCCTGCCAGTTTAATACACCATAGTAGAAGATCTGTGAGGATGGCATTTTGTTTATAATAGTAGAAGATCTGTTAGCATGGCTATTGTGTTGTTTTTCTGCTGAGACCTCAGCAGAAAGACAACACAACATCCATGCCTTACCCAGGGCTCAAATCCAGGTCCCATAGAACTGTAGCCTAGCATGATAACCACTTGGGAGGATGCATTAGATGTTGGAAATGTAAAACTTGAAGTTATAATGTTTCAAACAATATATTTGTGCTTGAAATTAGAAATTTTGGTTTTAGAATATGCTGATCAAGAACAGATATCCAGATAACTTACTAACAGAAGTATATATTTATTTGTGTTTTAATTATTGTTGGCTAAAATATGACTGGTTGCTCTTTATTTTTAAAAAAGTAATACTTAATTTTTAAATGATATTTTAATATAATAATTAATTTTTTTATTTTATATAGACTGGCTGTTTTGACCCTTAGCCTAGGGGATAAGTAAACACAACTTTTTCATTTTAAAGGATAAATGAGAAATTCTTTTTGCATTATATAGTGCTAGTAGATATTACACTTTTCACTTTCCAATCATCCATTAGTATGAAATGAATTATTACTGTTAAAGACTGCAAAATTCGGAAAATGAAAACTTTTTTTTCTTTGGAAACAGCTTCTCATACAGGGGTGGTCATAAATCTCAAGCCTGGAGGGGGCATTTAGGGGCATACGAAGGATTTTGTAGTCCAGAAATGACACTTTTAACTTTACTAATGCATTATTTAGTAACCTAAATGCTTTTTAACAGGTTGTCAGTTGGCCTTTGGGGTATAGAAGGCATAAGGGGTTTGCTTTCCTGAAAAAGAAATTGGCTGACTGTTGGAGTGAAAAAATAAAAGAATTGCAAGTCTCTTGGAGGATCATAAGGAGGGGACCATGGCCCCCTCCTTATGACTGCCACTGTTCTCATATTCTCCAGAGTTGATCTGTTATTCTTCTAATTTTAGTTATATACATTATGAGAACCAATGTATTTTCATGTATTTGAAAGTAAAACTGCTGAAACTGTAGTCACAGCAACTATAAGCATTAAATATAAACAATCCTTTAGAATCCTATATTTCACATGTATTATTATTATGAACTTTGAACTCATTTCCTCAAAATCATTTGTTATGTTATGAGTTACAACAATTTGGTAGTTAGGAGCAGGGCCAGATTAAGGCCCTCTATAGGCTCTTTGGCAGATGCATTTTTATGGGTGTTTTGATGGGTGAACAAAATTATCTTGAATAATTTTTCTTGGATAGCAAAACAGTATATAAGAAGCCTTAACATCTGATTTCATCACTATTTATTCAAGAAGAGATCTTTATTATAGTTTTATGATGCAAAGGTTAAAAAAAGGTAAAAAAAAATGTTTCTTAGGCCTTTGGCACTATTGGATAATATGGCCCTGGTTAGGATTTCACTGTATCAGTTATTTTAAATTATATATAGAAAGTTTAAATTAAGAAGAAAAAACATCCAACATATGCTCATTAAACCAGATATATGAAAAACAAAAAACAAAAAAACTGTAATTGTGAGATTGATTATTTAACTATAAATGACTTACTATGTTTTATATCATAATGTCCTTAATCTTGGATATGCTACTTAGAGTATCGTAAACTAATTAATGTGACATGCTGTATGTAGCATTTTAGCCAAATTAAATAATACTAACCTATTATAATATTAATTTGGTGATAATAAATAGTAATCTTGGATTCTAATTTGCTAATTTTTTTCCAGATGTGTAGGTCTAACAGATGACCAGTTTGAGTTTGGAGCCTGCTACGATTCAGATCCATGTAGTCCCAATTCGTGCCATCCATACCATAGGTAAAGTAACTAGATATGATTTAATATTTTTCTTTGTCAAAATAAGCATTGTCATCTCAGTGGCTGAGTGGTTAATGTGTTCCACTACTGATGTAAGGGACTTGGGTTTAAGCCCCAATAAGGCATGTATGTTTTCTTTCTTGGTTGTCTTTCTACTGAGTCTTTCCTTCTTTACAGATCTCTAGGTTGTATTAAACTGACGGGCTTCTTTCAGATCTCTGTGGCAAGTGGTTAATTGAGGAGAATTTATTTAATAGAATAAACATTTAGAAAAATACTATAATCACATCTTAGGGAAAAACACTAAAATATAAAAACCAATAGTTTATGAATTTAGTGAAACAAGTAGTAATCTTATTACTACTTGTTTCAATAAAATCAGACCATATCCAGAAGAGTATTTTTTTTTTATTTGATGTAAAATTGATAAACATTTTGTGCAAGAGATACCATTTTTATTATTAAATTTCAGATATAACACCATGTTAAAAGTTCATTATTCCCATTCACAATTATTGGCTATGCCACACTGACGATATAGATGTTTATTTTTTACCCTTGGACACAAATCTTTCTGCACTCAGCCAAGATTACCAAACTTCAACATCCAAAGAAAAAATTCATAACATGTAATAGAAAAAAGGCAGCCAAAAAAGTGTTTTTTCCATTTCATAAACAGGGCTGAAAACTCCATTAATGTGAATAATCCAAGTCACTTTATATAATGATAGCCCATGTTTTAAATAAAGACAAATAAAACTTTACAAGCAAAAGAATCATTAATAGAAATAAATATGATATTTCAAGTAAATATTATATTATTTGGGAAGAAATATACTGTTGATTAATATATAATTTAACTGTTTTTATTCATCACTTTTTTGCAACATTAAGCCTTAAATTTATACTCTGATCTATTGTTTCACTGTTGGGTTGCTTTACATCTTTTTTTGTACAGAATGGGCTAAATGGCCAGGTCACAAGCCCGAAGGCTCAGAGAAGGTTGGGGGAGGGGACCCACTAGAACAGCTGTTGAGAAACAGATGGTAGCCTCCTGTCAAGGCCATCCAGTGTGTTCTTTAACAGGCAAAGGGTATATCTCTCCCACACACAGGACCACAGCTTCACATCCCATCCACTGGATGGCAGTCTTTCCAAGCCCATCGGTGTCCCCTACTGACCATGGGCAGGATAGGGAGTTTTGCAGAGATAAATCTCAATGTTGACCCATCTGGGACTAGAACCTGAGAACTGCAGATTACAAGCCTAGCACGCTACTGACTGAGCCACCCCAGCCCCTGTATCACTGTGAAAATGTCTTATTAAAATTTATATGCTTGTAAGTTTGTTTAAATTTTTTATTTCCAAACGATTTGGAGTTAAATTCTGTTTAATTTGGTATATCTTCTTTAAATGCCGTTTTCAATTGGGAGGTTGGTCGCCAACAAATACCATAATTCTCCATTTTTTGCATAATGGATTATGTCCTCTGTGTCCAAGCTTGTCCACTCATGAAGTGGACCATTCTTCCTTGTGTCTGTTTGCCCATCCAACCCTTCTTCCTTGTGTCTGTTTGCCCTCCAATTTGCCTTCTAGGATGAGTTGTGGGATGTCATATTTTTTCCCTCTCAGAATATGTCCATTATATGCCAGTTTCCTTTTCTTTACAATATTTATAGTTGTCTAGTAGACTTAGCCATATCCAGTACCTTAGTGTTTGTCGTCCTGCTAGTCCACTTTATTATCGGTATCTTCCTAAGGCACCACATCACAAATGACTCCAATTTGTCCAGTTCTCATACCCAGTGTGAGAACACTAGTTCATCATAGTAGGATGGGCCAGATGTAATATTGTAAGACTCAACTTATCTCAACTGGAGATTTAACTTTCTCTCACACAGAATTTTTCTCATCTGGTTGAATTGCTTTTCAGTTTGTCTAGTTTGATGGTTTATTTCTTTAATTTAGTCATTTTCAGGTAAATATATCTTCCCAAATAGCAGAACTCATCAACTTGATCTAGTTTTATGTTCTTGCATGTGATATTTACTTTTAATTTCTTTCTGTTGATTCACATTGTTTTCTTCTTGTGTTTATATTCAGTCCCATTTTCTCTCCTTCTATATCAAGTATATCTATTAGATTTTAAAGTTCTGTCTGAATTTGGACTATTAAGATTGTTTTGTCTGCATATCTCAGGTTGTTTATTACTCTTCCATTTATCTTTAGACCTTCTTTTCTATCTTGTAGGGCTGTTTTTTTTTTATTTTCTCTGCATACAGATTATAGAGTATTGGTGATAAGATACAGCCCTATCTGACACTTTTTTTTTAATTTTGATCCATTCTATTTCTTCTTGTCCAACCCTAATTTTGGTTTCTTGGTTCCAATAGACATCCTTGATAAATCTTTTGTCTCTAATATCTAAACCAATTTCATGTAGGATTTCCATCAGTCGATCATGTTTTAATCTGTCAAAGGCTTTCTCATAGTCTAGGAAGCACAAGTATAGGGGGTGTTCAGTTCAATTGCTTTTTCTGATATCTGGGTAAGTGAAAAAAATGCTTCTCTTGTGCCCGGTCAGTTCTAAATCCAAATTGTATTCAGCTTATTTGGTCCTCTGCTTTTTTATATATTCTTTTGTGTTATATCTTTAGGAGCAGTTTATTTATGTGATTGGTTAAACTTAAGAGTTCTGTTGTGTTCATTAGTCTTTGTTATATTAGACTTCTTTGGGATGGGATAATTATAGATCTGTTCATTTCAATTGGAGCTGTTCCTGCTATGTATATTTCATTTAGTATTTTAGTTATTTCTTTGATGCCATTATCTCCTATATTCTTGATGAGTTCACCTTGTATTCCATCTGGGCTTGTGGCTTTCCCTGTTTTCATCATTGCTAGTGCACATTCACCTCATCCTCTAGGAATGTCGGACCTTCTATTTCTGTCACTGGTTCTACATAGTCTTGTCATCATACAATTCCTTCACATATTCTGTCCAAATTTGTTTTATTTCATCTTTGTCTGTAGTAATTTTGCCCTATTTATTCTCAATGCATGAGTTTCACTGAGGGTACTTACCTGTAAGTACTCTGATTTTTTTTGTGCATTTCTTTTGAGTTGTGCGAGGAGTGGAGGTGTTCCATTTCCACTCATTTTTCATTAAGCCACTCCTTAGCCTTCTTTATCTCTGTAGACTTTTATTGGTTCCTCTATATTTATCTTGATCCCTTACTTTATATTTTTTCCTTTCCTCCATAAGATTAAAAACAGTGTCATTCATCCATTTTTTTTTTCATTTCTTTTGTATCCTATGGTGTTTTCAGCTATACTATTTATCATGTTTTTCACATTTTCCCATTTAGTTGGGATATCAGTTTTTGTGATTTTATGTCCTCTTGCTCTTATCCCTTCCTCAATTTCTTCCTGATAGTTTTTAAGAATATCTTTGTTTTTCAAGTTGTTTATGTTGAGGCATCTATATATTTTCCTTTTTCTCTGTTTCTTTAATTTTATTTTAAGGCTGCATCCAAGTAAGTTATGGTTAGAATTGCAGTCTGCTCCAGGGGAAGTTTTCGTATTTTTGACCATATTTTTGAATCTCTGGTTTATTAGTATGTAGTCAATTAGGTTTTTAATTATTTTGTCTTCAGTGTTTCCTGGAGAAGTCCATTATTATAGGATCTTCTTGGTGGTTGTTCTTTCTGTGTATTTGTAACAACACATATTTCCCACAGAAGTCAATAAGACTATCTCCTCTCTCAACAGCATTTGAATCTCTACCTTTTCCAATTTTTCCATTGATGTCTCCCATGATTATATTTGTATCGCGGGGTTTTGTTTTTCCTAAAGCTTTTTCAGTGTGTTCATAGAATTCCTCAATTTCTTCATTGGTGGTAGCATGGGTTGAGGCATATACCTGCATGATGTTCATTTTGATAAATTTTGTGGCTAGTTTCATAATTATTATTCTGTCAGATTGTGCTTAGACCCCTTCAACTATATTCTCTAGTCTTTCATTCAGTATTGTGCCCACCCCATTTCTATGTGAGTTGCCTCCGGAATACCATAATGGTATGTTTGGTAATTTTCATTTTTCCAGAATCTTTCCATCTCACTTCACTTACTCCTAGCATCTCAATCTTCAACTCATTCATTTCTTTAAATACGTTATTGATTTGCCTTGTTGGTATAGACTATGCACATATTCCAAGTACTAATATTTGTCTTTCTGCAGATTCTTCACACCCCTTGACCATTTAAGGTCTGACAGAGACTAGGGGCCATTTCAGTAGGTGTATCTATCATGGTTATGGTATTTAGTGGTATACCAGGGAAATAATGCAGTGGTTTTCCATTGCCTTCTGCATCTCAGTGCTACAGCCTTCAAATCAATTTGATCTGCCTGTAGGTTTCTGTGCATGAGCCTTTCTGATTTTCTATGTCTTCATCCTCAGGCCAAAACTAGCAGTGCTGATGTCCACTGATAGGGATTTGAATCAGAGTTACCTTCTCCTAGGTCTCTCTTTTAGTCTGGCTCCTACCTCATAAACCTTTCCAGCTTGGGTGGCCCTTCTGGTAGCTAAGTTACCACTGGCATAGCTCTTAAGCGGTTGTCAGAGCACTCAAGCCTCCTCAACATGACAAGGTAGAGATACCATTGAGGGGGAATTTGGTATATAACATGACCTATTTCTGTCAATTAGTTATCTTTTTTTTAATTCTAAAGTTGACTTGGCATAATTGACTAAAAGCCTGGACTTTTCTCAAAGTATGGTACAGTGAAAAAAATTACAAAATGGGAAAAATATTTATTTGAAAGAAGAAAAAAAAATTTTTTTTTGTTATTCAGAAATAGTCTTTCTATTTATATGCATTATAATCATTTCTATTATCTTTTTAAAATAAAATTTTATTTGTGTTGCCAGATGCATTTTTTACTACATGACTCTAAAAAAGCCTTATTAAAATAAAACATCATTTTTTTTGTCAAATATTTTATTTAAAAAAATTCAGAATTAAATGTTGATTATGATTAATTTGGCAAAACAGTTCTAAGTAATTTTTTTTTTTTGCCTGATCAGAGTGAAAAAAAATAGCTGGACCTCTGGATGTAAATCACTTTTTCAGTCTGGACCCAGGAAGGGTTAAATCGTATATGTTGTTATTAATGAGCTATGAATCACTAAAAGTAAAGGGGGCGGGGGTGGCTCAGTCGGTAGCGCGCCAGGCTCGTAATCTGTAGTTCCCAGGTTCGAGTCCCAGCTGGGTCACCGTTGAGATTTATCTCCGCAAAATTCCCCGCCCTGCCCACAGTCAGTAGGGGACACCGATGGGCTTGGAAAGGTCACCGTCCGTCGGATGGGACGTTAAGCCGTGGCCCCGTGTACGGGAGAGCCATACCCTGTGCACGTTAAAGAACACACTGGATGGCCTTGACGGGAAGCTACCATCTGTCTCCCAACAGCTGTTCCAGTCGGTCCCCTCCCCCAACCTTCTCTGAGCCTTTGGGGTCCATGTGACCCGGCCATTTAGCCCATGGTGTGCAAAAAAGTGCCGCTCAGAGGTAAAACAACCCAAACAACCCAACTAAAAGTTAATATTCATTGCAATCCATAGGCTTACCCAGGAAATTTTCTTAGGAGGGCTCAGATCTGCATATTCACATAGGCACTGCACATTATGTGTATACAATTACTTATGCAGGTTTTGGATTATAAGTTTTATGATTTGCATAAATGGGGTCTTGAGCATATGCATTAGTGTGGTTGCTAAATCATATTCAAAATTCCCTTTGGTATCCCATTAATGTAGTTACTAAATTTTATTAAAAACATAATAAAGTGTTTTTATTTTTTATAATCTGCAGCACAAAGTAAAATTTCCCTGCACAACAAAATAGTGATATAGTTTGACATAAAAAATCATTTTTTTTCCAGTCATGTTATTAATAAAATCTTAGCTTTTATTTACTGACTTTTTCCCAAAGTGAGTTTCCAAAGTGTTTTTGAATAACTTTTGCCAATACACCAGAAAGTAAGAGAAGAATATTCTATATTTCAATAAAAGTAAAGAAAAAGGAAACAAAAATTATACAGCATGTTAATGCACCACTCTATGTCAATAATATGGTGTATTATTTATAATTGGTATTATAAATAATATGCATCTGTACAAATCTAAACTACTTATCATTACAAATAAGGATGGAAGGCATATAAAGAAATTGGATATGATCTCATCACATTTCTTGAGCAATGAACAAATGCATTGATACTAAGAAATAAATTTATTGCATTTGAATAAATAAGCACATTGAGTAAAAAAAATTCAATTAAAACTGTACTGTCCAAAAACTCTAGTTAGAATGCAAGAACAAAAACTAATTTCACCTATGACTACAGACTTAATTTGAGCTGACTGATATTCATTAAGAACTAAAAAAAATAATCAAAATTCACAATCATTATTCTGCTACAATTAAAAGATTACATTTTGAGGATTTTTTTTTAATATCATGGCTGTGATCAGATATAAATAACCATATATGGCATATTAAACTCCGGGGCCTAAACAACAATTTGTGCTTGAATTGTAGCCAGGTAATAGTACAGAATTTGTAAACAGTGTCAAGGTTTGAGACTGGGATACGAGATATCCTTGATGGGGATTCCTATTTGGGGAGGGGGGGTCTCAGTCAGCATTGCACTAGGCTTGTAATTTTCAATTCCGAGGTAGGTTCAAGTCCCAACTATGCTTACATTGAGAATTTTGTCTGATAATTCCCATTCTGACTGAAAAACTCTGACCCTCTGACTGAGAAAGGGGACACCACTGGGCTGTGAAAGCTGCTGTCCATCAGATGGAACATTAAGCTATAATCCCATGTGCATTAGAGCATAACTAGCATACATTAAAGAACACATTGGATGGCCTTAACTAAGGAGGCTTAGTTCTAAAGAGGCTCTTCTAAGGAGGCTTAGATCTGTCTCTTAATAGCTGTTCAGTGGATCCCTTTCTCTGAGTCCTTGTGGCCTGGCCATTTATCCCATTGTGTTAAAAAAATTACACTCACTGCACTCAGAGGTAAAATACCAAGCATTCCCACTGAGTCTATATTATGGGGTGTGTGTATTTGCTATATGAATCTTTGCTGTTTAGTCAAATTCCATATACCATATAATAAATAAAGATAAATACCCCCTCAAGTAGCTGCTTGCCACAGAGGTCTGTCAGTTTGTATGCCACAGTAGAAGATCTGAGAGAATGGCAGGACCTCAGCAGAAAACAACACAAACATCCATGCTTTATCCAGGACTCGAACCCAGGTCTCTTAGATCACTAGCCAAGCTATATATAACATATTAAATGCCAGGGCCTAAATTGTATCTTGTGCTTGAATTATAGTTGGATATGATCAAGTATTGCATGTACAACTATGAAGATGGTCCACACTTCTTCAAGATGTAAAAATAATGTATTGTTTTGGATCTAATTTTTACACTGGAAAATATTACTTTTGTTGATTATACATTTAAAGCATTTCTTCCATAGCTAAGTCATGTTCCACTTATAATTTTCCAATATTAATATATATTTATCACATTAAGGAACTTTTTTTTTCCAGATGTGTTCCAAAAAAAAGAGTTTGTTTAAGCATAAGGCACAGAAGTTGTAAGCAATATGATTGTGGTAAGTGCTACTTTCTTCTTTTTCTTCACAAATCATAATTTGATTCGCTGGCAATAAATGCACTTTGCCGTGGTTACATACACTTCTCTCTTCATTTGAAGCTCAATGATAAGCAATTGCATATATCACTTGTACATAAAGAGAAAACTATTTGAAAGTCCCTTTTTACCACCTCTTGAAAAATGTAGTTACAACCCATTCTCTCCAAAACTGCATCAAGTAAACATCATCTGTCCAGTGAGTCCCCTTCCCCAACCTTCTCTGAGCCCTTGTGACCTGGCCATTTAGTTTGTGTGCAAAAAAATACCACTCAAAGGTAAAACAATCCAACAACTGACATGACTGGAAAAATAAATTGTACAAAGTGACCAAGTATTGGGTATGCAAGTAACATTTTGATATTCACTGATTTTTCTCTCCCTCATTCTTTAAAAAGTGTTCCTATAGTGCTAAATATTGTCAGTGCAAATATACATATTATATAAATTTTTGTTGTTGGTGAAATTCACAGACTTATGAGCACAAAAAACATTTTTTAAATATTTTTTCATATAAGGCAAATACCCCCCTCCAACCCACTGCCAAAAATCTGATCAGCTTATACAAAATCTCAAACTTTGCTACCTGCTGTGAAGTCTGAAGCAGTTGTTTTTGGCTATTTTTATTTTAATTCCATAGTATATGTTCGACACTAAAAGTAGTTATAACGAAATGAACAATTGTAAAATTTTATTCCGTATAGAATATCATTTTAACCTTTCGTGTCTGGTAGAATATTTTATTTATTGGGAAACCCTACTCAAGTGTTATTCTAAGACTTTGAGTGTTTCCCCTTGAAACTAAATTTTTAGACCAACCCCAAAACTTAATTATCAAATTCTCCCCGATCTATAAATCCTCAACCTCCACCCCAGAACTAAATCCTGGATATGTGTCTGTCTGTAAATGTACCTATATTAAGGCTTCTTCAGTCTGATGCAAATTTAAGAAACATTTTTGTAGAATTGTTTCAGAGCTACAAAATAACCAGTTCTAGAGTTAACAAAGATATATCAGAATATATTCCATAATTCTCATGTTATTTTAGTTAAGTGATAGAAAAAAAATAAAAAAAGAATTATGGAATGTGATAATTATTATGTATGCCTCAATGGCACATCTATTGCAATAATATGCTTGTAGAATTTGGAATGTTAAGGAATTTATGGATAGAATTTCTATAAATGTAATAATCCACACAACTGTCCAGTAGTGTTCACTTATTTAACCTTTTCACTGCCATACTAGCCCAAAATGGCCTAAGCTACAGATAGGAGGTAGTGAAGAAGAAGGAATATCATTGTTTGGGTGAGTCCATTTAAAATCTCAACCATTTTGGGCCAGAATGGTAGCAAAAGGGTTAAAGAAAGTTTTATATGTCCAGATTAATTTTATTATTTATAAATCATATGTTGAACTTTAAATCCTTTTTGAGTTAAAAAATTAAATGTTTTGCAGAACATATGCTAATTGCTCATTGAACACTGGTTGGAAAATACTCCCTAAGTGCTCAACCAGATGAACAAAATTATAGCCCACAAGTATTAATTTTTTTTACTATAACATTCTGATATCTATAAATAAATGTCATTATTTTAAGTCTCTGTTAATTAAATTAACAGTATTTCAAATAAATGAAATCAATAAAAATGTTATTTTTATCTTTAAAATTATTTTTCCTTTTAGTCAATATGCAACACAACTGTAACCAACAGCCGAAATTTCCTGTTTGTGATACTGATAATGTTGAGCATAGTAATATATGCTGGATGCTACAAAGGAAGAAATCTTTAGCTCACTATGGGAAATGTATGGTAAGTACTAATATTTATTGCTGTTATCTAAAATGTAAAAGAGAATGTGTTTCTGTCCACTTATGCACTCAGTCACCAAAAGAGTTAGAGGCACCAAACTTTCAAAATTAATTTCCCCTTACCCAGGGTGAAAAGTATAGGTTTATGCACAAACCCTCTGTGGTCAACTGAAATGGGTGTGGGTTGATTTTAATTTCTTGAAATTCCCGTAACGATTATCGTAAATAAATCTTGCAATATTAATCGTTGCCTTTAAATCAATTCTATCTGTTTCATGTGATTAAAGCCATTGTTTCAGAAATGATTGAATATATATATGTGACTTTTAAAAACAACGTGTATTCAAATGCATAAGAGGAGCAGAAGCTTTTTTGTGTGGCAGTCCTAAAAATTAGAAGATGTACACATTATGAGTGTGATACAATGTGCGTGCTTACTTTCCATTGCTTATTAATTTTATAATTGTTTAATTTCCAGCTAAGTATTCAAATTAACGTATCTGTGGTGTATCAAGCTTCAATTTTATCAAGTTCATATGTAACTGAAATGTTGAAGCACTGTAAATTCTTTTTTAATCCTTTTTTTTAATATATATCTAAAATTTAGCATATAGGCTAACACTTCATTATTAAAACTCTGCCTATATACTTTTCATCATCATCAAAATTCATATCAGATAATCTATTTTGTTTAAACTAAAGAATGCCATAGTGGTAAAGTATCACAGGAGATGTCTGTAGACCTGAAAAAAATTGGTTTTGCCATGGGTGGGACTGGGAGATGTGGGTTCAAATCCCACTCACAGCTAAAGTATACTATATTGGTACTATGTTGTAGAGGTTTTAATATTTGGCACAGCGAATTATCTATTGCTACACCATATGTCATTTTATAGGGTGCAGGATTAATGAATCCACCATGTACATTATCAGAGTTTATCTGGGAGCTATCTGCCGTTATCTATCACTCCTTTATGGTTTATCTAGTGGTGAGCCCTATACACATTTCATTAATTTTATTTAAAAAAATTGTTATTGCAATTGTATCCTTGCAAATGCCTGAAAAATGAAAAATATTGTATGCAAAAATGGCTTTTAAAATAATTAATGTAAATTGAAAATTGTCTTTTGCTATAAGTTTACCTATAGAAAGAAACAAATGAAACTGAACAAATGAAAATGTTTGAAACTTTCGATTTTCTGAGGGAAGTATTACTGTTTAGCAACTTTTGACATTGGGAATATCATGTTATACTTCAAATTATGGCCATTCTTTTAATATTCATAATGATTTTTACACAAAAAGAAAAATTGCGACATAGGGTTGGATTATTTTACCTCTGAGCGCTAAATGGCCAGGTTACAAGGATCCCAAAGGCTCGGAGAAGGTTGGGGGAGGAGGCTGCCCACTGGACAGCTGTTGGGAGACAGATGGTAGCCTCTGTCAAGGCCATCCAGCATGTTCTTTAACTTACACAGGGGTATGGCTCTCCTGCACACAGAGCCTTGGCTTAACATCTCATCTGACGGATGGCTGCTTTTCCAAGCCTATCAGTGTCCCCTATTAACTGTGGGCAGGGTGGGGAGTTTTGCAGAGATAATTCTCAACACTGGCTCAACTGGGAACTGCTGATTATGAGCCTGGAGCACTACCAACTGAGCCACCCCAGTCCTTTGCAATGTAGGGAGAGCCATCTACTCTATACTGTACAGAGTATTTTAGGAAAGCCTAATAAATCTGCTGGTTTAATATAAAGAAAACATCAATTGTTTAAGGAAATAATGTAAGTCAGTAATGGTACTAGTATTCCTATTTACAAAAAAAGTCATTATAGTTCTTGTGATGGTTACAAAAACATAAGATATAAGTTTATATTTTCTGTTCCAAATAAAGTTCTTTGCATAATTACAAAATGTTCAATAGAATTAAATATTTGTTGATGGACTGCTTTGAGATGAACAGTGCAACTTTAAAAGTGGTAGGGATTGTAAAGTGGAATTTTTTCACTAAGGCAAATTATTTAGACATGTTTAGAGTTTAAAAAAACTTATGTAGTAACTAGCTTTATAGGCTTTAAAAAGACTTGGCTCTGTTGATAAACATAATTTGTGGTTAATTTTTTTTATGGAATACTGAAAAGGCATTTAATATAAGACTAAGCAATAGTTGTTTTCTGTTCTTAGACATATGGCTCTGTTGAGAGAAAAATACTATTGTACCTTGCACCAGACATTTGTGCATAAAAAAAAATATTTAATATAACAGTCACCTTCTATAATAACAGTGGGTCATGTATGAGAGTTGGCAAAACTTGCAGTGATTAGCATTACAACTGGAATTAGATAAGATTGTGTTTTATCCCCTTTTAGTTTGGAGATCAATTACACCAAGAAAAGATTACAAGGAAGAAACTGGGGCCCTTAGTCTGTAGATCTGGGAGGTTGGAACTTCCATTAAGAAGGCACAGTTCACAGATAATGTATTTTATAATCTTTGCATAATAGGTTCTGTATAACCTTTTGATTTGGTTAGTTTGGGTTAGTTTGGTGATGAAATTTATAAAAGTGACAGCTGGCTCAACAGTTTCATCCAATAGCATATTGTGAGGTTGTAAATTTAGGATTCTACTAATATATGAAAAGCCCACCTGTCAGAAATAAGGAGCCATGTGACACTGGGAAATTTAGAACTGGGGTGGTTCACAAATGATATAAATTCAAGGTGGGGGAGTACTTGAAGATGTCAAATTCAAGAGTAAAGCTTGGGAAGATCATATGCTTCAAAAGAGCTCATGGCCCAAAATATTTTTAAACTACGGAATTTAATCATCTGATTATGCCACAGTAACTCTATCACTTGAGCAAAGATGAGTTATCAGCAGGATTTCTCGGCCTACGTTTATAAACTGTTCATATTTTTCAGAGCATTAGTATTTTTTTTTACTAGTGATACTCAGGTCTTATCTGATGTTGACTATTATATATAACCTTTTGTTACCCTTTAATTTGGGGCAGGGGTGCTCAGTCGGTAGCGCGCCAGGCTCGTAATCTGTAGTTCCCAGGTTCGAGTCCCAGCTGGGTCAGTGTTGAGATTTATCTCCGCAAAATTCCCCGCCCTGCATATGGTCAGTAGGGGACACCGATGGGGTTGGAAAGGCAGCCGTGCGTTGGATGGGACGTTAAGCCGTGGCCCCGTGTGTGGGAGAGCCATACCCTGTGCACGTTAAAGAACACGCTGGATGGCCTTGACGGGAGGCTACCATCTGTCTCCCAACAGCTGTTCCAGTGAGTCCCCTCCCCCCAACCTTCTCTGAGCCTTCGGGGTCCATGTGACCTGGCCATTTAGCCTATGGTGTGCAAAAAAGTGCCGCTCAGAGGTAAAACAACCCAACCCTTTAATTTTAACAGATTATATTCATAGTAATCATTGTTCAGATTAATTAATATACTGAGAAATTTGTGAATTTTTGTTTCCTCTGAATTTCAATATCAAATGAGATAATTTTTTATGCTTACTAAATTTGTGGCAATTCAACTTACAATAAAAAGGTTGTTCTATTGTTATTTTCCATTTTTGTTTCTAAAAATATATGCTTATTATTGTAATTTTTCTAAATTGTTTTAGAATCAGTGTAGAAGTAATGGCCTTGTGTGTGGGCACAATGGAGAAACATATGCTAGTGAATGTGCAGCCTGGGCAGAACGAGTATCTGTTGATTACAAAGGACCTTGTGCTGCTGTTGGATCATCTTGTAAGATTTCTTTCTTTGATTTTTGGATATAGAATTTTATTGAAAAAAACTAAACTGATGATAACTTATTAGGTTGATCCAAAAGTTCATTCAGATTTCACTGGACATGATCTGCACAACCATGGGCATTAGCAGCTATAAATAGTGTGTGCTTTCGACAGGGGACAGTTGCTAGTGTGTTCTGAAAAGTTGTGCAGATTGAGTGAGTGATATTCGCTTAGGGTCAGTTTGAGAATGAAAGATATAAGAGTGTATTTTCGCCATCATATGCTCCTTTTTTTTGGAAGGGTAAAAACGCAACACAAACCTGAAAAAAGATTTATGCAGTGTACGGAGACAATGCTGTAAATGGCCTAATGTGTCAGAAGTGGTTCACGAAGTTCTGAACCAGGAATTTCTCTGTGGAAATTAATCCAAACTAACCAATTCAGCACCACAAGAGAGATTGCTGAGACACTAAAAATATTGCAAACATCAGTTGTAAGGCATTTGGAACAGCTGGGATATGTAAATCGGTACAATGTGTGGGTGATGCATTGATTGAGCAAAAAAAATTAATGGTCCACTCCTCTGCTTGTGATTTGCAACACAACGAAAATGACCCATTTTTAAAGTGATTAGTGATGAACAATCAAAAATGTATGCTTTGCAACATCTTACAAAGAAAAAGATCCTGGAGCAAGCGAGGGAGATCCTCTACAATCCAAGACGAACCTGCATATCCAAGAAGGTCATGCTCTGTGTGTGGTGGGATTGGAAGGGAACCCTTTGCTATGAGCTGTTGCCAAGCAATCAAATGATTAATTCAGATCAATATTGCTTGCAATTGAATTGACTGAATCAATCATTTGATTCAGTCAATCCAATTGCAAAGTACAAAGACAGTGATCAATGAAAACAATCCAGAATTGGTGAATCACAAAGGAGTTGTGTTCAACCATGATAATACGAGACCTCACGTGTTTTTGACTTCCTGGAAAAAATTGTTGCAATTGGGCTGGGATGTTTTGTGCCACCCACCATAACCACCTGGCATTGTACCCTCGGATTACTATTTATTCCGTTTGCTGCAAAACTGTTTGAATGGTAAAAAGTTCTGATCTTTGGAGGCCTTCAAAAATCACCTTGATCAGTTTTTCAACAAAACACCAACCAAGTTCTACACCAATGAAATAAAGAAGCTACCCAACCGATGGCTTAAGATAATCTAACAAAGTGGTGAATACATCATTGATTAAAGCCATTTTTTACTATTTAACACCTGAGTTTGAATTTTTGCCTAAAAGTCAAACTAACATTTTGTTCAATCCAATATAAAATGACTATCTAGATCAATGGTTTTCAACCTTTTATACTTCACATACCCCCTGGAAATGTGTATGTAACTGACGTACCCCTTATATAGATAGATAAAATTATGGTTATAGTATAATAATGCCGACTTTGTTACTAGATTTAGCGACTTTTGAGCTCCCACAGCGTACCCAAAAAAATTTTACCGCATGTCCCACGTTGAGAACTCCTGATCTAGATAAAGAAACAATATCTTTAAGATTGACATAAAATATATAAACGTAATGGATTAATAAGGCATAATATACAAATAAGTCTCTATTTTAAAGATCAGGCAAAACGAAGCACCTCTGTTGATTTATGAAGTAGGGGCATGTCTTGGATATTCTATATCTTGGGTATGAATATATTGGTCCTTGTAATAATCTTCGAAAGTTTACATAGTTCCTTAAATTAAGTTTCAGTAATAATAGTGTGTTATCTTTATTTCATCTTTCTATTTGTTACTTTATGTTATGATCCCACCTCATTTCAGTTTCTCTAATAAGATTGTTTTCTTAATAGTTACACTACTTCGTTGTAATTATCTGTATTCAAACTATTTGCATTTTTAGGTTTGTGATCATTTGAAAACCAGTTATGTCTTATACCAGTGGTAATTAAAAATATTTCTAAGATTATGCATGATATATGAGTCATTAGTTGGACAGCCTCTTGTTAAATAGGAGATGAACCTTGTTTGTAGTGAACAAAGAAAACTAATATAGTAGTCAAATATGAAGTGATGGGTTTATCATTTTGCCACCCATATACTTTGAGCATAGTCCCACTTCTAAGAGTTTATTTTAAAATTGTTTATTCAATATAAAAATAAACATTTAAAAACTATTTTTAGGTTAATGACACTTATAACACTTGAAAGTGGGAAATTTACAAAACACACTTAACCTTCCTTTCAGCAAACAAATTGATTATTTTCTTGTAGGAGATCGATGATAATAATTTGGATATTACTGAAGAATTGCCAAAATGTTTAATCTGTCTTCTGATATTTTTTTTTCACAAATAATTCTTAGCAATACAATTCATGGTTACTGTGCTTCTGAATATTCTTAGTGCAATGTTGATATTTGAATATAGAACATTGAGACCATTCATGTGCATCCTTTTACATACGCTGAAGAGCCAAAACATTATGACCACCTGCATAATATGATGTTGGTCTTCCATGTGCTGCCAAAGCAGCTCTTACCCGGCGAGACATGGATGCTACAAGAGTTCTAAAGGACTTCTTCAAAACACACAAGTTGAACTTTTCAAAACACACAGTTGGTATGTTTTTTGTTTTTGTTTTAAACAGTTTTGAAGTTTTTTGTTCTAAAGGTGTCTTGTGGTATCTGGTATCAGCACATTACCAGCAGATCCTTTAACTCTTGTAAGTTATGTGGTTGAGCCACCACACATCAGATATGCTGTTCCAACACAAACCACAAATGCTCGATTGAATTGATGTCTGGAGAATTTGGAGGCCAGGGCAATACCTGGAAGTCTTCCTCATGTTCCATGAACCATTCTCGAATAATCCAGGCAGTGTGGCAGGTGCATTATACTGCTGAAAGAAGGCACTACTAGAGCAGAATATCATTGCCATGAAAGGATGTACCTGGTCTGTAATGATGTTAAGGTATAGTGGTTAACATCATAGTTTCCTGCACATGAATGACTGGACCCAGGGTTTCCCAACAGAACATTGCCCAAAGCATTACACTTCCTCCACTGCCTTGTTTTCTTCCTACAGTACATCCTGGTGCCAATACTTTCCTAGGTAAATGATGAATACATATCTGGCCATCGACTTGGTGCAACAGGAAACAACATTCATCAGAGCATGCACCTTCTTCCAATCATTTGAGGTCCAGTTTTGATGCTCACATGTCCATTGTAGGCACTTTCGACGGTGAACTGAGCTTAGCATGGGCACTCGGAGTAGGCTGCGTCTATGTAGCCACATTTTCAGCAGGGTTTGATGTACTGTGTGTTGTGACACATAACTCCCATCACCATTCAAATCAAATGAAAAAATTTCATCAGTATTCAAATTACAGGCAAGTTGTGCCACAGTATCCCTTCTGTTGGCTCATACTATATGGGAGACCTCTAGCATTGATGAGCTGTGGTCGGCCCACACCTTGCCAGCAGTTCGTGGTTTTTCCCTCCTTGGACCACTTTTTGAAGGTACTAACCACAGCTGACTGTGCCCACAAGCCTTGCCATCTCGGAAATGCTCTGATCCAGTCGTCTGGCCATTACAATTTGGCCTTAGTCAATCTCACTTAAATCCACTGCCTTTCCCATCTGAAGAACAAGAATAAAACTAATTAACAGAGCTCAGCTGTTATTTATACCGAAATGGTATAAATAATTGCCTTCGCACACACTGTCATTTACCTTCAATTGCTTCAATTTGCATAAAGACACTGGTCATAATGTTTTGGCTCTTCGTTGTATAATTTGAATTGACATGTTTTATTTCAGTAATAGGTGTTTGTGCAAAGGAAAAAATTCATCAATGAGACTTTTTTTTTTCAATGCCACCTGGATACAGGACAGGGGTTGGCTCAGTCAGTAGTCTGCTAGGCAAAATCTGCAGGACTAAATTCAAGTACCAACTGTGTCAGCATTTAAATTTTTCTCTGCTAATCCCCCATCCTACCCTCGATGAAAAAGGAGACACCAATGGGCTTAGAAAAATCTATTGGATGGAATATTAAGCTGTGGCTCCATGTGAAGGAGAAACCACACCCTGTGCACATTGAAGAACATGCTGGATGGCCTTGATAGGTAGCTTCCATCTATCTCCTAACAGCTGTCCAGTGGATTCCCACCCCTTAACTTTTTTGAGCCCTTGGGTTCCTTGTGACATGGCCAAATTTAGTCCACTGTGTGCAAATAAGTGCCATTCAGAAGTAAAACAATTCAACTCACCTGAATAACAACTACAGAGATAGATAGATAGCACTTTCTCTCAGTTCTGCTGGACTTAATTTAGTTAATTGAATGAAAATAGAAAAATTTATCATTTAATAGCTTATATGCAGAACATTGTTTTCTAAATTCATTTCCTAGCTTTCTAGAATGACAAGAAATGTCCCAATTTGAAACTGGTTTGATGCTCAATGGTTAATTTACTGTGGTCAACACAAAATGGCAGGCTGTTTTTATTACAAAGTCAGCATTTCCTGCATGGTCAGGGATCCTGTTATATTAATGCATTAAAAGAATGAAGAATGCATTGAGTATCTGAATAGAAGACCAAAAGCAAAAGGAAGTTTCGTTGGATTGCCCTGTTATTTATGAAAAAGCCAGGCTTCTGTATGATCATTTCAGCACAGGTGTCATTCAATACCATTCACACAAATTTTTCCAACCCTCAGGAGGCTACACTCTGCCAATACTGTAGCTGCTGGAACTATCATGAAATATTCTTGAAAATCATTCAAGAAGAGAGGATACAAATTGAACAAGATTTTAATACCAATGAGCCAGGCTTCACAGTGACTTGACCCTTTTCTGCCATATATATGTTAACTGTGTAATTAAACCTATAATGTTTTATAGCTCTGAATTCTCAGTCTCTTAAAAACAAAATAATCTTCCCATGTCTTGGAAAGCTAATTAGAAGGTTTGGGTGACTGCATTGTCCTTTATAGGCTGTTTTAATAACTTTTCATCTTTTTGAATGTTTTGAAATTTTTGAATGTTTTGAATGAAGTTAGAGTTAAAGCTTTATGAATTCATTGAATGTTTTGAGTTCATTGAATGTTTTGAATGAAGTTAGATTAAATTAAAGTTAGAAAATATTTGAAAGGTGAAAATAAAAACCTTTCAAGGCATTTATTGGTTCTACCATTCACGAGAATTACAAATGGCACATCATAATATCAGAGTTGTCTTTTTGGCTCTACTACAATCTGTGGAACAAGGATATACCTTCAGTAGAATTTCAAATGCAATTGACTGTGACTCTGAACTGAATGTTACTGAATGCTTAACAAATTTCAACATAGCTAACTACACTGACTGCATAAATACATCAGTTAGAAAACTAAAATAATAAACTTTGAATTCTTGCTGGAAGAGACTGTGAAAGGAAACTGAGTTATATGACTGACTTCAATGCACACAATGTTGTAGAAAACAAAAATAGCCAAGTGGTGGGTGGGGCTTTAATTAGCTACAAACTACAGATATTCAAGAATCATTCACACTAAGAATAACAGAAGATCTGGGAAAGTTTATGAAACACAGTGATCCTGAAGAAAAAAGTGTTATTGCAAAGCCTAAATTTAATTTAACAACTCTCTCAGGGAATGAGCTTTTTAATGACTTGGTTGAATTGTTTTATGGATGCAGATACTTTCATGGAGAGGAATATTAAATATAAGAGAGAAATGGAGGTTGCTATATCATTCTAAGGAATTTTTGTCATTCAGTTTATAAACCTCCAGAAATTGAAGCAGGCAAACATAACAAGCTTCTTCAAGCAAGTTGAAGATGATCTCTATGTTCCACACTACTAGTTTAATTAGTAATATTTTTGGCTTTTGTTTACTCGTTTGCTCAATGCATAAAGTTTAATTGTAACAATGCTGTTTTTTTAGCATTTTAGATTAAAAACACTCGCACAAGTAGAAAGTACCATATAAAAAAAAAAGATTTTACCATATTAAAAAAAGCTGCATTTGTGACACTTTTTCAGTACACCCCTGTATTTTATTAGTAACATAATTAATGCATCTGTAATATGCCATTAGTGAATAATATATTTGTATACTTGTTGCCCAAGAATCTTCTATTTTCCCCTTTGAACAAGGAACCTTTACCTTTTATAGGTCCTTTGTTTCAATATTTGGGATATTTCTCCACAAATAGTACCTGCTGTATTTACTGAGATTATAAGCTGACTGTTATTTCTAACTTGCAATTAATATTCCTTAGATGGTTTCAATTCTCGATGTAGTGGAATAAAATGCTCTCCACTTCCATCCGAGCACTGCAACAAGGTGTTCCCTCCTGGTGGCTGTTGTCCTATTTGTGGTAAGTGCAGTTGCATCTTAATCATTTACTCCCACAGTGATATATCAGCACTCTATCAATACCTTTGCATTAAAACAGTTAAATTAACTAAACAAAAGATTTGGAAAATATTTGTTAATTTTTTATTTTCTTTACGTTAAAATTTAAAGTAATATAATTCCTTATGCTAAATATTTAATACAAATAAACAAAAAAAAAAAAAAGAATAGAACTGACATTCAAAGCAAATATAAACGAAAATAATAATATATAGAGTAGAATAATATCAAGTTCATTCACAAGTAGATTTATGTTAACTTTATGTAAAACATGGGTTGGGCTGTTTTACCACTTAGCAGAATTTTTTTGCATGCAATGAGCTAAATGGCCAGGCTGTGAGGACTCCAGGAATTCAGAGAAGGTTGGGGATGGGGAGACCCACTGGACAATTGTTAGGATACAAATGGAAGACTCTTGTAAAGGAAATTCAATATGTTAACCTGTACAGGATATGACTCATCTGCACATGGGTCAGCTACCAGCTTAATGTCCCATCTGATAGATGCCTTTCCAAATTCAATTTTGTCTCCTTTCTGACCAAGACAAGATAGAGTTTAGCTGTGTGAAATGTGAGACTTTGCATTCTTCATAAGTGGGTCGATATTGGAAGGACTGCCAAGTGTATAAATTCAATGCTGAACATAGAAATCTAATGATCTCGGTTTTGATATGATAAATTTCATTCTCATATATCAAATAAAATATTAGAGTTAAATATTTTAAAATTATACTCCGTAATTTTAAAATATTTTATGTGATGTGTTTATTCACATTATGTGTTTTTAAACAATTACCAAAAGTATGAAATGGTATTCTCAATATCTATAATTATTTTTATCATCATAAGTATTTAAAATACATTTATTAGTTTTTAAATATGTAGAAAATTAAGTTCTTCATTCAAAACATTTTTACTAACACTACGGCAACCAGAATTTTGCATTAGCTGCAGAACATTATGAAAATTGGAGCTTTTCCTTACAAAAAATTTAAACTTCAGCCCTCGGTATGTTAGAAAGATTTAAATTTTATAAATTCGCATATTTGGACAAATACTGAGCAATTTCCTTGGACCTATTTTTAAATCATAAATTCATTTAAAAAAAATCGCTTATCATAATATTAGTGAAATAACATTTGGGACATTCAAAGAACAATTACAACTGTCTTTAAGCTATAAGTGGCATGGCAGTGACATCACCTAGTGATTTCTAATGCCCTATCAGGTAAGTTTAATAATGTGCAGGGAACATATATAGATGTTAATGTTTAAAGTTTTCTTAGTTGACATATTTCAAAAGTTTAATAGAAAAATGTCTAAAAATATTTTTTGAGTTCCTCAAAATTACTTTAACTATGTTATTCAAAATCAAAAACATTTTAAATAAATTTTCATAATATTAAATAAAGATAACCCCTCAAGCAGCTGCTTGCCACAGAGGTCTGACAGCACCTGTCAGTTTCATATGGTATAAAGAGATAATGAGGGAGATGAGACCTCAGCAGAAAGAAAACATACCTTATCTGGGCTTGAACCCTGTATCCCTTTGATTTGTAGCTAAGCACATTAGCCACTGAGACAGTCAACATTAAAATTACATTCTCAATGCATTTATATGGCTGATATAGATAAAAAAAAATCATAAAGGATATAAATAATAGAAATACAATAAGGGTCTGAAAATCCAGACTGCTCGGAGATTGGAATGGTCTGGATTTTCCAGATTCTCAGGGATAACTTTGAGATTCAAATATAAGGAGAGATGAAGAAAAAAAAAAGTAAATTATGATAATGTTTTTTCTACAAAATAACACAGTTTTACGAAATAACAGAATTTATTCTGGAAATCATTCACAAAGGAAACATTTTTATTAAAAAATTAAAGAAATTATTCAATTTTGACGACTTCTTGTGCATATGGTACACTACTTGCAAATGGAACACTTGTTCTATCATAGACATTTCTACAGCTTTTTTAAGGAAGTTTATTATGTTGCTTTGTTTATGAGATTGTAATTTCTTTCTGATCAAATTGTTTTTCACCATATTCACATGCATGACATCTTGATGACTGAAGCAGTGGTTATGTTCCACGAATTTTATGACATTTTCTATACTCTTTTCTGCACAATCCCAGGTTATCTTTTCTTCTTGAACTACATTTTGTTCCTTACCAGGATCTTCAGAACAGTCCTCTTTTATTGGGAATTGTGGTACTTTCAATGATTTGCTGATCAGTGAAAATGGCTGTGACTTCAATATCATTATCAATTCTTATCCACTCTTCCTTGTTGTCATTATTTAGACAGAGGGTGATCTTCAGAAGATAATTTTAAGTTTGCATCAGCTTTTGCATTTTCTGTTCTCTCTGTCTGATATTAAACTCTTCAAAATCTGACTCTTTATCAGCCAATATCATGTTTAACCATAACTTTTGCCACACTCTCAAAAGAGTTACAGGTTTTACCGCCTCCTATGCATTCACTAATGACTAAATTACATCATTAATTATAAAACTGCGTTGAAATTCTTGAGGTTCCATATTCTTATTCATCATTTTCATCATGAAATCATTATTATAATGACACTTAAAGTTTTGTATAACTCCCTGATCCAGTGCTGAGGTTACATTTGGTGGCAAATGACAAGCAAAAAAAATCCTGCATTTGGACACTAATTTTGATTCATGTGACCTTACAGTTGTCAAGAAGTAAAAGGCATTTTGCGCTTTTAGGCTTCTCCAATTTGATTAAGTTCTGATGAACAGATGGAACAAAATGACTAATGAACCAATCTCAAAATATTTCTTTGTCCATCCAAGCATTTTTTTGTGTGTGTGGTGTGTGCTTTATAGGTGAGAGGCAAGTGCAAAATCCCTTTTAAGACCTGTGGACACTGAAATTTTACAATTACCAAAAGCTCAATTTTTGTGCTGACCTGAAGCATTGCAACATGTAAGAACTGTTAATCTGTCCTTGTTAGGCTTCAACACAGTAGCATTTCGTTCTGTGCACCCAGTAAGAGTTTTAGTTGGCAAACACTTCCAATAAGCCAGTTTCATCAGCATTATAAATTTGATCGACTGTGAGATCATAATCCTTAATAATTGTCTCAAATATTGACTATATTTTGTGGCTGTTTCTGCATGTGCTGACTGTCTCCAGCAGTATCTAACTGCTTAATGTCATGACAAATCTTGAAATTTCCAAGCCATCCATTACTAAATGAACATTCAGATTCAATGTTCATTTCCTCCTTAAAACATTTTGCTCAGCAATAAGAATAGGTCCAGAAATTGCCATACCTTCTGATCGTTATAGCAAAAACCATTCATGCAATACATTATCAAGGATTTTGGTTTATGCAAACTTTTTCTTTCAGCAATTTTATTGTTAGATTCTGAAGATGCAGTGAATTCTAAAATTCTCTTCTTTGAATTCTATATATCGTAAATTGTTGACTTACCTATGTTGTAAGTTTCCATTAGAACAGAATTGCTTACACCACGCTCTAATTTGTTAACTATTTCAAGTTTTTCACTCAGTTTTATTGTGGTTTTCTTTCTTTTCACACCACAAACTCTATATACTTTTGGAACCATTATTATGGGGTTAATAAAAATTTGTAATGTGTACTTTGCAGGGTCCTCGTGCTGACCATTTATACCTACTAGATTGGACTGATTTATGGATTTGAGCTTGATTATGGATCCTGGACTTGCTACACTGGTGGGCCTCTGTTGAGAGAGAATCTGCCACTGTGTTTTCTGTTTGCTTATGGGTTGCAGCCCTAAGTGAACAGAGGCATGGGATACCATATTTCAGCTGGTGGATAATCCTGATCAGAGACCATCGCAGGTACCTGAATCTCACTTAGCTAGTTGGGCATCGTCAATCCTAAACTGGAGTAATGTGTCATACGCAGACCAAGTGGCCCTTGAAAAAGTCCACTTGAAAAGGTGGTGTCTGAAGTTCCTACCAGCATCTGTGACTTCGCCTTTAGCATAGGAGGAATAGGTCTTTGTCCCGTGCCTGGTATCAGGGGGCTGTTTGATATTGTTGTTCTTACTGCTCTCAATAAACCTAGTTTCTTTAAAAATCCTACTAATCATTTTCTCTCTGAGGACATTACATAGAGATTATTCTCTTGATGTCCTAACCTAGATATGTTCCTAGATATGTTATAACCTAGATATTCTAGGTTTGCAAAGAGACCAGATGGACAGGTAAAGATGAGATACTTAAAAATAACTTTAAATTTCTCTTTTCAGGCAGGGAGGATGGAAAGCATCTCCAAGGTGTAGGCTTGCTTCTCAGCAGACACGCCAGTGATTACTCTTCTAGGATATGACTGCATTAATGAAAGATTTCTTACAGCAAAATTTTAAGCAAAAATTAAAGATTTGAATGTCATCTGTTGTTATGCCCACACAGAGGACTCTGATGAGAATGAGAAGGATACATTTTACAGCCAGCTTCAGGATAATTTGAATTCTGTGAAGAAAAGAGATATTTCTCTTGTGCTAGGTGACTTCAGTGCTAAAGTTGGTACTGACTCTGACCTTTGGGCAGGAGTTTTAGGTCCCTTTGGCATTGGTAGTTCCAATGGCAATGGGGAATGTCTCCTACAAGTAAGTAAACTTAATGGTTTAAGAATAACGAAAACATACTACAAACATCGGAACATTTATAAATATACATTGGTTTCACCTGATGGGTTGCACAGGAATATGATAGATTATATTTTAATTAACAGCAAATGGGGCTAGTTCAGTTAGGAATACCAGATCATACAGGGGAGTTGAAATTGGGTCTGGCCATTACCTAGGCAAAAGTGTTTTGCAGCTGAAGCTTAAGAAATGTTGTGCTAATGTTAAGAAAATTACCTTCAACACTGTCGGTCTGAAAGATCCAGATATAGCTAAAGCATACTATGATAGACTGCTTAGTCATTATGACAATTGTGGTTTACTTACTGCTGAAGTTGAGAAAGAATGGGATCAGTTTAAACAGGCTTTTCTTGAAACCAACCATACTCTTTTGGGTAAGAGGGAACAGAAGAAACAAAATTATATTTTAGTGATAAGGCTATGGAACTGATTTCTGAAAGAAGTAAGTGCAAGATTAATATGAATCAACACTCTGCTAGTCCTAACAGAGGGCATTACAATGAGCTTAATAAACATGTAAAGGATCAGTTAACAGCTGATAAGAATCTTTGGCTTGATAGCTTGGCTGACAAAACAGAGGAAGCAGTTAGACAGCACAACAGCAGGGGGTTGTATCAGATTGATAATGTTTTTTGTGGGAAGAAACAGACAGGTACACAGGGATTGAGGGATAAATATGGCAAGATGGTTGAAGATGAGGATTCTGTGATGGCTAGGTGGGCTGAGCATTTCATAGATGTTCTAAATAATGTGATTATATCTACTCCCATTGTTTGTAATGATGATAGAAGCATTGGTGGCTTTAATGTTGACCCTATAACACAATCTGAAGTTATTTTGGCTGTTTCTAAACTTAAACTTCATAAATCCCCAGGGGTAGATGAAATTACTACGAAAATGCTTAGAGCTGGGAATGTTTCGGTTACCACTTGGATGACTGAAATTTTGAATATCTTTTATGATAAATGCATGGTTCCTAAGGATTTTACCAGAGCTATTAGTATCCCTATTTTTTAAAAGGGTGATTGCAGTTCTTGTGATAACTATAGGGATATCAGCCTACTTTCTGTTCCAGGTAAAGTTCTTTGCACTATTGTGCTTGATAGAATTAAGAATTTGTTTCTTGGACAACTGCGTGATGAACAGTGTGGGTTCAGAAGTGGTAGGGGATGTATAAATCAAATATTTTCACAGGCAGATTCTTGAGAAATATTTAGTTTCAGAACCTTGTGGTTACTAGCTTTATAGATTTCAAAAAGGCTTTTGACTCTGTTGTTTGACATAATTTGTGGTCGATCATTAGATCATATGGAATACCTGACAAGTTAGTTGGCATAATGAAAGCTTTTAATAATAGCACTGAGTTGTGTATGAGAGTTGGTAAGGCCTGCAGCAGTTGGTTTAGCATTGCTAATGGAGTTAGACAAGGGTGCATTTGTCTCCTTTTCCCTTTAGTTTGGTTATTGATTATGCTATGCGAAATTCTTTGCAAGGAAAGATTTAGGTCTTAAATGGTCTAGAGATTTCAAAATTTCTCATTAGATATGCAGATGATTGGGCCCTGTTGGCCAATGATGTTGATAAGATGAAATCTTTCATTAGGGCTGTTAATGAGACTGGTAAATAGAGTAGGTTTAGTGATAGACAGAGAAAAAAACTAAAGTGGTGAAAATTGATCAGGCAGATAGGTTCTTCAGTTACTTTGAATGGCTGTACTTTTGAGCAAGTGTCACAGTTTAATAATCTTGGGAGCTATGTAACAGATACTGGTGATGTGTGGCATGAGATAAATAGAAGAATAGGGATTGCCACTGGGACTCTTAAGAATTTATGGAGAGTATGGAAAAATAGGGGTATAAACCTAAAGACTAAAATTAGGCTGTATAATAGTTTGGTTCTTTCTAAGGTTAGTTATGGTAGCGAAACATGTACCTTTTGTAAGCATTTTTTACAAAAATAGTGCACTCGGAGGTCAAACAACACAACCCTCTCGGCATAGAGTTGGAGTGTATGACAGTTGAATCAAAATTTAAACATTTATTGATTAAAAAAAAATTGCTGAACTCTAGCAATAGTCAAATTTTAATCCACATTATCTTACGATTGTGGGAGTTTATCTGAGTGATATGTATGTAAATGTGAAATTCAGAAAGTTGACCAAAAGACATGAACCTGCATTTATTACAATGTCTAGTTTTTTATTAATAATTATTTATAAAATTAATGTGTATATTTTGTGCAGTTCCAAAATTAGATGAAATTCATTCCTATTATATTCATAATAGCACTATCAATAGAGTTAACAATAATTTATGTGTATATTTTTTTAGGTGCTGCAATTCGCCTTCTTTACAGTCAGAAGTTATCAGATTGGTCAGTGGAAGTTGTAAGGGATGTAGAACCTGTGGTAGTTCAAACAATAGCTGAAGAGCTTAGAGACCATGTCAAAGTGACTGAATGTGAAGTATTTGCATATCTGAGTCTTGAATCAGATATCGTTGTACTTTTCACTACTATTACAGATAATCCAACTCTTCTTCAAGTTGAAGCCTGTGTCAGAGAAGCTGAAAAATTGGAAGCCCTAATTCAGCAGCACAGTCCAAACTTGGTGACTGAACTGCCTTTGTCATTCGTTACCACTGCTATAGCAATTGATCCAGTCACAGATTATGGCTTTCGTCTGGTACCCAGTGGGAGCTTAGCCATAATGTTGATTGCCACAATTTTCTCAGTACAAAGGATACTCTAAATGTTAAGTGCTTAGTCAATGTGATTTTGTAATTAAATATGTACATATGTATGTACTAAATGAAAGAGTGTAAATAATAATATATTTCTGAAATTCAAATAACATACATCAAGATGATGTTTATAAAATTGTAATATTATACGGGATTAAAAATAAAAAAATATCTTCGTGTGTTTTATAAAGAGTGAAGCTCTAAAACTGATTTGATCTTATGTCTCATAAATTATTGTCGTCATCATTAGCAGCCGTGGACTGTAGAGGTCTGATCAGATTGTGAAATTTAGTTCTCCAAACACATCTGACCACTAGACCAATTACAATAAGGTCTTGTTTGTCATTGTCTGCCTACGTCTCCCATCTTTCTGAGACCTATAGGCACACTGTTCATAACTCTAATTACTAATCTATAGTTATAAAAAAAATACTCTCTCAAGCAGCTGCTTGCCACAGAGGTGCGAGAGGAGTCTGTCAGTTTAATACGCCTTAGAGAAGACCTGCGAGACTTAGCAGAAAAACACAAAATATCCATGCCCTACCCGGGGCTCGATAGGTCCCTTAGAGCAGTAGCCAATGCACATTATACTCCTCAAAGGAGGTAGCCAAATCCTTTGCCTAAATCTCATCATTAATTACAAAGTGAAACCACGTAATACCCAATATACTAGGTAAGCATCTAGAATCAAAGGCATAATGTTTCTTGTTATCCATTTACAGGCATTGTCTACCTATCGCATCCTAGGTCTCCCCCTTTTTTCTCACACCCTTATGAACACTTCATAATCCTTTTTGCCAATCTGCAGCTCTTCATACGGGCAACATGGCCAAACCAACGGAGTCCTTCTCTGCACAATAGGCTGCCGACTCCTTTGTCTAACCTCATCATTAGTTACAAAGTAGAACCAACTAATGCCCAAGATACTGCGTAAGCATCTAGAATCAAAAGCATCTAGTTTCCTGTTATTTACAAAGCATCCAAGTTCACTACCATAGCTAACACTAGAGAGAACCAAATATTATTTAAAATTGTAATTCCCTTGCAGTGAGTCCCAAAATAATTAAACTGAGACACCTCTAGAGTGCTGCCATTCAATCAACTGAACCACAGCCTGTCTGACCAATTTTCATCACTTTAATTTTCTCTATCACCAAACCTACTCTACTACCAGTCTCATCAACAGCCCTAACGAAAGAATTCGTTTCATCAACATCATTAGCCAAATCATCTGCATAATCTAAAGAAATTTTAAAATCTCTAGACCATTTAAGGCCAAAATCTTTCCCTTGCAGTGAATTAATTTCACATAATCAATAACCGAACTAAAGAGAACAGGAGACAAAATGCACTCTTGTCGTACACCAGAAGCAATACTAAACCAATTGCTACAAGTCTTACCAACTCTGACACAAGACAGTGTTATTATAAAGAGCTTTCATTACGTTAATTAATTTATCTGGTATGCCAAACGATCTCGCAATCAATCACAAATCATGGTGATCAACAGAGTCAAAAGTCTTTGGAATCAACAAAGTTGGTTTCAGAAACCACGTTTCTGAAACTAACCATTTCTCAAGAATTTGCCTGAGTGATATATTGATTAATATATTTCTGTTGATAATCCTGTTTGCTGTTATCATTGTGAATCCACATTACTCATCACAATTGTCCATCAACCTGATTCTTAATTCTAATAAGCACAATCAAACACCTTTTAAAAAACAATAGCCGTAGTAAAGTTCTTAGAAACAATGCCTTTATCATAAAAGTTATTCAAAATTTCAGTCTGCCATATGATAACAGAAACATTTCCAGCCCTAAGCATTTCAGTAGTAATGTAATCTACCCCCGAGAATTTATGTAGTTCAGTAAAATAACTTCAGACTGTAATATAGGGCCAACATTAAAGGCAGTAATGCATCTATCATCATTACAAACAATGGGAGTAGAACTAACCACATTGTTTAGAACATTTCTAAAAAGCTGACCCTACCTAGCCATGACAATCACTTTCAATAACCTTACCATGTTTATCCTTCAATCCCTGTATACCTGTCTTTTTTTTTACCAGACAAAATATTGACTATCTGGTGCAGCTCCTGTGTGGTCTAAATGCTTCCTCGTCTTTGTCAGCCAAGCCACAGATTCTTAGCAGCTGACTGATCCTTTATACGTTTATTAAGCTCTTTGTAATGCTTTTTATTAGGACTAGAGGGTATTGATTAACGACATTCCTGCAGTTCTTTCTGAAATAAGTTCAAGTGCCTTATCACTGAATAATTTGCCTCCTCTGCTCCCTTTTACCTAAAAGAGTACTGTTAGTTTCAAGAAAAGCATGTTTAAAACGGTCCCATTCTTCCTCAACTTCAGTAGTAAGCAAACTATGACTGTATATATACACACACACACCAAAGAGCCAAAACATGACCAGCGCGTCTATGCAAATCAAACCAACTGCAGGTAAACGGGCACATGTGAAGGTCATGGCGCAGTATAAATAACACCTGATACTGAGATGTTAATCAATGTTATTCTTGTTCTTCAGACCGGAAAGGCAGCGGACTTACGCGAGTTTCAAAAAGGCCAAATTGTAATGGCCAAACGGTTGGGTTAGAGCATTTCCAAGATGGGAAGGCTTGTGGGATGCTCACAGTCAGCCATGGTTAGTACTTTCAGAGAGTGGTCTGAGGAGGGGAAAACCATGAACTGCTGGCAAGGTGTGGGCTGACCATGGCTTGTCAATGCTAAAGGTGAGCCAAGACTATCCCGTATAGTACGAGCCAACAGAAGGCATAATGTGGCGCAACACGCCCGTAATTTGAATGCTGGTGACGGGAGTAATGTGTCACACATCGAGCCCTGTTGAAAATGGAGCTGTGTAACCACAGGCCACTCCCAGTACCCATGCTAACCTCAGTTCACCGTTGAAAGTGCCTACAATGGGCATGCGAGCATCAAAACTGGACCTTGAATGATTGGAAGAAGATCGTCCGAATCTCATTTTCTGTTGCACCATGTGGACGGCCAGGTACATAAGCCTGTGGAAGTGTTGGCACCAAGATGCGACATGGGACAAAAACAAGCTGGTGGAAAAAGTAATGCTTTGGGCAATATTTTGCTGAGAAATCCTGGATCCAGTCATTCATGTGCAGGAAACTATGGCGCCTACCACCTACTTAAACATCATTATAGACCAGGTACATCCTTTTCATGGCAACGGTATATCCCTCTAGTAGTGCCTTCTTTCAGCAGCATAATGTGCCATGCCACACTGCCCAGACTGTTCGAGGTTTGCGGAACATGATTTCCAGATATTGCTCTGGCCTCCAAATTCTCCAGACATCAGTAAGAGCTGTTTTGGTGGCATGTAGAGGACCATCATATTAGGCAGTGGTCACAATGTTTTAGCTCTTCGGTGTAAATAACCTATCATGGTAAGCTTTAGCTATAACTGGGTCTTTGAGAGCTTCACTGTTAAATAACTTTTTTATCTTAGCACACTTCTTAAGTTTAAGTTACAAAATACTTCTAACAAGGTAATGGTCAGATCCAATTTCAGCTCCTCTGTATGCCCAGGTATTCCTAACAGAACTAGCCCATTTGTGTTAATATATAATCGATCTTATTCCTATGCAGCCCATCTGGTGAAATCCATATGCAGTTATGTCACAGCGTTTGTATTAAATGTTAGTTATTCTCAAATCATTAGGTTTACTTATTTGTAGGAAAATGCCATTGCAGCTACTAATACCAAAAGGGCCTATCACCCCTCTCCAAATGTCAAAGTCAATACCAACTTTAGCATTGAAGTCTCTTAGAACAAGGGTAATATTTTTCTTGAGAGAATTCAAAATATTCTAAGTTATCTGTAAAACCTCTCTCAGCCTCATTTGGGTCAAAACAAATAGCAGTTGCGTTTAATGTTTGTCTGAAAATCTCTGTGCACACAAGTCCTCACATTCCAACTGCCTGTGGAGAGAAAATGGTAAGTGGGATGTTTAAAGAAACTATGTTTATTGAGAAAGGGAATGCCAACAATATTAAACAGTTCCCTAATCGCAGGTGTGGAGCAAAGACCTGTTTTCACACTACTAAAGGCTGAAACATCACTGGAAGACTACCTCCAATATAGGTTTGACAATTCCCGTAGAAGCAAGGGTTTGGGTACCTGCGATGTCCTCTGCTCAGGATTATCCACCAGCTGATAAGACGTATTCATTGAATCTATTCACCAGGGGCTATCAATTCACAAAGAAAACATGAAAATCATTAGCAACAATTGGAAAAGGTGCTTCTCCTAAAGTATAGATGGCATAAGGTCCATCACATTTCAATGAAAGATTTATAGGTATTCTGGAATATTAGCGTATGCATGGTTTAACTGGTAGCATGCTCCAGCATGTATTTAGAGAATTGCAAGTTCGATTTCCGCCGTGCTCCCGATAGTTTTTTTAATTTTTTTTTTAACACAAAGATTTTTTCCTCGACAGAAGCCCACCAATGTAGCAATTAAGGATCCATATCGAGCTCAGAGTCATTATTCCATTCAAGTTGGTATATATATATATACTGTATATGGTACCACCAGGACCCTGCGTGGTTCACCACTCAGCAGGATAGAAAAAAAAGTAGCCAATTTATCTGTCAACTGTACCCTTCTATAAGAGAGTATCGCTTTGAGTGGTATTAATGATCTGCGCTACAAGAAGGCGGGATCGGACTTCATCACATGGGGATTGGTGCATAGTTCTCCTTTCAGTGAATACCTAGCTACCATTTACAGTACTTTCATCACTCGGCCATCTTTAAATCATTAATTTACCTTTATACAAGAATACGGCTACATTTCCGTAAATTATCTCTCCGATCTTTTACTGAATAGCAAACACGCCTAAAGCACACGATTATATAATTTGAGAAGACATTTGGTTGATTTTTTTCGAGGCCCGTGCTTTGGCTTTAATGTTTCAAATTTAAAAGCATTTATCATCTTTCACTATAAGATAAAGTATTCCCCTGCGAAACATTCATTTCCAGCATTTAAACACTGCACATCATCGACGTTGGGGTGGCTCAATCTGTAGTGCCAGGCTCGTAATCTGCAGTTCACAGGTTAGAGTCCCAGCTGGTTGAGCATTGAGATTTAACTCTGCAAAACTCCCTGCACACACTCAGTAGGGGGATACCAATGGGCTTGGAAAGGCCACAGTCCTTTCCAAGCCCATTGGTATCCCCCTACTGAGTGTAGGATAGGACGTTAAGCCATGACCCTGTGTACAGGAGAGCCATACTTGATGCATGTTAAAGAACACGCTGGATGGTCTTGACAGGAGGCTAACAATGTTTCCCAACAGCTGTTCCAGTGGAATTCTAATAAGGCCCCCTCCCGCAACCTTCTCCGAGCCTTTGGGGTCCTTGTAACCTGGCCATTTAGCTCATGGTGTGCAAAAAAGTGCCGCTGAGAGGTAAAGCAACCCAAATCCATTATAATAAAGCCTTTTTTTGCAGTTTTTTACGAGTTAGCTAAGTTTTTGGGTATAAACATGGCAATCGTTACCAGTGCGTTCTCTAGTAATATTACCTCTTTGGTTATTTAATAGAGGGCCAGAACTGGCTAATTCCCCGCCCTGCCCACGGTCAGTAGGGGACACCGATGGGCTTGGAAAGGCCGCCGTCCGTCGGATGGGACGTTAAGCCGTGGCCCCGTGTGTGGGAGAGAGCCATACCCTGTGCACGTTAAAGAACACGCTGGATGGCCTTCACGGGAGGCTACCATCTGTCTCCCAACAGCTGTTCCAGTGGGTCCCCTCCCCCAACCTTCTCTGAGCCTTCGGGGTCCATGTGACCTGGCCATTTAGCCCATGGTGTGCAAAAAAGTGCTGCTCAGGGGTAAAACAACCCAGAACTGGCTTAGAAATACAATAAAACAAGAAAGACCAATCACCTCTGCCAGTTATGGAATGCCATTTTTAGTACAACCAGAAGAAAACTGAGTTCACAGCGTCCCCTGGCAGGAAGGGGGGCAAGAGGTTCAATATATCTATGTAAACCACTGAATCGTATCATTCTACAAACTAAATTTTTTTAATAGTTTGCTCATTTTCCAAGTAGCCACTTCTAACAGTGAAAATACTAGAAAATTCTAAAAATATGAATAGTAATATTAGTACCTATCCAACATAAAAGAATTTTTCATTCAAAAACAGATATCAAAGTGAAAATACCTTGCTTTTTGGAAAAAAAATTAAACATTGGAAAACTGATAATTTATATCTTTACTATATTTACATATTTCAGTAAATCCCTCGAGTTTTATTCCAGGTCATCTAAATTAAGACTTTAATTTAATTAAAACTAGAAGAGCATAAGTTTTTTTATTTTCCGACATTTGCACTCTTTAGAAGTTTTAACTCAAACTAATGGATGATTGAGAAAATACAAATAGTAGTATTTCACACAACGTAAAAAGTATTTCCCTTTTATTCCTTAAAACAAAATTGCTTTTCTAACCCCATCTGAGAAAAGGAGCAGATTGTTACTGCCAGTGGAATCTCTCGAAATTTCAAATTTCTACCATAAACAGATTATTTGCAATACTCTTTAAAAGTTTCGCCTTTTCCATATTTAATGTTCTCTAATGATGCAAATTCAAACTAGTTAAGGATTTGATAAAGACGAATTTCATTAGTGTACCTCTCCAACTAAGAATTTTCAATTATCTGAACAACGGTTGCTTTCCCCATCCTTCTGGCTTTGAGGGTGCAAACTTATTGCTGCCAATGCAAACCTTATTACTTTGACATTCCACCGTCAAAATTCAAGCATAAATACATCGTTTGCAATATTCCCTAAAAAATTCTGATATTTTCATCTTTTTACACCGTTAGAGGGCACAATTTTAACTTTTGGGAGATTAGGAAAGTGTGAATCGTAATAATTCATTAATATCTATGTATTCCAAAAATAATTTTTATCTCTAAAAACAAAACAAAAAATTGATATCTACTGACAGTCTTGTGTTGTTTTTTTTTAAACGAGATAAACCAAAAACAAGGTTTTTCATCTTTATTTTTACAAAGTTGAAAACAAATTCAGTAATTAATGGTATAATCTGTACAAATTGTCATTTAATGTTAATTTACAATGCAAAAAACAAAGTATATGAAAAACAGCAACTACATCAAATTCGGCAGCTTTGTACAGCTCGGTCATACTGGCTCGCATGCTTTGCAAAAAAGCTGAATGGGCCAAAAAAAAAACGAACATTTTTATTCTCTTACATACTTAACAGTGCGTCTTTATTATTTCAGTAATAAACACTACCTTTACAGATTAAGGTAGTATTATGCACTCTTAAATAATTATTAAACCTTTATGATTTATATAACCAGAATTGAACTGATATTTTTAACTTTGGTTCAGTGGGTTAGGCACGAAAGAATCGTAGAATTTAATCGTAGAATTTAATTAGGATACAATTATCAGTTTCTGAAATAAAAAGCAGATGGATATCATTCAATTAATACGTTTAAATCTTCTGCATAGCACAGGATTGTTAACTAGTCTTTTCTGCAGCCTGTATTCTTGTTTTAGCTCCCACCCAAAATTAAAAAAAACTGCGTTATCAGAAGGTTTAAGGCTTATCTGCTGAAAAAAAATACACAGTATTTCTAAATCCTTTACACCCAAGTGTGCCTATCTTGTCTAGTGGCTAGCGTACCTGATTACTATGCCACAAGACGAGTCCTTGTGTATGTATTGATATAAGAAAACCAAAGCAAGTTACCTTAAACTTCTAGGTTATCTCCTTTCTTTGCATAGGGCTGCCCCACTTCCATTTTAAAAAGACCAAGAATTGACATATGGCCATTTTGAGAGAAAATGTTTAATTTATGCATAAAACAATAAATATTGATTCTGCAATCTGGCACCTTTTATACCTGTCTAATTATGGTACTGAGAGATCCTATACATTATAAAGGGTGTACCACTTAAAACACAACCCAAAGAACACAGCCATTTAAATAATTAAGAAATATATTTGTTTGGAGGGGGGGGGGGGTAATCAGATTTCAATATGATGGGGTGACCAACTGTACTAAGAATACAATAATGGTTTCTTGCAGGGCTTTTTTGGGTAGCACCTTTGGCCACCATGATCCCCAGACTACACAATACCCAACCCTTTTCCGTAGATATATCTCCCAATAGCACGTGAAGCCTGGAAGAACTTAAAGAGAACATTGAACACTGTTGTTGGCATTGACAAACAAAACTTTTCGAAAAGTAAAAACACTAAAAAATGGTGGATTCTTGTCTTCAAGAAGATAGTAGATATCTTCAGCATCTGCTGTAATTGTACTGAAACTTGTTTATTACATTTATAAACCCAATACTTTGAAAATGTGGTACACAGTATTGGGTCACATTTTAAATAGTACACCCTGTACTTTCAATTACAGTGGGAACCTTGCCAGAAGCACATATGATATGCAAAAAAGTCTATGGTAATGACTAGTAGTGCAGGATATCCATTCAGATGTACTCAAAATGCCACCAGGAGTGGAACTTAAGAGAGTTACACAACATTGACATACAGAAGGACGCCACATTCCAAGTCCAATGTTTAATGGATATTGTTTTATTATATTATCACTACCTATCAAGCATTTGAAAAGAAATCTTTTTTTTTTCATTATCTTTTTAAATAGTTATATATCTGCTGGGCAGATAAAAAAAAATAAAAAAAAATAAGAAAACATAAAATTGAAAAATTTATTATTATGTCTTTAATTATGTAATATAATGAAATCACAATGTACATATCACAAATTTAATAAAACATTAACACTGTATATAAGTAAATACAGCAGAAATAAAGCAGTAGGATCCAACATTAATGGAAATAATAGCATATCAGGATCTGTAGCAGACGACCATAGCTGAGCAGAACATCCAACAACAAAATGGTAATGCATAAAACCTTTTTTAACTAAATACTTAAAAATACTACAATAAGCATTAATCTCAGTAAAAAAAAAAAGAAAATATAAAGTATAATCTAATACATTACCTGTTGTCTGCATAACTCCAATAACTAGCCACTAGTCTAATCTGGTAAAAATTGGTAGTACAAGTCAGAAAATGGGTAAAGTAATAGGTCAGGTAAGCAGTTGGGTTGTTTTACCTCTGAGTGGCACTTTTTTGCACACCATGGGCTAAATGGCCAGGTCACATGGACCCCGAAAGCTCAGAGAAGGTTGGGGGAGGGGACCCACTGGAACAGCTGTTGGGAGACAGATGGTAGCCTCCCGTCAAGGCCATCCAGCGTGTTCTTTAACGCGCACAGGGTATGGCTCTCTTCCGCACACGGGGCCACGGCTTAACGTCCCATCCGACGGACAACATCCTTTCCAAGCCCATCAGTATCCCCTACTGACCGTGGGCAGGGCGGGGAATTTTGCGGAGATAAATCTCAACACTGACCCAGCTGGGACTCAAACCTGAGAACTACAGATTACAAGCCTGGCGTGCTACCGACTGAGCCCACCCCCTAGGTAAGCAGACCTCAGTAAGACAAAGTAATTTGGTCAGGTAAATTATATTACCAACTTAGAACAGTTCTGTGCACTCAGACTTTACAATATCAAAGCTACTGACCTTTTTGGTTATTGCTCTTTGTGCACCAAAAAACAACCACTGAACTGTAAAAAACATCAAATACCTAACAACTCACCTAGTATGGCGATTATCTTTACCTACAAACTTCATGTAGTTATTATCCTTCATAAAGAATTTCATTCTTTAGAGATCTAGAAATGTTTATTCTATGTTGAGATATCTCTGTACCTGAAATATAGACAAATACATCTTATGCATCATTTTAGCATCCATCTTGTAAAATCTTGCTACCACAGATCCTGATTTATGCTGTTTTACTTATATACAGTATTAGAGTTTTATTAAATTTTAAATATGTACTTTAACAAATCAATCTATCTGGTAAAAAAAAAAAAGATTTTTTTTTTAATTAGCCCTTTTTAAATTGTAATTGGGTAACCCTGCTTTATATGTACACAGTGAGTGAATTATTTTAAATAAAGAGTTAGTGATAATATGGCACATAATTTTAGTTTCTAGTTTTAAATTATTGTTAAAAACATTTTTTAAGTTTTTTTTTTCAATTTTATTGCTAAAGAAATAATCTTTCTTTTATCAAAATCATTATGAATTATTTGGTTATGAAAATAGTCTTAGGTAATGTACATAAATGAAATGGGATGAAGTATAATGAATTACGTGATGTTCATGCAAGTGCAAATAATATGAGAGGTAAAAAAAATGTGGAGGGAAAATCTGACTAATAATCAACTATTAAAACGGTTGAATTTTGCCAATTAGATTCAAAACAATGGCTATTTCATTACTTTTAAGTTCATCTCTACAAAATTACAAATTTATTTACAAGCATTTTTGGGGGTGGGGGTGGAATAGTTTACAGTCAATGTATAAATAAAAAAATACCCTCTCAATCAGCTGCTTGCCATAGATGTCTGTGAGGAAGGCAAGACCTCAGCAGAAAGACAACACAAATATCCATGCCTTAGCTGCGGTTTGAACAAAGGTACTTTTGATTAGTAGCCAAGTAAACTAACCACTCAGCAAGTACACTAACCACTGCAAAAATGTATTCCAAAGATTTACATATCTCATAATTTACAAACACAATGCAATTCAATCAGTGTGTACTTTATATACAAATGATTGATTTGTATCCTCTAAATTGTGTAAATATTTGCTACATTTATGTATGTGGTGAACTGCTTCTTATTATTTTGCTTGTAACAATAATAATTGCTCTAATATTAAGAATAAAGGAAATCATGATACAGCCATATGTGATGTTATCTCCCCATCTTTGCAATTGGAAAGCCAATCAACAGCAAAACAAAATATTTCAGCTTTTAGCACTCATTCTATATTCATATTCAAAAAGAGGAATTGATTAACATATTTGGGTTTAATTAGCTTTCTTTTCTCTGAGAAAATTTGCCCTTTTGATAGAAATACTCTCTCTGCAGGTACTGAAGTTGCAGGTATGCTCAAAACCTGTTTTGCAATTGTAGAAAGAAGAGGAAATCGTGAAGAACCATGTTCTTTCCACCATGCTAAAGGATCTTTTTTCCTATCTATCAAAGGTTCTTCAAGATAGCGTTTAATTTCATTTGTTACTACTTCATTCGCTGGAACTGGCTCTTTCTTTGGTTTTGCTTTCTTATCAAAACCTTCCCAAAGGCTATCTGTATAAGTGGATGCTCCTTCTTCCACACTTTGTTCATTTTCCAGTGATAGAGAAAATGAGGTAATATATTTACATCCTTCCACACTTAGGGCCTGAATAACACCATCCACTGCACTTTCAGACTGAAATGCAATATTTTTGAACCTTGGATCTAAAACAGTTGGCATAGCTAGTAAAACATTATGTTCAACCTGCCCAACCCTTTTCCGTAGCTGAGTGAGCAATTCTTTTCGAACTCTTTCAACAGAGCTTAATGTCAAGCTATTGCAGTTATTTACCAGTGAGAGCAAACCATGCACCATAGGAATCACTTTTGATAATGATGGGAAATTCTCACCACATAATTCAAGTGTGACAACTTCAAAGGCCTTTAGCAGACTTATAGTTTCTTCAATTGCGATCCAGTCACTTTCAGAAAAGGCGTCAACTGTTGAAGGAACTGTGTCAAAAACAATAGAGATAACATTTTTCAAAGTAAATATCCGTTGCAACATATAGAAAACTGAGATCCACTGAGTGGGAATGTCTTTTTTTGGTTTCAAAGGATAATACGAGTTTTTATTATCGTACATATCACCATCCTGCCTTAGATGAGTCTGTAGTTGTTTGTTATGAGTCTGAATTTCCATTACCTTTTGCTTTGCAGCATCATTGTGCTTTAAAAATGTCACAATGCCACGGCACTTTTCAAGTAGCAAAGTCAAGTCAGGTGAAGATGCTAATGATTCTTTAATAACTCTATTTAAAGTGTGAGCAAAGCATACAATATGCTTCCAACCAGTTTGGCAAACAGCTTTCATAATATCATCACTGCCATCTGTTACAATACACATGATATTTGAAGTAATATCCCAGTCTGATATGCAACTAAGGAGTGCAGTTGCAATATTTTGTGATGTATGATTGTTGCCAAGTCGAGAAGTATTTAAAGTGTAACATTTGTACTCAAACTGTTCAGTTACAAAGTGTCCCGTGATGGTAACAAAATATTCATTATTGAAACCAGACCACAATTCTACACTCACGTGCACTTTATCAGAGTTCTCTACTTGATGCTGTACCTTTTTATATTCATTATAATACCGCCTAGGAATTAGGTCTTTTAGCATTTTTTTCTGATCAGGCAGTTTAAATGATGGATCAATAGTAGTAAGCAGTTTTTTGAAACCTTCTCCTTGCAAAAGAGCAACTGGTTGTAAGTCTAAAGTAAACATTTCAATAAGCCTATCGGTAATATTTGTTTTTTTATGTGAACTAACATGGGAAACAACATCCACAGATTTTACATTAGAAGATCCTAGAGCTGTACACTTTGGGAGCTTGTGTTCTAAATATTGATATTTGAGACCACCATCTTGTTTGCTTTTCACAACTTCATTTTCATTTGGGTGGAAACGAGACAAATGATAAAACAGGTTTGTTGGTGTTCCACAATATGCTATTACTTTATTGCAGATCTGAAAGAAAACAGAAGCTTAAATTTAATGTTATTTTTAAATTTAATAGTATTTACTAAATATTTAATACAAATAATTTAAGCATTTACTGATAGCATAACTTATTTCTAAGCAAAAGTGAGCTTTTGGTACATCTAATATATATAAATGATTGTGAGTGATTGATTGAGTGACAAGGGATCATGCTAATTCTAAGTACGATGCATAAGTGGTAGAGCTCTGAAAACTTGTACTTAGTGGTAATCTGAGTCATAGATCTAGGGAAAAATCTGAAATCAGGACTCTGACATGTCCTTTAAGGTCAAACCTTGATCTAGAAGTACTAGAAATGTGAAAAATTGGTGTCTGGAGGTGTTTCAGGTTACAGATCTTGGAAATGTTACGAAATTTTAGATCTGAAGGGTCCTTCAAGGTCAAAGGTCAAATTTAGATGTACTTAGTGCTAGAGAGTTAAACACTGGCACCTAGATCTAAACACATACCTCCATTTTTTTTTTGCTCTGTTTTATATTCCTTTTATGCCTTAAACTTATTTTACTATTCCTAGAATTATTTTTTATTATTTATCCCAGCATTCTATGCATTTTTCCTGCTTCTCAGATTGAAAATGTAACTAAAGACAGAGCCGTTCTTAGGCTTTAAGACTGGCTGCAACTGCAATTAGGTCACAACACATTGGAGTCGAGGATCTCCATTCCATATGTTATAAGTAGTTCCATAATAGATTGTTTACAGTGTTGTTCCAGTATAAGATATCCTCTCTTTGTAAAATTAGTATTTACTTTCTTATATTTAAACCTTAGTTTTATTTCAGTAGATTTATTTTTGTAAATTATCAATCTTTCGGTCGGTTGATCTATCGATCAATTTTTCAGAGTCATGTTATATCAGATGGCCGGCTTACAACTTGTTGCTGTGGATATTTTATTTAACATCACATTAGGTTATATATGAATTTTTTTTTGTTATTTCTTCATTTTACAGTAAAAAAAACTTATCTTGTATCGTTGCCTGAAATCCTGAAAATGAATGAGGTCTTGGATACAGAAGCAAAAAGGCCTCATTCCTTTTGTGGGAGGGCAATTTTTAATTAAAAAAAAATAAAATTATGATTTTTTAAGTTTATATTCAAAGGTTTTAAAAGATTTTACTCCTCCCTCTTCAGTAACTTGGCTGTGCCTCTCTGACAATATACACATTTTTTTGCTTTGGTGCACTAACATTTTTGCACTTAGCCAAGACCTCCAAAATTCAACACCCAAAGAAAAAAAGTCATAATGTTTAGGGGGGAAAACGCAGCCTATGAAAGTGTTCCTCCATTTCATAAACAGTACAGAAAATCTCATTAACGTGAGTAATTCAAGTCACCTTATATAACACTGACCCATGTTTTAAATGTACCACATTGAAAAGAATCATTAAAAGAAATAATGTTTCAGGTAAATATAATATTATTCAGGATGAATTTTACTTTTGATTAATATATAATTTAACTGTTATTATTCAACGTTTTCCAACATTAAACCTTAAATTTATAGTCCAATCCATTTTTTTCACTATATCACTGTAAAAATGTCTTATTAAAATTAATATGCTTGTAAATTTAAATTTTTTTATTTTCATAAAAAAAAGCTAAATTCTGTTTAATTTGATATATAACATGACCTATTTCTGTTAATTGTTTTTTTTTTTAAGTTCTAAAGTTGACTTGTTTATCTGACTCAGCACAATTGGCTAAAAGTCGACTTTTCTCAAAGTATGGTACCAAGAAAAAATTACAAAATGGGAGAAATATTTACTTGAAACAAGAAAATTAATTTTTGTTATTCAGAAATAAATATCCTTTCTATTCATGTGCATTATAATTATTTCTGTCTAATAGTTATTCAAAATAAATTTTTATTTTCATTGCCAGATGCATTTTTTTACTATGTGATTCTTAAAAAAGTCCTATTAAAATAAAACTAGTTATCTTTTTTATAAAATATTTTATTTTCAGAAAATGCAAGAATTAAATGCTGATTAATTTGGCATATAACATACCATAATTCCTTTCATTAGTTATTTGGCAAAAAAGTTCTAAAGTTAAATTTTTTTGGCTGAGCTTAGGGAGAAAATAGCTTGGCCTCTGGATGTAAACCAGTTTTTCTGGCTGGACACTGGAAGGGTTAATAGTGATTAAACACCTAATAAATCATTGATGAGCAGTGGATTCTTTTGTCTAAATACAAGGTACTAGTGATCATAGCAAAAGTAGAGCAGATTCAGATTTGCTCACAAAAAAAAAAGTCAAGAGGCTCTTAGAGCAGAGCTGGTTGTGTGCACATGCCTGGGATGACTCTGAATACACTCAAAAGACGGTGATTGATCCAGTGGTGTATAGCATAACATCAGCAATAAAGGAGATATTGATCAGTGGCCAGTAGTTCAGCAGTCAGGGCACCTGACTTGTCATCAGGAGGTTAAGGGTTCAGATCCCACCCAGCTCAAGACAACGTTTCCTCTACACCAATCTTCATCCTATTAAAGAGTTTAATAGTGATTAAACACTTAGTAAAAAATTAACATGTTGACTTAACCAGTATAGTGATTGAAACATTTAGAAACTAAGCCAGTAAACATGTCTTGTACATGTTTGTGCTAAAAAACTAAAGACATGCTAGTAAAAGCGTGTGTTTTTAAATCTATCTTGTATGGTTCTTATAAAAAATGGTTCTTATAAACAGACTCTGACAACAATGCTCTTCTTTTACCAATAAGTCCTTTGAAGAGTCACTAGTGCTCTTTTAAAGTACATTATTATTTAAAAAATTTATATATTTGATAAAAAAGCGAAAAAAGTGATCTCCAGAAATGTCTATATGATGCGAGAGAATCAATTACTCTCAATGAGTATCAAACTGACAGTTTCAAGGCTATACAGGAATAAAATATAAGGTCATTATAAGAGAATACCCATATTTTAATGTACTATTTTTTATTAAATAATTAACTAGCAAAAGTAATTTTGTGTACAAAATGTCAAGCAATTCCAAAAGTTTCATTTAGTGTTCAACAGACTTCAATGTGTAACAGCAATCCATGGAATATTCAGCTTCCATCCATACTCGGTATAAAACACTTGCAATGCATGAAATGTCTGTGTCTGGTATAAAACACTTGCAATGCATGAAATGATTCTTTACTTTAAATGCTGCAAGTTATTTTTTTTTTTGGGGGGGGGGGGGGATGCTTTTAATGTATTCTCTCCAAAAGAGTCCAATATTGTCAAACCAAGATTTCTTGGGGACACACAATTAGTCCACCTCTCCTAATACAGCAATTTGGAAATTTGGCATTTAACAAATTACAAAATTGCATGCGATACTAAATTGACATCATCATAACAAGGAAATTTTAAGTTTCTTAACATTTTGGACACAATTACTTTTGTTGCTTAACACTAATAAAATATAACATTTTAAAATATGGATATTCTTTATAATGATCCTGTATACACATATAAAGCCTATACTTTTGAAAGATTTTCCTCTGTGATTTTATTAACCCTTCCAAGGTCACTGTGTAATGATCCATCTGTTATGACAAAAAATACATATGCACTTGACCATAATGGGGCTACCTCTTGGCATTGTGGATTAAGTCATTACCTCTCAGCAGTGCTTGCTGACTTCCCTCAGGATCTCAAGTCAATCCCAGCTATAAGTAGCCTCATTTCAGCAAAGTGCATTCTCTTCTCTGAGCAGAGCTGCCTAAGTCTAATTTGGCTGATAAGCAGTGATGTTTGAAGATTCGGAAAAGATTTCTCTCATGAAGAAAGTATTAATTAGATAAAAATTAACAGGTTGAATTCAGTTTTTAATTCCCTGCTCTATGCCTAGATGGCAGCACAAATCAAAAGAGGGTATATGAAGAACTCACTTGTAAAAATAGAAGTCACAAGCAGGTGACTGGAATAACATTAGTACAGTTACGGTCTTCAGTTGGCTGCCTTCCACTTCGTCAATGCAACCATGTGGCCTCGCTGGTGGCAATGTTGAACCCCAAGATTTATTTGGCTTGTAGAGGCTCTTTGAAATGATTAGCTGGAGATTTGGAGGAATTTATAAGGAAGATTTAAGAAAAGATTTACAGAGGATTTATAGTTTATTTGAGGAGGTTTATATGAAGTTTTATTTGAGAGATTTAAGGAAGATTTCACATTTGTTTCCTCAATCATTGTAGAAGGTTTAAGGAGAGATTGTCACAACCATCAAATATGACATTGACAGAATTGCAATGAGAGTTCAAAGATATCAATAGATGTTTTCGAACTCTCATTGTGGTTTTCTAATATATATACTCTGAAAACTTTTTTTAATATATATACTCTGAAAACATATATTTTAGAGGTGTTAAAAAATACATTTTTAATTTATGATGAATATCTATCCAAACATTAATTAATAGATTTTGAAAAAAATTCATCGCCGCCTTCTCATTAACATCTGATAATCAATAGCAACGACTGAAAAAGTTGCATCTCCTTGAGTATAGATGGCGCTGTCTCAGCCACATCTCAGTGAAAAAGATTTATAAGGTCTTATTCTGAAAAATTTCATTGTCCGACACATGGTGCAATGGTAGCGCGCTCTGGCATGAATCTGGAGAGATGCGGGTTCGATTCTCGCCATGGTGGCGATGAATTTTTTTCAGAATCTATTAACTAATGTTTGATGTCTATGTTAACAGGGAATACTGTGCATTCACTTTGGATTGATTTTTAATATCCATCCAATATGGCATAAAATATTTTTGGAGTACTTCCAGTTACCATTTGGACAGCTCAAATTATGGTATTGCCATACTTATTCTTCCAGTTGAAACAAAGCTTTCTTGCTGCTAAATTTGTGGTTTGGATTATGGTTTGAATTGTTGCCAATCACATTTTCCTCAAAAGTTTGAAAAACTTCAAAAAATAAATCATAACTTTTTTTTTGCAGAGCAATTTGGAAGTATTTACCAATCATGTACTTTTACTCTTGGTTTTTTTACTCTCTTTTCCTACTTTAAATTTATTTTAATATTCCTATACTTTCTTTATCACTTACTGAATATACATACTACAATGTAGAAAAATCAATATTTTTTTATGTGATCATAACCCATCAAAGTTTCCGTGGCAGGTAATTCAGTGTATTTAGTTATGGAATTGTTCCTGCTAGCAGCACATAGGATAATCACTGAGGGTTTTTACATTTTGAAAGTTTATCTCTGATTTTTTATTTGTGATATATAAACACTAATTGTTAAATTTCAAATCTATCATATATTTTTAAAAATGAAAATGGCTGCATTATCATCAAAAGTCATCAATGAACAACTGAGAAAAGTACATCCAGTTAATCTCAATTATTTTTTGCAATATTTTGGGGAATTGAGCTCTGATGAGTTTGAAGGCTTTCTTGCTGCTGAATTCCAAGGAAAACAATTCATGACATTTAGTAAAAAAGAGCAGCCAAGAAGTGTTCCTCCATTTAATAAGCATGATAGAAAATCCATTTAATGTGCGAGACTCCAAGTCATCTTGTAAAAGGCTGACCCATGTTTTAATTATACAACACAAAAAGAATTAAAAGAAATAAAAATCATGTTTCAGGAAAATATTATAGTATTCAGGAAGAATTTCCTTTTGATTAATACAGAATTTAACTGCTTTTTATTTGTCCTATTTACCAAAACTGAGCCTTAATTGCGTAGTCTGATCTATTTTTTCACTATATCACGTGAAAAAGTGTTATTAAAATGAATATGTTTATAAATTTGTTTAACATTTTATTTTCATAAAATTTGTTTAATTTTTTATATATTTCAATTCATTAATTATTTTTTTTTATTCTAAAGTTGATTTGTTGATATCACAGTTGGCTAAAGGCCTGGACCTTTCTCAAAGCATGGTACTGAGAAAAATATTACCAAATGGGAGTAATTTTCTTGCTTCAAGTAAATATTTATTTTTTTTTAGTTATTCAGAAATAAAAAGCCTTCCTATTCATGTGCATTATAATTATTTCTGTCTATTAGTTTTTCTGAAATAAATTTTTATTTGCATTGCAAGATGCATTTTTTTTACTATGTGACTTAAAAAAGTCCTATTAAAATAAAACTAGTCATCTTTTTTTGTTAAATATTTTATTTTCAGAAAATCCGGAATTAAATGCTAATTAATTTGGCATATAACATGCCATAATTCCTTTCATTAGTTATTTGGCAAAAAAATTCTAAAGTTATTTTTTTTACTGATCATAGTGAAAAAATAGCTGCATCTCTGGATATAAATCAGTTTTTCAGGTGAAACCCTGGAGGGTTAAACTTATTATATCTAATTTGCACAAAATGTGGTAATTTTTTACTGTCACATATTTTGCTCTTACCAGACATATGGCTTTTTTCTCGTCCAATGCACTAAAGTATGTCCATACAGCACTTCGCTTAGCCTTTCGTCTTCTTTTGCTTTTTCTGTCATCTGTTGAACCTCGCACAGAAATTATTGTTGGTTTCTGTGAATTTTTCGCATCAAGTGCAGATGAAGAAGCTAAAGATATTGTGGAATTCTGACCTATTCCATGATCCAAATCATCTACATCACCATCTTCAAGCACAGTTAAGCAACCAATTGCCTACAATTAGAACAGACATTAGAAAATGCATGCAATTTTTTTAAATATTTAGCAAAAAAATATTTAGCAACAAAGAAAACTCCATAAGCTCAGAAAACAAATGCAAATAGTCACATATAAGAAAATTTTATTAAATTAAATATAAATGATTTATTTAAAAGCTGTTGTTCTATAATAAAAAAGGGCAAACTAAGCTATAAAACTTGTTGTAACTCCCAGGCATGGACAGGTAGATTCATAACATGCTAAGGAAGTACTATGATAATGGTCTAGAAAGTTTACATTATATAAAAAAAAACACCCCCTCAAGCAGCTGCTTACACAGAGGTATGACAGGAGCCTTACGTAATTAAATTTTTGGCATCATCATATTCATTGTATATTCTTATCCAAAAATGGTTTGTACTGTACGAATGGCTAAAAAATGACAGATGAGTAAAAGAAGATCTCAAGGGATGTTTTTCCAAACAAATGAAACTGCTCCCTGAGATCAACAATACTATTGTTGATCTCAAGAAGCAATTTCAAATCACTCAAGTTGAACAAAAATTACTGTTGAAAATTTAGTCTTTTTAATAGTATTTAGAAGTGATCAGGAATCATAACTGATAGCATACCATCATGTCAAGTGTTGGTAATCGATGACATTCTGAAATATCTAACAGCTGTTCTCTTTTATCAATGTATAAATCTTTTCTCAATCTATCAAGCTTAGGACTGTATACAACATCTACACAAAGCTTAGAGTCAACAATCCTAAAATGCCATTAATACTGATAATGAAGTAGTATGCCTGTCAGCATACTACTTCAATTAGTTCCTCAGATGGCAAAAGAGAAAAGGAAGCTTCAAACAAAACAGGCAGTGCTTCAAATCACCATTGTTTCTTTAAATCCTTTATGTGCCAAAAACCCAAAGATGTGTTTTCCAAAGTTCTTCTGTATGGTCAGAAGCCAAAAATGGTTTCAGATTGCTACAATGGAAGTTTTTTCACCAGAAAGAAATCTGTATAATGTTATATAAATGACATATTTATCATCTAGGAATATTCGTAAAAAGCTTTACTTGATTTAATATCACAATGAAAATTGTCGTAATGAGCATGCCTCATCAGTGTACAGAAAACCTACTTTTATCAGCAACCTAATATCCTATAATTTATTTTATCCTAAATATATAATTTCAAGTTTGAATACATTATTTTTCCAAGCACATAGAATCTGCAATAACCGGTACTTTCATAATCATGAAATCAAAATAATATATTCACTTGGACAGATTGCTGGATATCCAATCGAAATCATAAAAAAAGTCATTAAAATATTATTATTAAAATTGGTAAGCATCTCCTATTATGCAAAAATAAATTTATAAATATACTACCTCTACTGCATATCTACGAACTCTAAACAATACTCTTCAAAATATTATGAAAACCTACAACTACAAAGAACCCACCAAATCGTCACTAAATTTAGGATATTTATTCCCATTTTCCATTTCCATTTTAGAAGGGAGTGGATAATTCTACTGAAACGATATATTTCATTACTTTAAAAACCAAAATAATTCTATAAATATAGCTCAATAATTAAATATATTAATAAGATTTCCAGAATTTTACAAAAAAACATTACCAAACATAAAATATAAAAAAATACTTTGAACTGCATTAATAACTACCATCACTACTAAAAAAGCAATGCCAATTTTTGAAAATGTTATTATCATTTCCCCTAACAATTCTCAATTTAAACTGTCATATAGTGAAAAAATAATCATCCACATCAACCAACCTTTATGTTGTAACAAAGAACTACCATCCACACCTCCTGATCAGATTTTATTAAATGAATTTCATAATGAGTATATATTTATTGATATAAAAAATACTGCCAATAATTCTAAGTCATACTACAACAATTAACATGATGATGCAATTTCAACCTCATGAGCATTATACAACTCCACGTGCTTGCATATCATGTATTTTCTTTATAAATAACATGTTGTGGCATATAAACTGACAGGCTCCTGTCAGACCTCTGTGGCAAGTAGCTGCTTGAGGGGTATTTATTATTAATTATTTCAATACATCTTAACTGATGAAGGGTTTAAGTCCAAAATCTAGATTCTAATCAATTTGTGAGTGTTTTCTGAAGTCATGAAGTGTGATTCTTTTTTGGTGCTACATCGCCACCATTATGAAATGAATTAGAATAAAGTGAATTTTATTTAGAATCACTCATTTTAGTGGGTTGCTGCATATTTCAACACATTTGTTTACATCTTTGTTATTACTCTATGATTTCTCACACTTCAAATATTTATTTCATCTTGAAATACAGATCCTTATGGTAACTTCTAACATATATATAAAGTTTGACTTACATAAGGGTTTGAGGAACTAAACTGTTACGCACTTAGGGACTGTCTGTAGTTGGGCCTTATAGGATTAATCTTTTTTCTGGGCATGGGGAATGCTAATGTTTGACTCAACATAACATGTTTCAACATAACAAGAATGAATTAATGACTGATGAGTTAGCTGAAAAAAATTGCATTTCATTGGGAGTGGGAACCAAACTTACAATTTCCTGAAAATACATCAGGTGCTCTTTTGAGCTATGCCAGTTTAGTTCAGTCCATCTAACAAGACACTATAAACTGATTCTATGATCAGAAGGTGCTGGTGGGGCCATCTTATCAAAAATGGAGCAAAATATCCTCAAATATTTTTAGAAAGAAATATACTTGATAATGTCACATTGTTGAACTTAAAATCATAAGTAGAGACCTGCTGCATTTATTTTACTGTCCTGAATAATTTTAATTTCCTTACTAATATTTTCCTTGTTAAAACAATTTCTTTTTCTCTTAGTTTTGTAAAAGAATATTACAATTTTGAGTTATAAATAAAATTATGATTCAAATTTTTTAGTTTTAGTTTTTATTATTTAATTTTATTAGTCTGTGAAGAAGGTAATAAGATAGATTATGCATCATTACCAGGTGGAGAAGGGAGTTGCATTATTAAATTATTATTAAAAACATATTTATTAAAATGGTTTGTAGTTTTTTTCAAATTTGTTTAAATGGGTTGTAGTGCTTTTTCGATTGTTAGGCTGGATTGCAAATAATAAAGGGTTGCAAGCAACTTTTCTTACTACAAAAAATTGATCCACATAATGTGTACTTCTAAATACACAGTATCTACTTTGGTAATCTCCATATTTAACCCTTCCAGGGTCAAGGACATCTATAGACATTTTTTGTACAACACATGACAAATTGGTGATGTCAAACCAACAGCAATTCAAACAACAATTTATTTTTTAAATTGCAGTTTGAAAATTTTCTTACATATATCTTTTAAAAATACGCAATTCAAGCTTGAAAAATAATATTTTCTTGCCACAATATAAATAATTCAATAAAGCCATCTGATTGTCATATTTTAGAAGCACTATACAGTATTGCCGATTTGTTTAACGTTGCTTCTGTATTGAAGCAATCACCTGATTTAAGTCTGCTCCTTTCCCATCTGAAGAACAAAAATAATACTGATTAACAGAGCTCAGTATCAGTTATTTATATCATTTCATGATCTTCACATGTGCCGTCATTTACTCGCAGTTGCATAAATTTGCTCAGATACACTGGTCATAATGTTTTGACTCTTGGGTGTATGTCCTTGGCCTCTCTTTTCAAATTCTGTGAATGTATACAGACGTCCTGGACACTGGAAGGGTTAAGCTCACAAGTTTGATTTGAACTATTATCAACATATTTTCCCTTAAATTTTCAAAAATCTCCTAAAATTAACAAAAAAACCCCTATTTTTAAAAACGGAACATTTTGGAAGTAATTATGAAATATGTACCTATTTTTATGGTATACCACTGTAAAAAGTGTTATTAAAATTAATATGTTACTACAATGTTCATATATTTTACTTCAATAAAATTCAGAATTAAATTCTCTTTAATTAGGAATATAACACAACCTATTTCTGTTGATTAGATATTTATTAAAAACATTCTAAAGTTGACTTGTTTATTGGACTCTGCAACAAGCCTGGACATTTCTCAAAGTATAAAATATAAATAAATACCCCCTCAAGCAGCTACTTCCCACAGAGGTTTGATAGGAGCCTGTCAGTTTATATGCCACAGTAGAAGGTCTGCAAGGATGACAGGACCTCAGCAGAAAAACATGAACATCCATACCTTACCGGGACTTAACCCAGGTCCCTTAGATCAGTAGCCAAGCACGCTAACCACTCAGCCATGGGACAGCACTCAAAGTTTGGTACGGAGAAAAAAATTACCAAACGGAAGAAATTTTAACTTCAAACAAGAATTTTTTTTTGTCATTCAGAAATAAATAGCCTTTCTATTCATGTGTATAATAATAATTTGTGTCTCTTAGTGTTTTTTAAATAATTTTTTTTGTGTTGTGAGATGCATTTTTTTAATATGACTCTAAAAACATACTATTAATATAAAACTAGTCATCTTTTTCTGTTAAATATTTTATTTTTAGAAAATCCAAAATTAAATGCCGATTAATTTGGCATATAACATGCCATAATTCCTTTCATTAGTTATTTAACAAAAAAGTTCTAAAGTTAAATTTTTTTGCCTGATCAGAGTGAAAAAATAGCTGAACTGGGAAGGGTTAAGCATTTGAGATAAAATTCTTATTCACACTAATGGTGAGGTCTCTCAAATAACTCTCTGTATTATGTAACAGCTGATATACACATATTACAACACACACAAAAAAAAATCGTTTATTTTGTACTATAAGCTTCATTGAAATTATTACTATAAACATAAGAAATCTGTTAAAAGCAATAATTGATTATGCCCACAGAATTTATTTCAATCTGAGGAAGCAATTCAATTAGGAGGGAAAGGCCTTGTCACTGTACTCTTGTCTCACTCCAAATTTGTATCACTGTCAAAGGTTGGAGGGTATACAACAATCATAGAAATTAGAGTTTTTGGCAATTAGCAGTAAATTTATTCACCAGAAATTCAAATTAGATCAACTTTGAGATACATGCACAGAGAGAGATCTATGTTATCAAAAAAGTATTTTCAAATATTAAATTTCTTAGGGATAAATTCCTAAAAATTCAACTCACAGACAAGCTATCGGCTGCCATGAAGATAAAAATGGGGGCATAATGCAGCATCAACTGCTCAAATACTGCCTGAATATTACTGCTCACTTAGTTGTCTTGATGAGGCAATAAGGAGTTCAGCAGCAAATATTTTCAACATATATTTGAAGTTGAGAAGAGAAAATTCAAGAAAACGCATGGGGGGGGGGGTAGAAGTAGGGAGGTCAATATGACTATTTCCAGCTAAAAGCAAGATCTGGAGCTTCCTATTTTACACTTGGCAAAGCTCTGCTAAATTCCATTAAGTAAATAAAATTCTTTTCTTAGTCTTATGAATTCACTCTTTTATACATTTCTTTAAAAGTGCATTTATTTTCCAGAGATAATGAAATCCTAACAGTTAAGAAACATTTAGCTGCTACAAGCAACAACATAGAAATGTTCAAAGAGAAAATCAGTAAATTACTTTGCATGAACTATTGAGGCAAGTCAAGATACGATTAGATGTCACATACTGTATGTGACCTGTGAAAGGTTACTCCATCTCAGTGAATTGTGTTTTTCCATCATAAAATGAAATAGAATAAAATGAATTTGGAATTATAAAATGGTACAAAATTCAAATAACATGGAACTTAGGCATAATAACAGTATTTTTGCATTTATTTAATTATGTAGAGTGTAGAATTTATTTTGAATAAATAAATCTTAAGCATTTGAAAAACATGTGTAAATAATATCTAATTACATAAAATGACTAATATACTCAAATTTTTTTAAAAAAATGTAATTTTTTACTGATTAACCTTTAGAAAATGATTAGTATGAAATAATGTCAAAAGACAACACTGGTACAGCAGTTATACCAGCTAGTTCCTTCCCCAAATGCAGAGTACGAAAGCAAAGCTGATAATGCAGAAAATTGCTTATTGCCATGACAAAAGGGCAAGTGGGGAAGAAACTGAATGGACTTTGCTACCATTTTTAGTTAAAATTGCCAGAAGAGTTGTCAGCAAAAGTACAGTGTAGGGTCCTCAGCTGCCATCTTGTGTTTGTTTCGCCTCGGTGAAAAAAAGTCCGAATGATAAAAATAGTCCATTCTGCATCTACCTTGAGACGTGTTTAGAAGATATATATAAAAGATATATGCAACATTATATAGAAGGAAATCATGTTTTGCACTTAAAAAAAAAACACTGAAAATAATCTCATTAAAAACAAGATTTTATTGACAACGCTTTATCACTATTAAATGAACCCTCGTTCCGCACTTAACCCCCTCCCCCCCAAAAAAAATTAACAATTTCATCAAAATTAGATTTTATTACCAATTCTTATTGCTAAGGAATAAACATTCATTCTACACTTAAAAAAAGTCCCAAAAATAAATAACTTCATCAAAATTAGATTTCATTAACAGTTCAATGCTAAGGAATAACTCCTAGAATGAAAGTTTACTGAAAAAAAGCCCCAAAAATAAATAATCTCATCAAAAGATTTCATTAACAATGCTTATCACTAAACAATGAAACCTCATTTCCCACTTTAAGAACAGCTCACAAAATAAATAAACATCAAAGTAAATTTCCTTAATAACTCTCATTGCTAAAGATTCAACTCAAGAAAAGCTTGAAAACAATCTCATTAGAGAGAACTATTTTAAACAGCATATATCAGTCTTCAAGGTATTGTAAGATCATGGTGAAATTAGCCTCCAATGAGGGGCTCCCTACACCAGATATCAATCATAAACATTAGAACAACAAGTAGATGGATATCATATTGCAACTCAACATTACATTTTCTGGGGAAAAGTTCAACATGGTGGCTGAGGGCCCTACAATGCACCGTAGCCGAGTTGTCTCCAAAAGTTTAAAGGAACAAGTTAAGACAAAGCTCTGTGCAGCTAAAAATTCATGCAGGTGTTGCAGTGGTGTATTTCCATTATGCTACAGTGACAGTGTTTTACCAAGATTAATAAAATGACCTATCATTTATTTCAATGTCTGAAGGGTTGGGCTGTTTTACCTCTGAGCGGCACTTTTTTGTACACAATGGACTAAATGGCCAGGTCACAAGGACCCCAAAGGCTCAGAGAAGTTAGGGGAGGGGATCCACTGGAACAGCTGTTGGGAGACAGATAGTAGCCTCCCATCAACGCCATCCAGCGTGTTCTTCAACGTGCACAGGATATGGCTGTCCCACACACGTCCCATCCAATGGATGGCAGCCTTTCCAAGCTCATTGGTGTCCCCAACTGACCATAGGCAGGGCAGGGAATTTTGTGGAGATAAATCTCAATGCTGATGTTGCGGGGACTCGAACCTGGGAACTACAGATTATGAGCCTGGCGCGCTACCAACTGAGCCACCCATGCCCTTTGATGTCTGAAGAATTTACATATAAATTCTAAACCTATTTGAATAACACTGCATTTTACTCAGCATAAAAAAGTTTAAACAGAAAAATAACAAATCTGGACATAATTACAACATGCAAAATAAAGACAGGAGGGAAATAATAAAACTCAATAGACCTGTCCTTCAAAATACGTTACCTGATTTCCTCGTTTAATTCATATTTCACATATATACTTATGAAGGTCTATATATATAGGGTTTAATATACAATACATAACTGGCAAATTTCTTAAAACATTTACTACCAAATTTATTAGCTGACAATTTAAACTTAAATGCATTTATATAATAAAAGCAAAAGGGCAATTTTGTTTCGCAAAAAAAATGTAATCTTTTTAACTTTGTGATAAATTAGTCCCTTGACATTAACAGATACTATTATTGTTTACATGTGACAAAACTTGCATTCATCACCTGTACTTGATCGTTGGAGTTTCCTAAATCAGATTCATTATACGACTGTACCTCCAATTCTTTCATGCAGGTTTCCGCAATCCCTGTTTCATTATTATCTATACATTTATGACCAGCCAGCATCTGCAGATCATAAAAACAATCATCACAAGAACCACATTTCCATAACACCGCACTCTCAGTCGCCATTTCTATCAAAATATCAATATAAATATCGGATAACAGATTCTACTTAAACGATCATCAATGGTAGTAGAAAATGGCAGACCAAATCGATTACAACAAACGCACAAAGAACAAGATATCGATGCACTTGAACGAAAAATACCCTCGCCACAGACCGCAAACCATAAAGACAGTCACTTAAAATCATCTTAAAATGCTTGAAATATGGCAATAATTCTTGATTTGGGAAAAAAATAAATTCAGTGCATTTAAAATTTTGATCAAATATTACTTATTACAATTCATAATGAACTGATTAGATATGTGATTTAGTATGTAAAACGCATGAAACTCTCAGTAGCCAAGTGGTTAGTTGGTCGGACTTAAAGGACAATAGCAAGAAATACCATTTACATTAATAGTATACTTGAATTTAGGCTATCAAAATTATATTTTTACCAAAAAATTTACTCTTGATAAAGGCATAAATTTCTATTGAAGTTGATTGCATTGTGATTGATATGATCAATCTGTTCCGAGACTAATCTGTGGTTCAAGCATAGAGTGCGCAACCGGTTCCAAACGTTGAAGATATTTGAAAGATGTCTTGCCCACTCTTTTCACGCACTCCGTAATGTAAAGTATGGCATTAACGCAATAAGCTTAAGTAGAAAAATTTTTTTTTTCAATTACGATAAGTTTTCGTTCTTAGAGAAAAAAAAAAAGTCTTGTTAGTTGAACTTAATAGTAGTCTTGTTAGTTGAAATTATATTCGATTAGAAAACTAATAACTCTCAATTAAAAGATTGATTGACTTCTGGATTATTTTGAAAGCAAATATTTTGCTGGGCACTGCAATTTGATGAAAATAGAAACTATGATGTTTACTAAGGCATGTAAATACCATGGATATGGATCAGGGATGGATTTGGACCTTGTGAGACTCTAAGCTTTTGCCAAACTAAAGAGGCCCAAAAATTCAAAAGTCATAATATATGTTTATTATTCTGTGCAGGCCCAGATCTAGAAAATCCAACGCTCAAAACTCTTTGAATACTAAACAAATATTGTTTAAAATCAAGATTTAGACAGATTTCATTGTGATCTTTAATTTAAACATATTTTTAAGTAAAAAATGTTGAAGAAGTTACAGAGACCTGAATGTGATTTTCTATTGAGATAAAATAAGCACGGAATTGTTTCTATTTTCCTGTCTAGTACAGGTATATTTTCAAACTCTATTTAAAAATTTTTTTTTTAGTTTTCATCACTATACCGAATTTTGAGCGGTTGACACCCTCTATCCCAATATTTTTTTCCTAAGGACGGCAGTTTTAATCTGCCTAGTCTCGGCCACAATCGCACATGAGTGTTGATTGGCTGTTACAGTTCGGCTAATAAAGAGGCAGCGTACACACGATGTACCAATAAATTCAGACACCTGTCAAGTACATGTGCATACCGAATTTGGAAAATAATAAATATTAAAAAACTGATTTTCCGCAAAATGTTTAACATTAAAATGCATTTATTCTGTAATAACGTTTTTTGACTTGGCGAATTTATCCTGCAAGCCCACAAATTATTTAAAATTTGTATATTTTTATCGTTTCAAATATTTTCTCTTCGCCAAATATTAGACAAAATGTTTATTTATTCTTTTATTTCAACTCTACCTCCCAGTGTCAAAAATATCTACGTATTTGGCTTCCTAAGATTATGGTAACCCTACCTATCACCACCATTCGATGTTACACAAATAGAGGGGACAAAAATCATATTTGTGAATATATATTATCTTAGTGAGAAGAATGTTTTAAAGACTTTTAGAGAGTTACATATATCAAAATTTAGAATCATATATGCTGACAGACAGGGCTAGTTCTCGGGGGAGATGAGAGCATGCCCACCACCTTCCACTTTCAGAATGCTAATAAGGATAATAGAGGCAAAAATTATTAAACTTATTTAAGTTTCATGCATTTTTCGTGAAATTTTATAAAGCCTTGTAAAAGGGAAGTGAAAATGCTCTATTGCATTGGAAATCCAGTCTCTTGGGTCGTATACATTTTCCTGACTCAATTTTTTCTAAATCCGGGCTATTAATGGATACCCATTTATTCAGATGTGAGTGACCATGAACTTTTAATACATTTAACAATATCGTAAGAATAGAATCTAGGAATATTGACTATTTTAAAATTAAATCTCATAAAAATATTTCAGAGTACGTAATAAAATGGAGTAGAATGTGAAATTCGCATCTACCGTAAATATTTTCCTTTAAAGTTCATTAAACAATGGTAACACAGCTATTGTAAACAGATTAATTTAAATCAGGGATACGCAACTTCTTCCAGGGTGCTGATGCGATATCGATTTATATTTGAACATGCTTATAATGGTCGAAATCAGGGGTTCTCAACGTGGGGTACACGTAGCCACAAGGGGTACGCGATAAAATTTTTTGGGGTATGCCGTGAGAGCTCAAAGATCGCAAGACCTAGTAAAGTCGCTAAGTTGGCATTATTATATTATAACTACAGTTTATCTATTTATATAAGGGGTACTACACCAGTTACATACACATTTCCAGGCTGTAAATGAAGCATAAAAGGTTGAGAACCACAGATATAAATGATCACATAATAAGAGGCTCAGAAGAGTATTAAGGGAAAGGGAACCCACTGGACAACTGTTTGGAGATGGATGGAAGCTTCCCATCGAAGCTATCCAGTGTGAACTTTAATGTGAATAGTTTTTTTTTCTAGTAAGAAAAATTAGTTCCTAAATAATACAATGCTGTTTTTCATGGAATTTTAAAACCTGCTCTCTCCTAGAACCTACTCACTCTATCACATTAGGCATGATCTAACACTTTCCATCGATTCCGTGTTAATTCCTTTTTGCAAGGGTCTTCATTTTTAGTACCGTAATCAGCGTAGCAAGTGTGTTTTATTTAGTATTAGTTAAATTATAAATGATACACACATTAGCCAATTTCTTCTTCGCAAAATTTAACATAAATTACTCTATGCTGAAAACGTTTACGGTCGTATGATACTAACACGACACTATTCTCCTTCATTTAACGCGATGTATAGATGACATTCTCACCCAGGGCTCGAGAACCTTTTTTTGGGGGGTCGAGAGCCAAAATAACGAAAGAAAGGAAGACTAACAAATTTTGAGAGTCGCAAATTGTAATCTTCATTGGATCAAGAGCCATAACAAGAAAAAGGAAAGAGCAAATTATTTTATTAACAAAAAACCATAACGTATAATTTAAAAATAGGTAATTGAAGTGCGTGCAATAAAACTATTGAAGAGGATTATTAAAAATCTGCCCTTAATCAACGCAACTTTTGCTCTTGAGTCTTCACAACCACCTTAATCAACTTGGAGTGTATTAGGAGCATTTGAAATGCATTAGCGCTTTTAAACTGTTGTCTATCAACCTACTCTAGTGCTTGTTCTTTGTGAAAAGCAACGGAAATTTTTCAGAGTTGAATGTGGAACCAAAATGCGTCTAATAATGATTCCCGAGGAGTAATTGTAACCCATCTAGGATTTTAAATCTGTGAAAACTAACCTCTCTTTCCACTTTTATCGTCTCCATATCCTCGATCTTTAATTACTAAGAGGGGGACTTCTGAAAGCTGCTCGGCGGCAAATATGGAGCTGCATTGTTTGCTGTTGAAAGAAAACCGAAAATGCACGTTTCATGGCGATGCAAAAAAGGAAATAGATATTAATAAACAAAAAGTTAGGAGAAGTTTTTATAAGCCAAAAAATGTGTTCCTTCAAGCACACAATCCGCCCCTAACTGTCGCTATTTTTAAATACTAATTCGCAACTACTACACTGTAAAACATGAAATGCACTTTTTTTTTTCGAAGCACTAAGCTGTTGCTTAGTTAGCTTTTGGGTAAGTGCGGCCCTAAATGGCTGGAGAACTGGATGACATACTAGCAGACAAACAGTGTGCCGGGGAAGGATGTCAATCGTTGCCACCGCAGGTATACCCAGTTGAATCTGCTGTATTGAAACACATTATAGAGACCTTTGCAGCTTCAGTAATTATTTATCTCATTCTCTGCAAATTTCTTTTTTGTTTGAAAGGATAACTGTTGATTCAAGGCTGGTTGTCCTTTGCAATTTGTCCAAGTGCTAGTTTTTTTGCCGGAATTTTCATATTCCCTGAACACTCTTGAAACTTTCGTACGAGAAAATCCAAGTCCGTTGACAATTTCGGAGATCGAGTGTCCCATCCGTCGGGCACCTACGATCTGCCATCTGTCTAAATCCTGCACCTTTCCAATTACGTTTCTCACAACGAATGCTTGGGGAAGCCGAAGCTGACAGCTGATATGACTAGAGTTTCAGCCACGCATTTGCGCAAATGCGGGACTTGCGGTACTGAATTTGGATAACGTCCTGTATCGCTAATTCAATGGCACTTCAGTGTAATTAGTTATGCTAGAAATTTGAAATTTTGATAATGGAATGTGAAGGTAATGAAATTTTCTTTGGGAAGAATGAGTCCTTCTGGTATTTTTCTCAAAGTTAGAATGTATTTTTCATCAGTCTTTCTGTATTTTTTCAAAATGATGTGGTTTATAATTGTATTAAAAATTGATTGTTTATAAAATGTATCAAATTTCTCAACCAAGAGAATGAAAGCAAGCAAAGGCGCAAGGATATGATGACTCATGACCGAGCTTTCTCCCTCACCAAGCTCTTTGTAGCGTCAGGGTACGGGGTTCTGAAGATAATCCGTTTTGCAGTCAGTTCTCTAACAGGGTAGGGGGGAAGCCCCCATCAATTTGAAGTCATACACAGCCTTTCAACACGAGAAGTGTAGTTCTTTTGACCTTTGAGCTTCAACTCATGTCGCCAAGCTTTTATAAACACACAAAATTCCCCGCCCTGCCCACGGTCAGTAGGGGACACCGGTGGGCTTGGAAAGGCCGCCGTCCGTCGGATGGGACGTTAAGCCGTGGCTCCGTGTGCGGGAGAGCCATACCCTCTGCACGTTAAAGAACACGCTGGATGGCCTTGACGGGAGGCTACCATCTGTCTCCCAACAGCTGTTCCAGTGGGTCCCCTCCCCCAACCTTCTCTGAGCCTTCGGGGTCCATGTGACCTGACCATTTAGCCCTTGGTGTGCAAAAAAGTGCCGCTCAGAGGTAAAACAACCCAACCCTTTTATAAACACTTGTAAATTTCTCCAGTTTAGAAGACTTTTTTTCTAAATAGCTTTTACAATTGCTTTTTAATTTTTTTATGCTTAAAAATTACTATAAGAATTAAGTTTTGAATGCGTATAATCATCGATATTTTATGAAAGATGACGAAAATTTCGAATATTTACACACTTTGGATTCTGATGTTAGATCCCTAACATGTACAATGCAGAAGACACTACTAATGATATATATGATAGGGATGATCACCTTCCACAAATGAAAAATAAGTAACGAGTTCTATGGCTTCTACAGATATGAATACTTTGACAGCTTCTATGATGGGAATTACAGTACAGTCTTCCAACATCAGTCCTTATTCTTAGGATATCTGGAGAGTGAGGAATGTACCAAAAGGGGAGGGAGGCACTGACCTCCGCCCCCGAAAATCTTACCAACTCATACTAATTCTGAAACTTGTCCATCAGCTTTGAAATCCGAATCATTTGTCTTTGTATAATATTATTATAGTCCCATATTTTATGTCTGACACTAAACACTAACAATCTAAACATCTCAACACCTAAATCTGCGGTCTTACCCATTACATGTAAACACTTACCTGCCAATTCACCAAATATTACAATTGACAATTGCACCATTCCCACTGTCACCCATTACAAATATTTAGGGCTAACAATAGACCGTAAGCTTACCTGGAAACAACACACTAATAACATAAAATCCACATGAATTGGAGCATACAACATATTAAATTCCATCACAAGAGTGTCATGGGGGGCCAGCGATAAAGTAATGCTTTCATCAAAGCATTTATCAACTCTAAACTAGAGTATGGCCTTCCAGCACTCAACACTGCTTCAAACACACAAATCAATAAAATTGAAACTATGCAAACACGCGCCATCAGACTTGCCCTGGGTCTTAAAGCTGGCTGCCCAAACCTCGCCACTTGGGCAGAACCTAACATGCCACCTCTAACAATCAAAAGACACCTCGTCACATGCAAACACTACATCAAACTTAAACACTACAATCCCACTCACCCAGCCATACTTAGAATTGAATCCACCACTAACTCTATACCACAGCACAAATAATAAAAAAAACACACTTTACCCCACTTGGCAACAAATTAAACCCTATAAACCCACACAAACACTTCCCTATTGATTACTTAACCCTTTCGCTACCGTTCCGGCAGTACCGGCCGAATCCCTTTCGCTACCGTACCGGCCCGTCGGCCGGGAGAAGGTAGGTTGAACGGGTGAACTCTTCCTCCCCTCTTTGTGCATCTCCCGCTCAGAGGGTTCAAACGACCATCAATTAACGTTTAAATGACAAACTGCCTGCATCCCTCCAGGCAACAGGGGGACTCTAAAGGCAACCAGGCAACAGGACAACTCTCCAGGCAACAGGAGTCGACTGCAGAATGTGGTGTGTTTATTTCCTTTTTGAAACTTGTATTTCAGCAAAAAGCAAAGGAAACATGGAATAATTCTTTTGGATTTGAAGGGGAGATCAAAAAGTCTTAGGACTGAATAATAAATTCATGCATTAATAGTTTCTCAACAGAAAGTAGAAACAGTTGAAATATTAAATGTTTGATCAAGAGGGAATCAAATTCACAACTCTACAATTTCTTAAAAGCGCTTTTTATAGAAAAATGTGATTATTGGCAATCATATTTGAAGATCTGACTGCGGTCTGCCTAAATACCTGCTTTTGATATTTTTAATATTTAATGAGTTATAGAATCTGGAATATTTAACATTTACTTACCTTGTTAACCAAAAATCATTCAAAATTCATATACTGTTCAATCATTAGATCTTCTACTGTGGCATATAAACTGACAGGCTCCTGTCAGACCTCTGTGGCAAGCAGCTGCTTGAGGGGGTATTATTTTTTACAGAATGTTTCTTTTTCATTTTAATATGTTGCAATAATTTTTCAGGTTTTAATTGAGTACATTTTCCAGCTTACAAAATTATTTGGATACTGAACAATTATTTGTGAATAATTCTACATTTAAAGAGATTTGATAGAGACCTCAAGTATAACTATAGTCATATTTGTCCATATTAATATTACTTAAGATGTTACTGATATCTGAATATGACTCCATATTCAAATAACATGAAACGTTTTTTCTGTTCAGTACCTACGCATAGATATAATGTTTAGACAACAATATAAAAGAATTTCCACACTTTATTAACAGAATGCTAACTTTTGAAGCTTTCTAACTTGAAATATTAAACTTTATGGTAAAATGCTACAACAAAACAGAAAAGAAGATCTACATTTAGTGGAGCTAATTCTTAAAATTCAATAATATTCTCTTATTATTTAAGGAGTTTCGTATGCTGGAATATTTAACAGAAACAATGCGTAAGGAACTTATACATATATACACTGCACGATATTGAAATTGCCCTAACCAGAAGGAGTGAGGGAATAGGGGTGAAATGTAGCACACACATAGCAATATATATTGGCATACCATGATCTAATTTGCAACCACTTACAGTAGTTAGAAGATGAGATCATGCAACACAATGTGACTGCCTCAGTAGGTGGTTGCACGCCGTGAACGGCAATACAGGCAGCAATACGGCGTGGCATGGAGTCATACAGTCGACGGATATGGTCCTGAGGAATTGCACACCAAGCAGCGTTGACTTGCTCCCATAATTCATCGAGATTTTGCGCCAGCCGCTGAGAAGTTTGCAAACGTCGTCCAATGTGGTCCCACAGATTTTCACTTGGGGATATATCTGGAGATCGTGTTGGCCACGGTAATACTTGAACATGTTGTAAACATTGTCTGGAGATTGTAGCAGTGTACACAGGCTTTGTCATGCTGGAAAATGGGCTGCTGCCTGCCTCCCAAGAACGGTAACAAAACGGGCTGCTGCATGCTCCCAGGAACGATAACAAAACGGCCTGCAGAACCGTGATAACATATTGTGCAGCTGTCAGTGTTCCCGTGATGGAGATAAGAGGTGACCTGCTGTCATATCCAACAGCATCCCATGCCATTATGTCTGGCTGACTGGTGGTGTGCCAGTCACGAACAAAAGCTGGATCCATCCTCTTGCCATACATGGACCCATCGATAGTCAGCTCCCAGACAAAAATGGGATTCTTCACTAAACACAACAGTGTTCAATTCATGGTCCAGTTCTCACGACTTCGACACCAAACCAGACGAGCGCTGTGATGGTTTACAGTCAATGGCAGTGGATGTAATGGTTGCCCAGAGCACAGGTGTGCCTCATGTAACCTTTGGTTTACTATTCAGGTGGTTGTGGGGACAGCCATGGTTGCTGACACAGTCCGTCGAATATCGCCTGCAGTGCTCTGGGGTGACGAACGAGCATGTCGAACAATGTGCCTATCAAGCAGGGCTGACATCTGTCGGATGGTACCACTCCCTTTGTGACACATGCTAGAACCTTCATTTCGCCACTGTTGCCAACGGCATTCAACAGTTCGTGCATCCCGATGAACATGGACAGCGACACAACCTGTAGTCCATCCAGCTTCACATAGGCTTATAATTCATCTCTCTCAAACGCATCTAAATGTTAATAAACATGATGATGGCGTGTACCAGGCATTTTCGGCCTTCGCTGAACAATTTCTAAGCAGAATTCTAATCTCAACCGTTCCAGCACCGAATCTCAACCTTTCGCACAACTTCCACCTGCATAAACACAATACCATCCCTGTTTCTTCTTGCACCTTTTCTCTTGAGCCACACACGTCATTGGCTCTGGATTATCACCATTTGCACATCTCAACTGCTCACACCCACCCTTCTATTTGCATGTTTGTACATGTTCTTCTGGGTGGGGCACATTCAATGTCGAGCAGTGTATATGCATACGCATATCTAGAAATTAAAATAACTCCCAATCGATATATGCGATATTACAAAACGTTTTCCGACATTTGCATGTTATGCGAATGGAGAGTCATATTCAGAGATCCCTAAATGTAAAAATAATATTTTTTCTGGAAAATGTCACTGAGTATAAATTAAGGATCTCATTCAAATCTCTCTAAAGCTCAATTTTCAGCAATATTCTTTTGATATTTAAAGAGTTTTGGAGCCCAAAGCATTTAAAATCAAGCGTCACCGAACATAACAATTTACTTCCAAAAGCCCATTAAAACACAAATTATATTTTTTACAACAAGCCGCTTACTGAAATAAATGCAAATTTAGATGTTGGTGTAATGATTCTTGCAGTTAATTAATTATCAGTCCAGTAATTAATATTCAGCGGATCCCCTTCCCTTGCCCCGAGAAGGTTAGAGGAGGGGACCCACTGGATAGTTCGGAGATAGGACGTAGTCTCCTGTCAAGGCCATCCAGCGTGTTCTTTAACGTGCAGAGGGTATGATTACCTTCATACGAAATTTTTTAGAACGAATTTAAGAGCAGAGTTTGCTGTTAAACGTATCCAACTTAATAACTGTAAAAATTTGAGGAAAATTGGTGAAAATCGAGAATTAGAAAGATTTGAGGGAATCTTCAATTTATCTCGAGTGACGTTTTCCCGTAAAAAAAATCATTTTCAAATTTAGGGAGCTCTGAATGTTACTTTCTATTCACATAATAATATGGAAGTGTCAGGAAAACGTTTTGGAGCATAGAATACTTTTATTTTAGTTACGAGGGCCGGGGGGGGGGGGGTGCTGAGTCGGTAGCGCACCAAGCTCCTAATCGTCAGTTATCGGTTCGAGCTCTATCTTGGTCAAGCATTGAGATTTACAGCCTCGAAACTTTCCTCCCTTTCCTGGTCAGTAGCGGACACCTATAGTCAAAGAAAGGCAGCGGTCCGTCGGATGGGACGTTAAGCCATGACATCGCATGCGGGAGATCCATACCTTGTGCACGTGAAACAACACACTGGATGGTCATGACGGGAGGCTTCCACCTGCCTCCTAACAGCTGTTTAGTGCACGCCCTTCCCCCAACCTTCCCTGAGCCTTTAGGGTCCTTGTGACCTGGCTGTTTAGCTCATTGTGTGCAAAAAAGTGTCGATCAGAAATGGGTGCTCCATAATATGAGTTGAGTCCCGTGATTCCAGCGACAGGCATTGCCCTTCTGATATTAGTTAGTAAAACCCAGAGGTTGAAAGCTCTCACTAGTTGGAAGAAACGGTTGGTTTGATCTTATTACAACTGAGCGCCACTTTTTTTTTGCACGCGATGGGCTAAATGGGGGGACCCATTGGAACAGCTGTTTTGGGAGACAGATGGTAGCCCCCGTCATGGCCAGCCACAAATGGGGTAGACCCCGTGATGGCCACAGATGGTAGATGCCGTGAATGCCATTAAGCCGTGATGGCCACAGATGGCCTCGTAGACCCAGCCACAGATGGTAGCCCCCGTCATGGCCAGCCACAGATCTCCCGCAGATGGGGCCACGGCTTAACGTCCTACCCGACGGATAGGAATTCCTTTCCAAGGCCATCGGTGTTCCCTACTGACCTTGGGCAGGGCGGGGGAATTTTGCGGAGATAAATATCAACGCTGACCCAGGTGGGAGTCGAACCTGCGAACTGCCGATTACGGCTCTCTACCCACTGAGCCAATCCCTCCCTCACATTAGTTGGAATGTCCATTCGCTTTTGAAGAAAACTAAAATCGAACAATTACGAACTGCTTTCTCTTTGAAAACTATAGAAGGATAACATATCGCCTGTGGATATTTTTTTCCAGCTGCTACTTTTCCAATCCTCACATCAATTTTTTTCCTAGTGCATTCTTATTTGCGCTCCTATTGTAACATCACATTAAACCATTTCTACTGCTTGTTTGCAGCCGCAAGTCATTGGAACACTGAAAAATCCCGGTAAGAATTGATTTAAAAATAGACTGCGCCAGAAGCGGAAATAACGTAGGTCTCTATTACGAGAAAGGAAATGAGATTGCCCTGCCCGAACTTGGCCAGCTATGGAGAAGACGGCCAGACGCAATACGGCTGAAAGTGAACCAGAGGACCAACTTATTATTGGGTGTCATCTACTTCTGAAAGGATAGTGGGTTGGAAGATACGGTTGCGGTTTTTTGGTTTATTATATATATAAAGCAAAAAAAGCATTTGCAGCACAAGTGCTGCATTTTTGAAAGCGAACATGTGTAAGGGTAAAACGGGAACTAGGTCTTAGGATAAGAAGGGGTTTGTTTTTATTTGGGAAGTCCAGAGAAAATGAAGCAACCAATTCGGTGCAGTTTAATAAGGATATTATACTGCCCTATAAAAGAATTAAATATTAATTAAATCATTACGCAAACTTTTAAAAATGAAGATTTATTTTATTCCTTGGTTTGGAACAATATTTATTAGTTTAGTTTTTATTTACTACTGTTTTGAAATATTACATCTTCTATTTAAGTAATGAACGAATAGTGTTGAAAATCGAGATTTGAATATGCAGATTTGATCATGTTCTTTATTTTATTCTCAGTCACATTTTTTCCATTAAATACACATTTTAGAAGTTACAGAACTTCGCAGTTAGATTCCCATTGACATAACCTGGAAATTCTTTGATATACACTGCCCTGCCAAAATAATATATATATATATGTAATAAAATATATTTTTATACATTTTTATATAATATTATTTTACTATTTTAATATATCTATAATAGAAATCAGGAGAAAATTGGGACTAGATTATTACAATAAGAATGGGAACTTATTTTTGTTGGGGGAGGGTGGATTAATAAAAACTGAGATAATGAAATAGAAAATTCTACAATTCAGTAAAAATATTATTTAAAAAGAAATTCACAATTTTTTTTGTAGTTCTTTTAAAAAACGCGCTCATGTCGTGTTTTCTCCGTCTGTAGACATTCAACTTTTTTGTTTTAAGAGATAAATTTAAAAGTCTTTTTGAATTGGATAGGTAAATCACACGATTCGCCTTTCAGAATCTTCCAAAGGTGTTAATAGTGCCCGCGAACTGTGAAAAGTTTTTGAATTTTCGTAGTTTGAATTTCTATCGTTAGAGGCCGTTAAATCGGCCGCGCGAAAGTTCCGATAATAGGTAAAACAACCCAATCGACCCTTATGTGACCTTGAACACAAAACCGTAACGGAAATTTCTTAACCGTCCTGAGTTCTACGACCATAAATAACTCGACACACCAATTCACTTACTAGCAGATAGATACATAGACAAACTCGAGGTATTCGAAGGATCAGAAATACAGTGCCGTTTCCAAGATGTAGAAACCAGCAGACATCATTTGGAATTTCAAACTCCCACGTGGATCGAAATTCGACCCCTGGTCGACTTCAACGGATTGGTGCATCCAGAATTTCGCAACTCTTCAGAGATGCAGGACTCGAATACCCCTGTACATGATGTTCCACGTTTCTGTTAGGTGTAGTTATTATTATTATTAGAGTTTGACTGAAATATGACCTCTAAATGGAGACGTCGGATCCAATTTTTCATAAGCTTTCTAAGATCTACGACAAGAAATATCCTCGTAGGCAGGGGAGGTACAGTCGCTCAAAAAATATCCGAACACTCTGTTTGATTACAGAATTTAGAAAGAATATCTGGCAACGATTTTTTTCCGAAATTAAAAATCTGGCAACCTTCGTGTACGTACACGAAAGTTGCCAGACCACTAATTTCTAAAAAAAATTGTTGCCAGATATTTTTTCTGAATTCTGTAATCAACCATAGCGTTCGGATACTTTTTTGAGCGACTGTACGTCCCTGCCTACGGGGTGTCATCAATACCCATCCAATTCAACAGGAATTTTAAATTAATCTGTTAAAACTAAAAAGATGAAAGTGTACAGACAGATAAAACAAACAAAATGATGACATTAGTTCGTTTGTAAAACGAACTACTAAAAAAAATTGCAAAAGTATTTGAGAAATAATATTATTAATGAATTGTGTAGAATTTCCTTTTTCATTATCTCTGGGTTTTCATTAACCCACCCTCCCTCAATAAAAATAAGTCCGCTGAGAACCCTGTCGTCTTCTACTAAATATCGAACTCGTCTATCTGCTTTGAACTCCAAAACAATTGTCTTTATTTCGTTCAGTTTAAAAATATTAAAAAGAAATTGAACAATAACAGTTGGAAGTTTTATACAACTTTATCTTAGCCCCATGTGTTATTCTGACACTAAAAATATATTAAAACAACAATTATAAAATCTCACAGAATATCATTTTAATCTTTCCTGTTCGGTGGAATGTTTCAGTAACTGGGAAACCCTACTCAAGGCTTATTCTCAGACCGCCCCGAACTAAATTCTAGGTACGTCCTTGCCCGTAGGCATCTGGGATCTGTGATCCGAAGTACTCCTATATACCAATATTCACATTTCTAGCACTTTTACGTCAAGCTTTGATCTCTGCTTCACCTCTCTCTGACTTTGAAGGACAGGTCGAAGATCGAATTTCGGATTTTTTCTCCCGAGAACTACGATCTGAATTACCCCTAAGTGCAGATTTTCAGAGCTTTACAGCTTCTGCATGATGGTCGTAATTAGCGTCATCCTTTGTCACGCACTAACTCACAATCAGCTAATTTTTAATTGTCAACTGAAATTCGCGAAATAGATGTCTATAAGAAAATATATAGGTAAAAAACATATCCTATTAAAGTATTCCGATCGAGAATGATCGCTGAAAATAAGGCAAAATCTAGCGAATTTCTGCGATCCTTTTCTTATTTGGAAAGAAATTCCTGTGATCCTAATTAAACCAAAAAGAAAAATCCGTTTTAATGTCCCTTAAACAGCGTCTTGGGCCTACTTTTCCACTGTTCAATTCTAAAAAACTGGTTTTTTGGGACCTAGAATTTCAATTGTGAGCCAAAAAAAATAGTGCCACTCGGAGGTGGTGTTGATGGTGGATATCCCGCCTGGATCGTAATCTGCAGTTCCCAAATTGGAGTCCCAGCTGGGCGAATGTTGAGACTTATGTCCGCAAAACTTCCCACACTTCCCTCGGTCAGGAGGGGACACTGATGGGCTTGGAAAGGCAACTGTCCGTCGGATGGGACGTTAAGCCTTAGCCAAGTGAACCTGAGAGCCATAATCTGTGCACGTTAAAGAGCACGTTAGGTGAACTTTACGAGAAACGACCATCTGTCTCGTAACAACTGTCCAATGATTCCCCTCCCTCCAAACCTGCTCTGAACCCTCGGAGTCCTTGCGACCTGACCATTTGGACCATTGTGAGCAAAAAAAGTGCCGCTCAGAGATAAAACAATTCAACCCTTTCCTGTATCTACATCTGAGCCATTAAGTCCTAGTGACTTCATTTGGCCAGTGAAGGTAAAAAAAAAATCATGCTGACAATTAATACAACCCAACCAAAAAATAATAATTAAGACCTTTCATTTTGAAATCAATAGGATATGAATGATATAATAATAATTTAACAATTTATTTCCATTTTGAAAGCTTTTAGAAAAAATGTTTTTTTTTTATTTATTATTTTTATTCCAACGTCTAAATATTTCAATTGATTTCTTCAAATCATACGGAAGCCCGAATAATTCAAAAACACGGATATTCTAATTCACGCAATTGACCAACAATATCAGTGTAGAACAATGTCACGTAACAGCCAACAGATCCATTATTAGAATGCGATCACACTCTGTCGTAACGCAAGAATTACAATCAGAATATTCGTTTTCAGAGAGCGGCAATCATTCAGCCTAAGATGAGACTGCGCAGTTGACGCTTTCGAAAAATCTCGTAGATCATTGGTTCACTAATAGGAAAAGCGATCGTGTCGACCTATATGACCTGTGAGAATTTTCAAGACGTTAACTGAGCAATCTTCCCCCCCCCCCCACTCTAACGTGACCCGAGCCGTTGGTCTACTTTGGTTGTTTTACCTGTCAACGGCACTTTAGTTCGCGTAATGAGCTAAATGATCAGGTCAGAAGACCCAGAGCTGGATCGGGGGGGACGGTGCCTTGACGTATCCTCTGACGTGCGACCGTGCCTTGACGTGTCCTCTGACGTGCGACCGTGCCTTGACGTGTCCTCTGACGTGCGACCGTGCCTTGACGTGTCCTCTGACGTGCGACCATGCCTTGACGTATCCTCTGATGTGCGACCATGCCTTGACGTATCCTCTGACGTGCGACCGTGCCTTGACGTATCCTCTGACGTGCGACCGTGCCTTGACGTGTCCTCTGACGTGTCCTCTGACGTGTCCTCTGACGTGCGACCGTGCCTTGACGTGTCCTCTGACGTGCGACCGTGCCTTGACGTGTCCTCTGACGTGCGACCGTGCCTTGACGTGTCCTCTGATATGCGACCATGACCTGAAGTTCCTTCCGATGCTTATTACAGGTATGTAAATAAGTACAAACTGTTTTACCTAGGAGCTGTACCTTTTTTACATACAATGTACTTAGTGATCAGATCATAAGGACCGCAAAGGTTCAGAGAAGGTTGTATGAAGGGAAACCACCGGGTACCAGGTTAGGATACCACCGGGATACCACCGGAAACCACCGGGTTAGGATACAGATGGTAGCTCCCGTCAAGGCCATCCAACATGGTCTATAACATTTGTTATGTCATTTGACGGACGGCGGCTTTTCCAAGCCGATCGGTGTCCCCCTGTTGACAGAGGGCAGGGCGGGGAGTTTTGGGGAGAAAAATCTCAACACTGACCCAGGTAGGACTCGAACCTGAGACCATAAGATTATGAGCCTGGCACTTCACCGACTGAGCCACCACCAACCCAATACCTTTAACAACAAAACTCAGGTTGGTGCCCTCATAGCAGTGATGGCGATTTTATGACATGCGTGCCAAAGTTAACATGCACGATGATTTGTGTTGGCACTCCCTTGAGAGGTGAAGAGAAATAGTGAATACGGCTAGTATAGAGAATTAGAAACAATAACCACAGAAATTCAATATATATTTATGGATTAATCATTGGTAGCAAGATGACGACTAGGTTGTTATAATTAGTTACTTATTCATTACGAATTTGAATTGTGCATCCATATGTTTAAAATATCTCGCCAAATAACTGGTTACACATTTCTCAAAAAGCTGCATCAAAAACAGACGTATTAAAGCCATCAACTGATAGCTTTAATACGTCTGTTTCTGATGCACCTTTTAGTTTAGTTGATCATTGATTTCCTTTAAACCACTTCTGTAGAACTTAAAATTTATTTAAGGTTTCTGTTTTTGCTTGACTTATAAAAATTCACTTCATTCTAGTAAAGGCATCGAAATGTCAGTGATGCGTTGAGCACAAGAGTTGAAAGTAGTATGTGAGTTTGTGCGTGTGTAGGAATGATTTTTGTTTTCACTTGTGTAATGGCGAGCCTAAAACTTAGTGTTCCGTATCCTTATATTTGAACCGTTAAAATTTTGTACTATTTGATTTGCATTGTATGATGAACTGATAGGTTTGATCCATGCATAATATAGGAGTGAAATGTCCACATATTATTTTTTTACTCTAAACTAAAAACATCACCAATAATAAAAGTGACCATGTACAGTCGCTCAAAAAAAAATATCCGAACACTATGGTTGAGCTATTGTACGCAAATAATTCATTTGGAGAGAGAATTTAAACAAGTTAAACGAAAGAAATAAGCGGTATAGAAACCTTACCTAGATATGTAGCTGTATTTTCAGTAGATCGAGTACTGATTAGTTAAATTTTCTCCAATTTAGAATTTTTTTGCAGAACGAGATAACTTGCTAAACGTTTCAGTTTCAAAGACTCTTTAAATACTGAACAAAAACTTCTATAAAATCAAGATTTAAGTAGTTTATTACTGCAATTAAATCTTTAGCTAAACACATATTTTCCTATTAAAGCATGCATAATATATTAGTGAAATGTCTGCGCATTAGTTTTTTACTCTAAATTAAAAACATCACCAATAACAAAAGTGACCATGTACAGTCGCTCAAAAAAGTATCCGAACACTATGGTTGATTAGAGAATTCAGAAAAAATATCTGCAACGAGTTTTTTTAGAAATCAGTGATCTGGCAACCTTCGTGTACAGTTCACGAAGGTTGCCAGAATACTAATTTCTAAAAACTCGTTGTCAGATATTTTTTCTCAATTCTATACAAATCAGAATAATAAACATTTACTACTTATATTTGATAATATTATTCGAAAAGTGAGTTCAAAGTAATTAATTATGTATTTACGTAACCAGGCGTATTTACAAACACGTCCAGCGGATCTATTGGTTCTAAATTTTCAATTAATTCTAATTCTATTTTACATTTCAATCTATTCCTTTGCCTTTTAGGCCTACGTTTCAAAACATGATTGATTAAAATTTCAACATTTTATTGTAAAATATCAGGAAAACTCCAAAAGACGTATAGGGCGATCCAAGATGTAGCTCTACACACTGAGACAAGAAACACACTCAAATACAACGGATAACACACAATAATTCGGCACTGACACAAATATCACACTGCACCACTACGGCTGAGGGTCCAACCTAGAGAAGTGGAGGGAGAATATATTCAAGTACATATTCCGACCGTTTCAGCTTTCTAAATACAAAACTTTTAACACTCTACACTCTGCACACACTAAACACAATAGATGACGTAATCGAAAGAAGCAGAGTAATTAATCCGCTCTGTGATCTAATGACTGAATGTGATCTATTGCTTCTGATGAGAGTAATTGCCATTTGCTGAAATGGCTGAATGCAGACAACTATTCAACCAGTGTCTCTCGAATAACAAATCCATTCACAGTCTCAAATAGGTATTTGACTCATTTCACTTCCTATTAATAACCTCTCACACTTTGCACTATATGCAAAACAACACACTTCCGACGCTAATCCAAACGGACAAAATAACTACTCCTTAGTGCGCTCTTACTACTGTACGTTTTCTATAAGATTTGCGGTAGGAGATTGCTGTTCGCCCAAAGGGCTGAACGCAGTCACCTATTCAACCAGTGACCCTCATCTACATATTAACAGTTTAAAATATGTATTTGTCTGTTTTCACCCTTTGATTAACAGATCTAACATTTTCCACTAGATACACAACAACACGGTTAAACGCCAATGAATAGGGATAACGTAATTATTCCGCTGTGCGCTATAATGGCTGCATGCGTTCTATATCTTCTGTTGAGAGATATTGCTGTTCGTCCAAAGGGCTGAACGCAGTCACTTATTCAACCAGAGACTCTCAGATACACATTGACAGATTAAAATACGTATTTGTCTGATTTTACATTTTGATTAACTGCTTTAACGCTTTCCACTAGGTACACAACAACACACTTAAACGCCAAAGAATAGGGAAAACTTAATTATTCCGCTGTGCGCGTAATGGCTGCACGCGTTCTATATCTTCTGTTGAGGGTGATTGCTGTTCGTCCACAGGGCTGAATGCAGTCATTTATTCAACCAGCGACCCTCAGACACATATTAACAGATTAAAATTCATATTTGTCTGATTTCACACTTTGATTAACAGCCTTAACCCTTTCCATTAGGTACAGAAAAACACACTTTATCGCCAATGAATAGAGATAACTTAATTATTCCGATATGCGCTATAATGGCTGCACGCGTCTTATATCTTCTGTTGAGGGTGATTGCTGTTCGTCCACAGGGCTGAATGCAGTCATTTATTCAACCAGTGACCCTCAGACACATATTAACAGATTAAAATTCATATTTGTCTGATTTCACACTTTGATTAACCGCCTTAACCCTTTCCATTAGGTACAGAAAAACACACTTTATCGCCAATGAATAGAGATAACTTAATTATTCCGATATGCGCTATAATGGCTGCACTCGTCTTATATCTTCTGTTGAGGGTGATTGCTGTTCGTCCAAACGGCTGAACGCAGTCACTTATTCAACCAGAGACCCTCAGGCACACATTAGCAGATTAAAATACCTATTTGTCTGATTTCACATTTTGATTAACTGCTTTAACCCTTTTCACAAGGTACACATCAAACACTTAAACTCAAATGAATAGGGATAAAGTAATATTTCCGCTGTGCTCTATGATGGCTGCACGCGTTCAATATCTTCTGTTAAGGGTGATTGCTGTTCGTCCAAAGGGCTGAACACAGTCACTTATTCAACCAGTGACCCCAGATATATGTTAAGAGATTAAAATACGTATTTCTCTGATTTCACATTTTGATTAACAGCTTTATCCTTTTCCCCTAGGTACACAACAACAGACTAAACCGCCAACTAATAGGGATAATTTAATTATTCCGCTGTGTGCTATAATGCCTGCACGCGTTCTATATATTCCGTTGAAGATGATTGCTGTTCGTCCAAAGGGCTGAACGCAGTCACTTATTCAAACATTGAACCCAAGATATATATTAACAGATTAAAATACGTATTTGTCTGATTTCACACATTGATTAACAGCTTTAACCTTCTCCATTAGGTACATAAAAACACACTAAACCGACAATTAATAGGGATGATTTAGTTATTCCGCTGTGCGTTTTAATGGCTGCACGCGTTCTATATCTTCTGTTGAGGGTGATTGCTGTTCGTCCAAAGGGCTGAACGCTGTCACTTATTCAACCAGTAACCCCTAGGTAAATATTAACAGATTAAAATACGTATTTGTCTGATTTCACACTTTGATTATCAGCTTTAACCTTTTCCACTACATACGTAACAACACACTAAAACGCCAATTAATAGGGATAACTTAATTATTCCGCTGTGCGTTGTAAAGGCTGCACGCGTTCTATATATTCACTTGAAGGTGATTACTGTTCGTCCAAAGGGCTGAACGCAGTCACTTTTTCAACCAGTGACCCCCAGGTACATATTAACAGAATAAAATACGTATTTGTCTGATTTCACACTTTGATTATCAGCTTTAACCTTTTGCATTAGGTACACAACAACACACTTAAACGCCAATTAATAGGGATAACTTAATTATTCTGCTGTGCGTTATAATGGCTGCACGCGTTCTATATCTTCTGTTGAGGGTGATTGCTGTTCGTCCAAAAGAGCTGAACTCAGTCACTTATTCAAGCAGTGACCACCAGATATACGTTAACAGAATAAAATACGTATTTGTCTGATTTCACACTTTGATTAAAAGCTTTAACCTTTTCCACTAGGGACACAACAGTACACTAAACCGCCAATTAATAGGGATAACTTAATTATTCTGCTGTGCGCTATACTCCGCTGTGCACTCCACGCGTTCTATATATTCTTTTGAAGGTTAGTGCTGTTCGTCCAAAAGGCTGAACGCAGTCACTTATTCAACCAGTGACCCCCATATATATATATTAAGAGAACAAAATACGTATTTGTCTGATTTAAAATTTTGATTAACAGCTTTAAATTTTTCTATTAGTTACACAACAATACACTAAACCGCCAATTAATAGGGATAATTTAATCATTCCGTTGTGCGTTATAATGGCTACACGCGTTCTTTATCTTCTGTTGATGGTGATTGCTGTTCGTCCAAAGGGCTGAACGCAGTCACTTATTCAACCAGTGACCCCCCAGATATGTGTTAACAGATTAAAATATATATTTGTCTGATTTCACACTTTCATTAACAGCTTTAAACTTTTCCAGTAGGTACATATCAATACACTAAACCACCAATTAATAGGGATAACTTAATTATTCCCCTGTGCTTTATAATTGCTGCACGCGTTCTATATCTTCTGTTGAGCGTGATTGCTCTTCGTCTAAAGGGCTGAACGCAGTCACTTATTCAACCAGTGACCCCCAGGTACATATTTAAAGATTAAAATAACTATTTGTCGGATTTCACACTTTGATTAACAGCTTTAAACTTGTCCACTAGGTACATAACAACATAATAAAACGCCAATTAATAGAGTAATTTAATTATTCCGCTGTGCGATATAATGGCTGCACGCGTTCAATATCTTCTGTTGAGGGTGGTTGCTGTTCGTCCAAAAGGCTGAACGCAGTCACTTATTCAACCAGTAACCCCAGGTACATATTAACAGAATAAAATACGTATTTGTCTGATTTCACACTTTGATTAACAGCTTTAACCTTCTCCACTAGGTACATAACATCACACTAAAACGCCAATTAAGAGGGATAACTTAATTATTCCGCTGTGCGCTCTAATGGCTGCACGCTTTCTATATCTTCTGTTGTGGGTGATTGCTGTTCGTCCAAAGCGCTGAACGCAGTCACCTTTTCAACCAGTGACCCCCAGGTACATATTAACAGATTAGAATACGTATTTGTCTGATTTCATTTTGATTAACAGCTTTAACCTTGTCCCCTAGGTACATAACAACACACTAAAACGCCAATTAATAGAGTAAATTAATTTTTCTGCTGTGCGATATAATGGCTGCACGCGTTCTATATCTTCTGTTGAGGGTGATTCCTGTGTGTCCAAAAGGCTGAACGCAGTCACTTATTCAACCAATAACCCAGGAACACATTAACAGAATAAAATAGGTATTGTCTGATTTCACACTTTGATTAACAGCTTTAACCTTCTCCAAAAGGTATATAACATCACACTAAAACGCCAATTAATAGGGATAACTTAATTATCCCGCTGTGCGCTATAATGGCTGCACGCGTTCTGTATATTCTGTTGAGGGTGATTGCTGTTCGTCCAAAGGGCTGAACGCAGTCACTTATTCAACCAGTGACCCCCAGGTACATATTAAAAGATTAAAATATATATTTGTCTGATTTCACACTTTGATTAAGAGCTTTAACCTTCTCCACTAGGTATATAACAACACACTAAAACTACAATTAATTGGGATAATTTAATTATTCCGCTGTGCGCTATAATGGCTGCACGCGTTCTATATCTTCTGCTGAGGGTGATTGCTGTTCTTCCAAAAGGCTGAATGCAGTCACTTATTCAACCAGTGACCCTCAGGTACATATTAACAGATTAAAATACGCATTTGTCTGATTTCACACTATGATTATCAGCTTTAACTTTTTCCATTAGGTACACATCAACACACTTAAAGGCCAATCAATAGGGAAAAATTAATTATTCCGCTGTGCGCTGTAATGGCTGCACGCGTTCTATATTTTCTGTTGAGGGTGATTGCTGTTCGTCCAAAGGGTTGAACGCAGTCACTAATTCCACCAGTGAACCCCAGGTACATATTAACAGATTAAAATACGTATTTGTCTGATTTCACACTTTGATTAACAGTTTTAGCCTTCTCCACTACGTACAGAACAAGACACTAAATCGCCAATTAATAGAGTAAATTAATTATTACGTTGTGCGCTATAACGGCTGCACACGTTCTATATCTTCTGTTGAGGGTGATTGGTGTTCGTCGAAAGGACTGAACGCAGTCATTTATTCAACAAGTGACTCCTCAGATATATGTTAACAAATTAAAATAGTATTAATCTGATTTCCCACTTGGTTTCGGAGTCGTTCACCGTGTATATCACTTTAGAAATGAAAGATAATGAATCGTCAGGTAGCACAGCATCTGGTTTGACAAGTTTCCTTTCGGACGTGTATCAGCGAGGTTCTATGGGTAACTGCTATTGCAATTAACATTGCTTAGATAGAAAAAGGCACTCATTGTCTAAAACAAATGAGTGTAGGGTTTAAGTAGGTTAGTGTAGTCAAATGATGGCCAAAATCAGATGCCGTGACCACCGTTTCCTTTTTCCTATGATATGACTATAGATAGGTTAATTCGAACTACCACTCTTAATGTCTATAAACGTTTTAGGTGAAGTTGATAAAAATATATATTCAGCTGTTTGCGATAACAATATAATTGATTCGGAGTCGTTCTGTCACTTTAGAAATAAAAGTTAATGAATCGTTAGGTAGCACAGCATCTGGTTTAAAAAGTTTCGTTTCGGACCTAGATTAGCGAGGGTCTATGGGTAACTGCTATTGCAATTAACATTGTTCAGATATAGATAAGGCACTCATTGTCTAAAATAAATGAGTGGAGGATTTAGGTAGGTTAGTGTGGTCAAATGATGGCCAAAATCAGATGCCGTGACGACCGTTTCCTTTTCCCTATGATGTGACTATAGGTAGGTTAATTCGAACTAACAGTCTTAATGTCTATATACCTTTTAGGTGAAGGTGATAAAAAATATATATTCAGCTGTCACGATAACAAAATAATTGATTGGGAGACGTTCTCCGTGTATGTCACTTTAGGAATAAAAGATAATGAATCGTTAGGTAGCACAGCATCTGGTTTAACAAGTTTCGTTCGGACCTGTATTAGCGAGGTTCTATGGATAACTGCTATTGCAATTAACATTGCTTAGATAGAATAAGGCACTCATTGTCTAAAATAAATGAGTGTAGGATTTAAGTAGGTTAGTGTAGTCAAATGATGGCCAAAATCAGATGCCGTGACCACCGTTTCCTATTTCCTGTGATGTGACTATAGGTAGGTTAATTCGAACTACCACTCTTAATGTCTATATACGTTTTAGGTGAAGTTGATAAAAATATATATTCAGCTGTTTGCGATAACAAAATAAATGATTCGGAGTCGTTCTGTCATTTTAGAAATAAAAGATAATGAATCGTTAGGTTGCACAGCATCTCGTTTAACAAGTTTCGTTTCGGACCTGTATTAGCGAGGGTCTATGGGTAACTGCTATTGAAATTAACATTGTTTAGATATAGATAAGGCATTCATTGTCTAAAATAAATGAGTGGAGGGTTTAGGTAGGTTAGTGTACTCAAATGATGGCCAAAATCAGATGCCGCGAACACCGTTTCCTTTTTCCTATGATGTGACTATAGGTAGGTTAATTCGAACAACCACTCTTAATGTCTATATACGTTTTAGGTGAAGTTGCTAAAAATATATATTCAGCTGTTTGCGATAACAAAATAATTGATTCGGAGTCGTTCTGTCACCTTAGAAATAAAAGGTAATGAATCGTTAGGTAGCACAGCATCTGGTTTAACAAGTTTCGTTTCGGACCTGTATTAGCTAGGGTCTATGGGTAACTGCTATTGCAATTAACATTGCTTAGATATAGATAAGGCACTCATTGTCTAAAATAAAGGAGTGTAGGGTTTAAGTAGGTTAGTGTAGTCAAATGATGGCCAAAATCAGATGCCGTGACGACCGTTTCCTTTTCCCTATAAAGTGACTATAGGTAGGTTAATTCGCACGAACACTCATAATATCTGTATACGTTTTAGGTGAAGGTGATAAAAATATATATTCAGCTCTTTGCGATAGCATATTAATTGATCCGGAGTCGTTCTGTCACTTTAGAAATAAAAGATAATGAATCGTTAGGTAGCACAGCATCTGGTTTAACAAGTTTCGTTTCGGACCTATATTAGCGAGGGTCTATGGGTGACTGCTATTGCATTTAACATTGTTTAGATAGGATAAGGCACTCATTGTCTAAAATAAATGAGTGTAGGGTTAAAGTAGGTTAGTGTAGTCAAATGATGGCCAAAATCAGATGCCATGACGACCTTTTCCTTTTCCCTATGATGTGACTATAGGTAGGTTAATTCGAACTAACACTCTTAATGTCTATATACCTTTTAGGTGAAGGTGATAAAAATATATATTCAGGTGTTTGCGATAACAAAATAATTGATTGGGAGTCGTTCTCCGTGTATGTCACTTTAGAAATAAAAGGTAATGAATCGTTAGGTAGCACAGCATCTGGTTTAACAAGTTTCGTTTCGGACCTGTATTAGCGAGGGTCTATGGGTAACTGCTATTGCAATTAACATTGCTTAGATATAGACAAGGCACTCATTGTCTAAAATAAATGAGTGGAGGGTTTAAGAAGGTTAGTGTAGTCAAATGATGGCCAAAATCAGATGCCGTGACGACCTTTTCCTTTTCCCTATGATGTGACTATAGGTAGGTTAATTCTAACTAACACTCTTAATGTCTATATACCTTTTAGGTGAAGGTGATAAAAATATATATTCAGCTGTTACGATAACAAAATAATTGATTGGTAGTCGTTCTCCGTGTATGTCACTTTAGAAATAAAATGTAATGAATCGTTAGGTAACACAGCATCTGGTTTAACAAGTTTCGTTTCGGACCTGTATTAGCGAGGGTCTATGGGTAACTGCTATTGCAATTAACATTGCTTAGATATAGACAAGGCACTCATTGTCTAAAATAAATGAGTGGAGGTTTTAGGTAGGTTAGTGTAGTCAAATGATGGCCAAAATCAGATGCCGTGTCGACCGTTTCCTTTTCCCTATGATGTGACTATAGGTAGGTTAATTAGAACTAACACTCTTAATATCTATATATGTTTTAGATGAAGGTGATAAAAATATATATTCAGCTGTTTGCGATAACAAAATAATTGATTCGGAGAGGTTCTGTCACTTTAGAAATAAAACATAATGAATCGTTAGGTAGCACAGCATCTGGTTTAAAAAGTTTCGTTTCGGACCTGTATTAGCGAGGGTCTATGGGTAACTGCTATTGCAATTAACATTGCTTAGATATAGACAAGGCACTCATTGTCTAAAATAAATGAATGGAGGGTTTAGGTAGGTTAGTGTAGTCAAATGATGTCCAAAATCAGATGCCGTGACGACCGTTTCCTTTTCCCTATGATGTGACTATAGGTAGGTTAATTCGAACTAACACTCTTAATGCCTATATACTTTTTAGGTGAAGGTGATATAAAATATATATTCAGTTGTTTGCGATAACATAATAATTGATTCGGAGTCGTTCTGTCCGTTTAGAAATAAAAGATAATGAATCGTTAGGTAGCACAGCATCTGGTTTAACAAGTTTCGTTTCGGACCTGTATTAGCGAGGGTCAATCGGTGACTGCTATAGCATTTAACATTGTTTAGATAGGATAAGGCACTCATTGTCTAAAATAAATGAGTGTAGGGTTTAAGTAGGTTAGTGTAGTCAAATGATGGCCAAAATCAGATGCCGTGACGACCTTTTCCTTTTCCCTATGATGTGACTATAGGTAGGTTAATTCGAACTAACACTCTTAATGTCTATATACCTTGTAGGTGAAGGTGATAAAAATATATATTCAGCTCTTTACGATAACATAATAATTGAACCGGAGTCGTTCTGTCACTTTAGAAATAAAAGATAATGAATCGTAAGGTAGCACAGCATCTGGTTTAACAAGTTTCGTTTCGGACCTGTATTAGCGAGGGTCTATGGGTGACTACTATTGCATTTAACATTGTTTAGATAGGATAAGGCACTCATTGTCTAAAATAAATGAGTGTAGGGTTTAAGTAGGTTAGGTAGTCAAATGATGGCCAAAATCAGATGCCGTGACGAACTTTTCCTTTTCCCTATGATGTGACTAGAGGTAGGTTAATTAGAACTAACACTCTTAATGTCTATATACCTTTTAGGTGAAGGTGATAAAAATATATATTCAGCTCTTTACGATAACATAATAATTGAACCGGAGTCGTTCTGTCACTTTAGAAATAAAAGATAATGAATCGTAAGGTAGCACAGCATCTGGTTTAACAAGTTTCGTTTCGAACCTGTATTAGCGAGGGTCTATGGGTGACTGCTATTGCATTTAACATTGTTTAGATAGGATAAGGCACTCATTGTCTAAAATAAATGAGTGTAGGGTTTAAGTAGGTTAGTGTAGTCAAATGATGGCCAAAATCAGATGCCGTGACGACCTTTTCCTTTTCCCTATGATGTGACTGTAGGTAGGTTAATTCGAACTGACACTCTTAATGTATATATACCTTTTAGGTGAAGGTGATAAAATATATATTCAGGTGTTTGCGATAACAAAATAATTGATTGGGAGTCGTTCTCCGTGTATGTCACTTTAGAAATAAAAGGTAATGAATCGTTAGGTAGCACAGCATCTGGTTTAACAAGTTTCGTTTCGGACCTGTATTAGCGAGGGTCTATGGGTAACTGCTATAGCAATTAACATTGCTTAGATAGGATAAGGCACTCATTGTCTAAAATAAATAAGTGTAGGGTTTAAGTAGGTTAGTGTAGTCAAATGATGGCCAAAATCAGATGCCGTGACGACCGTTTCCTTTTCCCTATGATGTGACTATAGGTAGGTTAATTCGAACGAACACTCTTAATATTTATATACGTTTTAGGTGAAGGTGATAAAAATGTATATTCAGCTCTTTGCGATAACATATTAATTGATCCGGAGTCGTTCTGTCACTTTAGAAATAAAAGATAATGAATCGTTAGGTAGCACAGCATCTGGTTTAACAAGTTCCGTTTCGGACCTGTATTAGCGAGGGTCTATGGGTGACTGCTATTGCATTTAACATTGTTTAGATAGGATAAAGCACTCGTTGTCTAAAATAAATGAATGTAGGGTTTAAGTAGGTTAGTGTAGTCAAATGATGGCCAAAATCAGATGCCGTGACGACCGTTTCCTTTTCCCTATGATGTGACTATAGGTAGGTTAATTCGAACTAACACTCTTAATGTCTATATACCTTTTAGGTGAAGGTGATAAAAATATATATTCAGGTGTTTGCGATAGCAAAATAATTGATTGGGAGTCGTTCTCCGTGTATGTCACTTTAGAAATAAAAGGTAATGAATCGTTAGGTAGCACAGCATCTGGTTTAACAAGTTTAGTTTCGGACCTGTATTAGCGAGGGTCTATGGGTAACTGCTATTGCAATTAACATTGCTTAGATATAGACAAGGCACTCATTGTCTAAAATAAATGAGTGGAGGGTTTAATTAGATTAGTGTAGTCAAATGATGGCCAAAATCAGATGCCGTGACGACCTTTACCTTTTCCCTATGATGTGACTATAGGTAGGATAATTCGAACTAACACTCTTAATGTCTATATACCTTTTAGGTGAAGGTGATAAAAATATATATTCAGCTGTTACGATAACAAAATAATTGATTGGGAGTCGTTCTCCGTGTATGTCACTTTAGAAATAAAAGGTAATGAATCGTTAGGTAGCACAGCATCTGGTTTAACAAGTTTCGTTTCGGACCTGTATTAGCGGGGGTCTATGGGTAACTGCTATTGCAATTAACACTGCTTAGATATAGACAAGGCACTCATTGTCTAAAATAAATGAGTGGAGGGTTAATGTAGGTTAGTGTAGTCAAATGATGGCCAAAATCAGATGCCGTGACGACCGTTTCCTTTTCCCTATGATGTGACTATAGGTAGGTTAATTCGAACTAACACTCTTAATGTCTATATACCTTTTAGGTGAAGGTGATAAAAATATATATTCAGGTGTTTGTGATAACAAAATAATTGATTCGTAGTCGTTCTCCGTGTATGTCACTTTAGAAATAAAAGAAAATGAATCGTTTGGTAGCACAGCATCTGGTTTAACAAGTTTTGTTTCGGACCTGTATTAGCGAGGGTCTATGGGTAACTGCTATAGCAATTAACATTGTTTAGATAGGATAAGGCACTCATTGTCTAAAATAAATGAGTGTAGGGTTTAAATAGGTTAGTGTAGTCAAATGATGGCCAAAATCAGATGCCGTGACGACCGTTTCCTTTTCCCTATGATGTGACTATAGGTAGGTTAATTCGAACGACCACTCTTAATATCTATATACGTTTTAGGTGAAGGTGATAAAAATATATATTCAGCTCTTTGCGATAACATATTAGTTGATCCGGAGTCGTTCTGTCACTTTAGAAATAAAAGATAATGAATCGTTAGGTAGCACAGCATCTGGTTTAACAAGTTTCGTTTCGGACCTGTATTAGCGAGGGTCTATGGGTGACTGCTATTGCATTTAACATTGTTTAGATAGGATAAGGCACTCATTGTCTAAAATAAATGAGTGTAGGGTTTAAGTAGGTTAGTATAGTCAAATGATGGCCAAAATCAGATGCCGTGACGACCTTTTCCTTTTCCCTATGATGTGACTATAGGTAGGTTAATTCGAACTAACACTCTTAATGTCTATATACCTTTTAGGTGAAGGTGATAAAAATATATATTCAGGTGTTTGCGATAACAAAATAATTGATTGGGAGTCGTTCTCCGTGTATGTCACTTTAGAAATAAAAGGTAATGAATCGTTAGGTAGCACAGCATCTGGTTTAACAAGTTTCGTTTCGGACCTGTATTAGCGAGGGTCTATGGGTGACTGCTATTGCATTTAACGTTGTTTAGATAGGATAAGGCACTCATTGTCTAAAATAAATGAGTGTAGGGTTTAAGTAGGTTAGTGTAGTCAAATGATGGCCAAAATCAGATGCCGTGACAACCTTTTCCTTTTCCCTATGATGTGACTATAGGTAGGTTAATTCGAACTAACACTCTAAATGTCTATATACCTTTTAGGTGAAGGTGATAAAAATATATATTCAGGTGTTTGCGATAACAAAATAATTGATTGGGAGTCGTTCTCCGTGTATGTCACTTTAGAAATAAAAGGTAATGAATCGTTAGGTAGCACAGCATCTGGTTTAACAAGTTTCGTTTCGGACCTGTATTAGCGAGGGTCTATGGGTAACTGCTATTGCAATTAACATTGCTTAGATATAGACAAGGCACTCATTGTCTAAAATAAATGAGTGGAGGTTTTAGGTAGGTTAGTGTAGTCAAATGATGGCCAAAATCAGATGCCGTGACGATCGTTTCCTTTTCCCTATGATGTGACTATAGGTAGGTTAATTAGAACTAACACTCTTAATATCTATATATGTTTTAGATGAAGGTGATAAAGATATATATTCAGCTGTTTGCGATAACAAAATAATTGATTCGGAGACGTTCTGTCACTTTAGAAATAAAAGATAATGAATCGTTAGGTAGCACAGCATCTGGTTTAACAAGTTTTGTTTCGGACCTGTATTAGCGAGGGTCTATGGGTAACTGCTATTGCAATTAACATTGTTTAGATAGGATAAGGCACTCATTGTCTAAAATAAATGAGTGTAGGGTTTAAGTAGGTTAGTGTAGTCAAATGATGGCCAAAATCAGATGCCGTGACGACCTTTTCCTTTTCCCTATGATGTGACTATAGGTAGGTTAATTCCAACTAACACTCTTAATGTCTATATACTTTTTAGGTGAAGGTGATAAAAATGTATATTCAGGTGTTTGCGATAACAAAATAATTGATTCGGAGAGGTTCTGTCACTTTAGAAATAAAACATAATGAATCGTTAGGTAGCACAGCATCTGGTTTAAAAAGTTTCGTTTCGGACCTGTATTAGCGAGGGTCTATGGGTAACTGCTATTGCAATTAACATTGCTTAGATATAGACAAGGCACTCATTGTCTAAAATAAATGAGTGGAGGGTTTAGGTAGGTTAGTGTAGTCAAATGATGGCCAAAATCAGATGCCGTGACGACCGTTTCCTTTTCCGTATGATGTGACTATAGGTAGGTTAATTCGAACTAACACTCTTAATGCCTATATACTTTTTAGGTGAAGGTGATATAAAATATATATTCAGTTGTTTGCGATAACATAATAATTGATTCGGAGTCGTTCTGTCAGTTTTGAAATAAAAGATAATGAATCGTTAGGTAGCACAGCATCTGGTTTAACAAGTTTCGTTTCGGACCTGTATTAGCGAGGGTCAATGGGTGACTGCTGTAGCATTTAACATTATTTAGATAGGATAAGGCACTGATTGTCTAAAATAAATGAGTGTAGGGTTTAAGTAGGTTAGTGGAGTCAAATGATGGCCAAAATCAGATGCCGTGACGACCTTTTCCTTTTCCCTATGATGTGACTATAGGTAGGTTAATTCGAACTAACACTCTTAATGTCTATATACCTTTTAGGTGAAGGTGATAAAAATATATATTCAGCTCTTTACGATAACATAATAATTGAACCGGAGTCGTTCTGTCACTTTAGAAATAAAAGATAATGAATCGTAAGGTAGCACAGCATCTGGTTTAACAAGTTTCGTTTCGGACCTGTGTTAGCGAGAGTCTATGGGTGACTGCTATTGCATTTAACATTGTTTAGATAGGATAAGGCACTCATTGTCTAAAATAAATGAGTGTAGGGTTTAAGTAGTTTAGTGTAGTCAAATGATGGCCAAAATCAGATGCCGTGACGACCTTTTCCCTACGATGTGACTATAGGTAGGTTAATTCGAACTGACACTCTTAATGTCTATATACCTTTTAGGTGAAGGTGATAAAAATATATATTCAGGTGTTTGCGATAACAAAATAATTGATTGGGAGTCGTTCTCCGTGTATGTCACTTTAGAAATAAAAGGTAATGAATCGTTAGGTAGCACAGCATCTGGTTTAACAAGTTTCGTTTCGGACCTGTATTAGCGAGGGTCTATGGGTAACTGCTATTGCAATTAACATTGCTTAGATAGAATAAAGCACTCATTGTCTAAAATAAATGAGTGTAGGGTTTAAGTAAGTTAGTTTAGTCAAATGATGGCCAAAATCAGATGCCGTGACCACCATTTCCTTTTTCCTATGATGTGACTATAGGTAGGTTAATTCGAACTATCACTCTTAATGTCTATATACTTTTTAGGTGAATGTGATAGAAATATATATTCAGCTGTTTGCGATAACAAAATAATTGATTGGGAGTCGTTCTCCGTGTATGTCACTTTAGAAATAAAAGATAATGAATCGTTAGGTAGCACAGCATCTGGTTTAACAAGTTTCGTTTCGGACCTGTATTAGCGGGGGTCTATGGGTAACTGCTATTGCAATTAACACTGCTTAGATATAGACAAGGCACTCATTGTCTAAAATAAATGAGTGGAGGGTTAATGTAGGTTAGTGTAGTCAAATGATGGCCAAAATCAGATGCCGTGACGACCGTTTCCTTTTCCCTATGATGTGACTATAGGTAGGTTAATTCGAACTAACACTCTTAATGTCTATATACCTTTTAGGTGAAGGTGATAAAAATATATATTCAGGTGTTTGTGATAACAAAATAATTGATTCGTAGTCGTTCTCCGTGTATGTCACTTTAGAAATAAAAGATAATGAATCGTTTGGTAGCACAGCATCTGGTTTAACAAGTTTCTTTTCGGACCTGTATTAGCGAGGGTCTATGGGTAACTGCTATTGCAATTAACATTGCGTAGATATAGATAAGGCACTCATTGTCTAAAATAAATGAGTGGAGGGTTTAGGTACGTTAGTGTAGTCAAATGATGGCCAAAATCAGATGCCGTGACGACCGTTTCCTTTTCGCTATGATGTGACTATAGGTAGGTTAATTCGAACTACCACTCTTAATGTCTATATACGTTTTAGGTGAAGTTGATAAAAATATATATTCAGCTGTTTGCGATAAGAAAATAATTGATTCGGAGTCGTTCTGTCACTTTAGAAATAAAAATAATGAATCGTTAGGTAGCACAGCATCTGATTTAACAAGTTTCGTTTCGGACCTGTATTAGCGAGGGTCTATGGGTAACTGTTATTGCAATTAATATTGCTTAGATAGGATAAGTCTTTCATTGTCTAAAATAAATGAGTGTAATGTTTAAGTAGGTTAGTGTAGTCAAATGATGGCCAAAATCAGATGCCGTGACGACCGTTTCCTTTTCCCTATGATGTGACTATAGGTAGGTTAATTCGATCTAACACTCTTAATGTCTACATACTTTTTAGGTGAATGTGATAGAAATATATATTCAGCTGTTTGCGATAACGAAATAATTGATTGGGAGTCGTTCTCCGTGTATGTCACTTTAGAAATAAAAGATAATGAATCGTTAGGTAGCACAGCATCTGGTTTAACAAGTTTCGTTCCTGACCTGTATTAGCGAGGGTCTATGCTATTGCAATTAACATTGCTTAGATATAGATAAGGCACTCATTGTCTAAAATAAATGAGTGTAGGGTTTAAGTAGGTTAGTGTAGTCAAATGATGGCCAAAATCAGATGCGGTGACCACCGTTTCCTTTTCCCTATGATGTGACTATAGGTAGGTTAATTCGAACTAACACTCTTAATGTCTATATACTTTTTATGTGAAGGTGATAAAAATATATATTCAGCTGTTTAAGATAACAAAATAATTGATTCGGAGAATATTATATATAAAATGTGTTTGCAATGAATATAAAGGTTATCTCTGATTTAAACATCAAATTATTGATGTGTAAACACGAAAATAATATATTTCAAAAACAAAACCCATATACAATGGATTCTCTTTACGTCTTTGAAGACACCACCCGTTGCAAAGCAATATCACGATGAAAAGTCGTTTATCGTAGAGTAAATATATTCTTTTTTACACTAAAAGTACTATAACAGCTATGCATTGTCGCTTTTCATTCTTTTATGTAAGTTTTTTAATGGTAATTTCCTTGTTTGTAGTTTTCTCTATAACTATAAACCTAGCTTTCAATTTTATTGATAACGTCTATTTCGCTTCCACATCAAATCACTTAACGTGCTTCAACATACTCCAAAGCTGAGGCATACGCGACATAATAGACTTTTCTTCGTTCCCACTGTTATCATAAAACTTTTCTCATTTTTTCTATCCAGGGATTTACGCTTAAACTGTAATAAGCAAAGTATTTCAATAGCCTTTGTTTTCATAACCATAATAATAACTAACATAGTTTAGTAAATTATAAGCATATAATTAATTTCAATGTAATTCTTCCATTTCCATATTCTTTTCTGAGCATTGGAGTCTTGTGACTTGGACCTTTATTCCATCGGCAACAATGAATTCGCAATGAAGCTAGAAAATAAAGCAGAGGAAGCCTTTTCTACATCTTTGAAGAGATCCTTTAGTGTCCTGATGCCAAAGAGATAATTCAACATTTCTGAATCCATCTCTCGACCTAACCCTGCGTACATTTGTTTCAACACTCAATTTCATGTGAATCTTCTGTATTTTCCACATTTGAAGCAAGCGGATACCTCAACGAACCGACACCGACAACTTATTAAGTGTAATAGTGTTGTACAATACGATATTTTGGAATAAATGTATATTTCATTCATTAAAATGTAGTCTTTTCACTTCCTCAATGTATCTCAGGGTTGGATACATACTAGGATCTCTTCCGTTGAAGTACACTCGCACAAAAAAATATCCGAACACTATAGTTGATTACAGAATTCAGGAAAAGTATCTGGCAACTATTTTATTTAGAAATTAGTGATCTGGCAACCTTCGTGTACAATACACGAAGGTTGTCAGATCACTAATTTCTAAAAAATCGTTGCTACATATTTTTCCTGAATTCTGTAATCAACCATAGTGTTCGGATATTTTTTTCAGCGACTGTACAACACATTCCTGAATTGCAGAATTATTAGCTGTCTTGAACTCGGGTTTTATGATAGAAGCACAATTGTTATAATGCAATATGGGATGGCAAAGAGGATATCATAGAAGGAATTTGGGGGAGGCACAGACAAGTCTCTGTGTAGCTACAAGGTTAGGAAAAGAGCGAATTAAAATGTTTAATCAAACAAATGTACAAAAGGGGTAAAAAAAAGTATTATTGAATCTAAATCGCATACTGCTACAGATAAAGACAAAGAATATTAATTCAACACGGGGTGGAAGAAGGGGAAAAAATTGCAAAATTGCGGACAAGAGATCAAGTATTTTAGGTATTGGAAGGGCCGAATTCTGTTTAAAAAAGGTAAATATATTTCGACAGTTTGTATAGTTATTGACCTCTCACTGATAATATTCGAAGCTAGTGCACGTTGGAAAACTTCAAAAAGTTACATCACCATGTGGGAAAACCATGCACTGTTGGGCAACCTACTTCAGGCCGCTGCCCATGCGCCCAACCATGAACGAGAAATAATATTACCTTAACGTTACCCGGAGCTACCCATGGCCAGCGGGGGACAGCTGAGCTAAAGGATTTACATTATCGTCTGTCCTTTCGTTTCTTTCTTTGTACTTCGCTTGGTTAACCTTTCTCCTTAATATATTTTAAACTAAAATAGTGTTTAGATTAAACTTTATGAGAAGCAAATAATCGTGTACTTTTTAAAAAGTAGCACTTTTACATTTAAATACATCGTGATTTTTTTAATGTACATTTGCACTTGCTGCGAAAAACAGCATTAAAGCCAGTTTCCGAAATTATTAGTTTTTATAGATCCGAATGAAGCATAATGCACAAAGGACTAAATGGTAAAATATTAGTTATTGCTCAGATAATGCATTTAGGAGTGCAGTGACTAAGAAAGTTTATTAAACTTTCTTAGCCACTGCACTCCAAAATACTGATCATTACATACTGATAATTGCAAAACTTCAAATAATAAATTTTAATACACAAGCGACCTGCATCTTTGAATGGCATTATGAAACAGTTCCCTTGCTAATCCCATGCCTTCCACAAAAACTAATAAGGAGCAAAGATTACTGGAAAAGTAATAAATTTGGTACTTCGAATTAAAATGCAACTGAGGTAGAATTTCCAGTATTTAAACTTTGAACTTTTTAATACTCAAGTGCATCTTTCTCAAACAATTTGTTTTTACACATAATTTGGATTGCAACATCTTGAAGATATTAAAAATTATGACTAAAATGGAAATTTGATTGCTTATATATAAAAGCAGTTTCGGTCATTGCTTACGAATATCAGTTCCATGTATAATGCTTATCTGTTTGATATTCCAAATCGAGTTATGTCCTGCCTTGTGGTAGTAAAATATTGAACTGAAGGGTTTGGGGAAAACAACTGACATTGTGATCAATCAGGGTCGAGTGTAGGGGGCATGCCTCCCCCTTTAAAATGTAGTAAGTCTGATGGAAGCAAAATATTATTAAACTCGTGCATATTTCACATGTATTTCAAGAAAGTTTTTCAAATCCTCTAATCAAATGGGTGATGGGAAAACTTTATATTGCAATGGAAATCAATTCTCTTGCTTGGACTCTGCCGCCCCTTTCTCCAGATCTCATCTTAGACATGAAAGTTTAATTTAATTAATTTTAATGTGATTTTTTAACAGACTGAAAATTTTCTCTAAAAAATAGGTCTTACTCATTCTGTTTAATCTTACTACAGCTATGGTCATTAATTTGCATGCAAATTTGCCGCCCCTAAAAAGTGCAACCCGTGGAACAACGCCGCCCCAGGTGACAAGCTGCAACTTCTTTGTTTTCTTTCATACGCACTTTCAAATAACATAGAGTTTTTCCCAAAACAATGAACTGTGCCTATAAATAATTTTATCATTTTTTCAATGAATTGAGCTTTTCAAATGAATTGAGCTTTCAAAGATTTTTTAGGGGAAATGCTTTAGCACCCTCCCCACGAATAGGCACCCATAACAGTCTGCCGAGTGGTAACAGTGCTTGGCTACTGATCTAAGGGACCTGGGTTCGAGCCCCGGGTAAGGCATGGCTGTTTGTGTTGTTTTTCTGCTGAGGTCCTGCCATCCTCTCAGACCATCTACTATGCAATATAAACTGACAAGCTTCTGTCAGATCTCTGTGGCAAGCAGCTGCTTGAGGGGGTATTTATATATTTATTTATTTGTTTTTTATGATAAAGGCATGTGTCCTTAGGATTTTTTCAGAGCTATCATTATCCCTATCTGCAAAAAAGGTGATCGTAGTTCTTGTGATAACTATAGGGGTATCAGCCTACTCTCTGTTCCAGGTAAAGTTCTCTGCATGATTCTATTTAATAGAACGAAGAATCTGGTTGACAGGCAATTGCATAAAGACCAATGTGGATTCAGAAGTAGTAGGGGATGTGTAGGTCAGATATTTTCACTTAGGCAGATTCTTGAGAAATGCTTAGAGTTTCAGAAACCTTTGGTTGCTAGCTTTGTTGACTTCAAAAAGGCTTTCGACTCTGTTGATCGTCATAATTTGTGGTTAATTGTGAGATCATATGGTAAGTTAGTTAACATAATGAAAGCTCTCTATGATAACACTGAGTCGTGTGTGAGAGTTGGTAAGGCTTGCAGCAATTGGTTTAGCATTACTTCTGGTGTTCGACAAGGGTAAATTTTGTCTCCTTTTCTCTTTAGCTTTGTTATTGATTATGTTATGTGAAATTCACTGCAAGGAAAAGATTTTGGCCTTAAATGGTCTAGAGATGCGAACGTTTCTGATTTAGATTATGCTGATGATTTAGCTCTTTTGGCAAATGATGTTGATGAGATGAACTCTTTCATTCGAGCTGTTGATGAAACTGGTAATAGAGTAGGTTTGGTTATAAATAGAGGGAAAACTAAAGTGATGAAAATTGGCCAGGCAGGCTGTGATTTAGTTATTCTGAATGGTTGCAGTCTTGAGCAGGTATCACAGTTTAATTATCTTGGGAGCTATGTAACAGATATTGGTGATGTGCGGCATATGATAAACAGACGAATAGGGAATGTTGTCGCGACTTTTAAGAATCTATGGAGAGTGGGGAGAAATAGGCGTATACATCTACAGACTAAAATTAGACTGTATAATAGTTTGGTTCTTTCTAGGGTTAATTATGGTAGTGACCGTGGATGCTTTGTAAACAAAATCAAAAGAAACTAGATGCTTTCGCAGTATTTTGGGATTAGGTGGTTCAACTTTGTAACTAATGATGAGGTTAGGCAAAGGAGTTTGCAACCTCCTTTAAGCAGCATATTGTGCAGCGAGAGACTCCGTTGGTTTGTCCATGTTGCCCGTATGAATAATTATAGATTGGTGAATAAGGTTATGAACAGTGTGACTAAAGGCCTCAGAAAGAGGGTGAGAGCTAGGATGCTGTGGGCAGACAATGTCAAACGGGACCTTATTAGAATTGTTGTGTTGTGGCCAGATGCAACAGCTGTAGCTCAGGACAGATATGCTTGGAGAACTGAATTGCACGTTCTGGTTGAACCTTCGTACCCCATGGCTGATTGAGGATGATGAGGATTACAATTTGTTACATATTTGTTAAAGATGGTGCAAATGGAGAGAAAGGGTTTTACGAAAATGCAATTTCTAAATCACATAATAATGGTTCACTGAAATATACTGCATATCTTAATCTATTATAGCATGAGTAACTAATATTCTGTTATACCTAGGGTGTCCAGATTTCACTTAATAAAAACTAGGATATTTAAGTAAGTAATAAAAGCCAGGATATTTAAGCATAATAATATCAACCAGGATATTTAAGTAAATATCCAAACATTAGAAAGCTTAAACTAGTACAGTTTAGTTATGATTCCTATTTAATTTAAATGAATTAGTGTCATTTTCCCTTGGAAGTTGTAAACGCACAGAAAAAAATTAACAAAGGCAGTTGTACAATCAGCAATAATCGTAACGTTTGGCATGGCCCCATGAAGGATTATTTTTAGGAGGTTGCTGAACCCAAATTTTTTTAGTGGGGTGTTGAATCAAAATTTTTTAGTGGGTTTCTGAACCTAAGTTCTTTTATGGGTGAGGGATGCTGAACCTAAGCTTTTTTATTGGTGAGGGATGCCGAACCTAAGTTCTTTTATGGGTGAGGGATGCTGAACCTAAGCTTTTTTATTGGTGAGGGATGCTGAACCTAAGTTCTTTTATGGGTGAGGGATGCTGAACCTAAGTTCTTTTATGGGTGGGGATGCTGAACCTAAGTTCTATTATGGGTGGGGGATGCTGAACCTAAGTTCTTTTATGGGTGAGGGATGCTGAACCTAAGTTTTTTATGGGTGGGGGATGCTGAACCTAAGTTCTTTTATGGGTGAGGGATGCTGAACCTAAGTTCTTTTATGGTGAGGGATGCTGAACCTAAGTTCTTTTATGGGTGAGGGATGCTGAACCTAAGTTCTTTTATGGGTGAGGGATGCTGAAACTAAGTTCTTTTATGGGTGAGGGATGCTGAACCTAAGTTCTTTTATGGGTGAGGGATGCTGAACCTAAGTTCTTTTATGGGTGAGGGATGATGAACCCAAGTTCTTTTATGGGTGAGGGATGCTGAACCTAAGTTCTTTTATGGGTGAGGGATGATGAACCCACGTTCTTTTATGGGTGAGGGATGCTGAACCTAAGTTCTTTCATGGGTGAGGGATGCTGAACCTAAGTTTTTTATGGGTGAGGGATGCTGAACCTAAGTTCTTTTATGGGTGAGGGATGCTGAACCTAAGTTCTTTTATGGGTGAGGGATGCTGAACCTAAGGGGTTTATGCTTAAACAACGCTAGCTCCGCAGGTGGCTCAGAAAACAAATATTGTAGAAAATAACTGATATTTTATTTGCTCTCTGATTAGTTTTTGCTTCATGTTTATCTTTTCTTACCATTCAGTAGAACTGGCATTCTACTGACTGGCAAGATGCTGGTTATATCCACCGTACAGATATTTTTAAAATATCGATAGCTAAAGACCATGGGTTTGTTAATTAACAAATCAAAAATGAAAGTAAGGGAAATTTTATTTCGAGAACCTTCAGTGAATGTGAATCTATAAAATCAACGTATAATAGTAATGGTCACCTTTCTAAACAAGGAAGCTTATGGTTTCCATGGTTACGTGTTTTGTTTCGGTATTAGATATTATTTGTCTGTCTGAAAACAATGTGACTCTAAAATTTATGACTTTTCTTATTTCATTAGACTAAAATCGCGTAAGAAAATAAATTAAAATTCATTTGTTTCCAGCTGTGAATCCAAGAGGTCCAAGGGGTGTCATCCACCAACCATTTGAGAATGCTTTTAATGGTAATTGAGCGAAGAAATATTATTATTATTATTATTATGAATTTCTCGTGTATTTTTTCAGTAATATTTTAAAGATCTCTGTCAAGATTGATTTTATTTATTTGAGAGATCTGTTAGCCAAATGTCTTTTCTCGATCTTAATCACACAGTAGTTAAGGTACTCAATAAACCCATCAACTCGGTATCTCTTGGTTAAATAATACGTTTAATGAATAGCATTTTACGTTACCTACATGCATATTTAATAAGAGCCCAGCTATAATCCATGCCCCACCAATAATATCCAGTGACACGCTCCAAGAGCGTTGACCCGACTTTATTGAAAAGTCTATCAAATGTTCTAGCTCCAAGAGCATAGTAAACCATTTTACTTCCGACTCTTTCAATGGTCAGGAAAGAAGTTGCTTTTTTTTTAAATATGCTGCACTCCCCATTTACTTTCCGCTGTAAGCACGCAGCAAATCCCGCGTCACGGTGTTACACGATGCGCCGTCAGAGTTCCGCAGATCATCTGGGTCACACAACATTCTCACCTAATAGAGCATACATCGGAGAGGCAACATGAAAGTACCGATGCAGAACAAAGTTTTCTAAAAAAATATTTCGAAAAGGTGTTCTGGTGATTTTTCTTTACATCTAGACGCATTCCTTTACAATTTCTATCCAGACACGATTTGGTAGTGGTCATAGAGAAACAAATATTATCTACTGAATTATTACAAATAATTTCAAAATAATTTTATAATGATTCTAAAGGTAGAAATTTCTTATAAAGCACTAATAAGGGAAACCCATGGAAATATTTCTTACTGTCTTGCAATTAGGTCTATTTTTACTCCCATATTTATTGTAGATTACTGTAAGAACTGGTATGGTTTAATGTAGCTCTAGAGAGGTACTGATTTGCTACTTTGAATCACAAAAAAATTGCTTTACTAAGAATTTAAAGTAGACACAGATGCGTTACCTCACATGTGAAACCTTTTGAAACATCTCTAGTATCTTGGTCTTGTTAAACGAAAATTCAGAGGAAGAAATATGGGAAACCTCATTTCTGGAAAGCTTGTCCTTTGGATTTCTTTGTAGCCAAGCGGTTATCACGTTTGGCTCCTGATAGTAGTAGCATAAATGAGTGTTCTGAGCCAGTAAATGGGTCCAGAGAATTCTGTGAAAATCCATGAGAAAAGTTATGGGGGATGAGGAAAAAAGTATGTTTTTTGTGGGTTTTTGTGAAAATATGTGTGAAAATTAGAAAAAACGGGGGTATTTTTTAGCATGTGAAAAACTAATTTAAGTTTTTTTTTAAAGATGAGGTTTAAATTAATTTGTGAATTAGTTTAAATGGATTAGTTTGAAATGAGGTGTGTGTATATGAGATAAAATTGATGTGGTTTGTTGAGTTATCATACACTTTAGTGGATTATTCGATTGTAAAAAGCCATGGAAATCGGTGCTGTTTTTTGTGAAAATATATGTGAAAGTCAGAAAAAACCGGGATGTTTCATATGAAAAAAAGGTAATTTAAGTTTTTCGGGCAGACGAGATATTTACAAATTTTCACAAAAATGAGGTGTGTGTGTGAAAGAGATAAAAAATGATGTGGTTTGTTGAGTTATCATACACTTCACTGGATTATTCGGTTGTAGAAAGCCAGGTAAATCAGCCAGGTAAATCGGAGAATTTGACAAATCGAGACAGTTTTGAGAAATTTTTTTGAAACATATGACAAAATCAACCGGTAAAATGACATTTTCGGGGAAGGGGTCTGATGAAAAGATAGACTTTGAATATCTGTGAATGTATGAAGAGAGGGTACTAGATGGAAAAAAAATTTTTTTGAAGTGAAAAGTAATTTAGGTTATTTTTTTTAAATAGTCGGAAAGAATTTGAAATGAAAAGCGATGCCTTAACTGGCATAGTGGTTAGGCAGCTAGCGACTGTTCCAGCAAGGCAAGCTTTGTGTGTTGTGTTAGCTCTAACTAAGGCAGTGGTCAGCAGTGACTTCGGTCTTAATAGGGCATGTCCTTGTATGAGAAGGCCTGTATTAAGCTAGGAGTAGCTTCCAGGATTCTTCTCTGTCCTATATGTCGCAAATCAAAAAAAAAATGTAGGTTAGAATAATTTTGAACATGTATGAAGTTTGCAAAGAGAGAGAAGAGTTTTATGTTATCGTGCTAAACGGAAATCAGTCTCGATCTCTACAAAAGAACAACGGGGTCGAGATTTACTTTCATTGAACTAAATGGTTCGAGAAGTTGCACTTCGAACCAATATTCATTCCGAATATTTTATTCGGTTCGATGCACGGCCCTTCTCCCTCTGTCCCCTCCTCCCCTATGCCCTCTCTTCCTCTCTCTCTCCCCTCCTCCCCTCTGCCCCCTTTTCTCTCTCTGTCCCCTCCTTCCTTCTGCCCTCTCTTCCTCTCTGTTCCCTCCTCCCCTCTGCCCTCTCTTCCTCTCTCTGTCCCCTCCTCCCCTATGTCCTCTCTTCCTCTCTCTCTCCCCTCCTTCCCTCTGCCCCTTTTCTCTCTCTGTCCCCTCCTCCCCTCTGCCCCCTCTTCCTCTCTCTGTTCCCTCCTCCCCTCTGCCCTCTCTTCCTCTCTCTGTCCCCTCCTCCCCTCTGCCCTCTCTTCCTCTCTGTCCCCTCCTCCCCTCTGCCCCCTCTTCCTCTCTCTGTTCCCTCCTCCCCTCTGCCCTCTCTTCCTCTCTCTGTCCCCCCTCCCCTCTGCCCCCTCTTCCTCTCTCTGTTCCCTCCTCCCCTCTGCCCTCTCTTCCTCTCTCTGTCCCCTCCTAACCTCTACCCTCTCTTCCTCTCTCTGTCCCCCTCCCCTCTGCCCTCTCTTCCTCTCTCTGTCCCCTCCTAATCTCTGCCCTCTCTGTCCCCCCTCCCCTCTGCCCTCTCTCTCCCCTCCTCCCCTCTGCCCTCTCTTCCTCTCTCTGTCGCCTCCTAACCTCTGCCCACTCTGTCCCCCCTCCCCTCTGCCCTCTCTCTCCCCTCCTCCCCTCTGCCCCCTCTTTATCTCTGTCCCCTCCTAACTCTGCCCTCTCTTCCTCTCTCTGTCCCCCCTCCCCTCTGCCCTCTCTTCCTCTCTCTGTCCCCTCCTCCCCTCTGCCCCCTTTTCTCTCTCTGTCCCCTCCTACCCTCTGCCCTCTCTTCCTCTCTCTTTGTCACCTCCTCCCCTCTGCCCTCTCTTCCTATCTCTGTCCGCTCTTCCCTCTCTTCCTCTCTCTGTCTCCTCCTCCCCTCTGCCCTCTCTTCCTCTCTCTGTCCCCTCCTCCCCTCTGCCCTCTCTTCCTGTCTCTGTCTCCTCCTCCCCTCTGCCGTCTCTTCCTGTCTCTGTCTCCTCCTCCCCTCTGCCCTCTCTTCCTATCTCTCTCCCCTCCTCCTCTCTGCCATCTCTTCCTCTCTCTCCTCCCCCCAGATCCCCCCAAAGAGTTCTCATGTACTCAGATCCTCCCCTCAGATCCCCCAAAGAGTACTCATGTACTCAGATCCTCCCCCCAGATCCCCAAAGAGTTCTCATGTACTCAGATCCTCCCCAAGATCCCCCAAAGCGTTCTCATGTACTCAGATCCTCCTCCCATATCCCCCCAAAGAGTTCTCATGTACTCAGATCCTCCCCCCAGATCCCCAAAGAGTTCTCATGTACTCAGATCCTCCCCAAGATCCCCCAAAGCGTTCTCATGTACTCAGATCCTCCTCCCATATCCCCCCAAAGAGTTCTCATGTACTCAGATCCTACACCCCAGATCCCAATTGTCGTATCCCCCTAGTTGTCATTATCCATCCAATTGTCGTATCTTCCCAGTTGTCGTATCCATTGAACTGCAATCCACCCAATTGTCGTATCTTCCCAGTTGTCGTATCCATTGTATTGCAATCCACCCAATTATCGTATCTTCCCAGTTGTCGTATCCATTGAATTGCAATCCACCCAATTGTCGTATCTTCCCAGTTGTCGTATCCATTGAATTGCAATCCACCCAATTGTAGTCCACTCAATTGTCATAAAATTGTTCACATGATCAGTGCAGTTGACTCCCACTCAATTATCGTTGACCCATTTCATTACGCTATCATGCGATGGATGAACCTTTCCGTATTCATTCGAAATTTCGAACTCAATTTTCTTCTTAAAGCATAAAACATTTTTATTTTTTCAGTGTATAGACAGGTAACAAGATCTCGGAAGGCTGAGAGAATGTTGTGGGAAGAGGACTGACTGTTAGCGAAGAGATGATAGTTAACAGGACCGGATCCAGAAATAATAAAGGGGGAGAGATCTTAAACACAATCAAATCGAAATAATGTAAAGGATGGGGGAATGCAAGAGACTGGATTTCCAATGCATCATAACATTCTCCCTCAATTTTTGAGATCTTCCTTAAATATTTCTCGAAAAATGCATGAAATATAAATATGTTTAATAATGTTTGCCTCTGTTACCATTACTAGCATTCTGAAAGTGAGGGGGGGCATGCTTCCCCCTAGATCAGGCCCTGGTGATTTAAATCCTCATGCTCTTTAAGGTGCACAGGATATGGCTCTCTTGTACACTGAGTCAAGGCTTAAAGTCTGATTTATGGACTGCGGCTTTCCCAAGCTATTATTATTCATCCCTTGGTTGCCCAGCACACTTGGTTCATGCTCGGGATTGAAATAACATTTACAGTGTTCAGGTCAGTCTCAGTGGCAATTTAAATTCTGAATTTGCTTATAACCGTGAAAAATGCAAAATATAATAGAAAAATGGGTTATGGTCGGTAAACAATTCATATCTTGAGCACGAAAGTATAGAATAATTCCCAAGTACTTCATTAAACGATTATGATATGATATATGCATATGGCCAAGTGGTTACAGTGCTTGTCTATGGATAAAAGTGACTGGGTTCAAACCACTACTGAAAATTTATTTTCCTGAGTTCTCGACTTGCTCAGACTTCTATGGTGTATTAAATTAACTTACTATGATGTTATTATTTAACTATGATGTATTAATCCCTAAAGGCTCTTGTCGGAGTTCTGAGTCAAGGAACTGCTTAAGGTTAATTTGTTCTTTCCTTATCATTACAAGTGATGGTTTTCACAATGTTACGATAATCTCTAACGCAACTCTTCATTACTCTCACACGCGAGAACTTCTCGAGTGGGAGTTATGAAATTTTAGTGTTAACAATTTTGCTTCTTTTCCCATTTCAAAACCTTATGAACTTTATATGACATGTAATAGCAAATTCATTGTAAAAGTATATGTCGTTTTGTTGTTGAATAAACTGTTAATATTATTATGAAAAATTTACTGGGGGATAGAATGTCCTAAACACACCTTTGTTTTCGAATGTTTATCTGTTCTGTGGATTTCAAGCCAAGAATTAATTAAACATGTATTAATTTTAATATTCATTCTAAAGTATTTTTTAATCAGATTTCAAAATTTTATTTTCTGTTATGAATTACCTGAAAGCATTCAACTAGAAATTGTATGAGAATATGGCTTACTGATAAATTGAAAAAAACTAAATATTTGTGAATTATTTAATTATAATCTCATTTTAATTACTATTTCAGCATTTGTTACACATCTTAACGAGAATATTTGATATTTTAAAATCAATATGTCACAACCAAGTTCTTCACCTTAATGATCATTTCACGTCTTTTTGGTATATGTTTTACCTGTTTTCTTATTGTTTTTCCTTGTGATATGTCTGTTTGTTTATCGATTATGTGACAAACACACAAACCGACAAATGATGTTACTTTGCATGGTAAAGTGTCACAAATTTCCTGTACATATGTAAAACAAAATAATAAGCTGAGAAATACTAGTTGTGCTATGAGTCGGATTCGAACCCACATCTTCCAATAACCGGCAAGGTATGCTAACAATTACACCATCAACTACTAACGTTTCTTCTTCAGCTAATATGATTTAGCTTTCCCGCATTTTTATTTGATTCCAATAGTGGCGCCATCTATCGGTACGTGGTAACTATGTTGTCTCTTAAAGCTGAATTTTAATATTTGTCATTCGTGACAATTTTTTTCAGCTTATTATTTCATGTGTCACTTTGTGTTCTTCTCAAGGCAATTGTTCCACCAAACGTACTACATTCTGCATTAAATGAATACTTGGGTGTCAGAAGCGTTATGCAATGCAAAAATCCCCCCCCCCCAAATTTTCTACCCATAAAAAAGGAGATTTATGCAAATCGTTCTTCCATCTTCCGAATATGAGCATCCACAGTTAGGTTGTCAAATGAAAGCTTATCTTGTGGGGAGTGTCGTAATCGTATGCCTTTGGATCCGGTTTCGCCATTTTTGTCTACATCCTCCAACTGGCCCCATTTCGAAATGAAATGCCTCCTTTTGCCTTTTCCCCTCTCTCGATCCTTTGTTTCTCCCTCCTGACCTGTTTCCATGGGAAAAAAAAAGAAGAGGAGCTAGGCAGACTTCTCGAAAGTTTCATAGCACCGCTCCCGCTCTCCATTTCCATCTGCATACGAATGCTGTTCTTGCCACGTGCACGGCAAGTCACGCCACTAGGTCAAGATCCCATCGGGTGATGTCCCTTTGGGCAAGTGGTTCACGAAGAAGAGAACTCTAAAGTTCACAAACAAAGGGGAAGACATAGAAGTACCGAACTGAAATTGTAGTGCAGCGCCACCTAACGTAAGGTCCGAATTACTCATTTTCTCTCTGCTCTCGTCATTTTAAGACCGCCATTAATCTGTCTCCTTTCGTAGCTTTCAACAGAAGATAGAATTGATATGGCGTTTAATTTCTTTATTTAATCTAGTGATTTGACAAATTACGAATTATTAAAACAAATTGCAACCACAACAAATTACGAGTGAAGGACAATAAGAAAATAAGTTAAAAAGAGAAATGAAATTTGACAATTAACTACCACCTATTTTATAAAACTATTTGATTAAATTAATTTTAGTTCCTTCAATCCCCAATGACAGGGTAGCAGACATGAAGCGGTATATCACGGATGTATTTCAACAATATGTCCATCCTTTATAAGAAAAACAAATTTTGCTGAGATTAGTTGTCCACGAATATACAAAACATTTAGTTCTTGCAAAAAAAAATATTGAGATATGCTGTTGATGTCGCTTGGTTTGTTTCTAACAGACAACTTCATAAAGATTTGGGCATCGACAACGTATATACCCGTATTAAATGCATCACAAAATGGTTCCTTGAGGTCGTTAATCATTAGTTGACAAAGTTTCAAAGCATTTAAAAGTCCTATTCTGTCATTTTCGGTTCGCTGTAGAATTTCTGAAAGAAGCTTTCTCCTGTATCGCCTTTTTAAACTTACAAGCACCCCTTGATCCATTGGTTGCCCTAAAGACGTTACATTAGGTGGCAAAACATGGCTTTCATTTGTCAGAAATGAGTTCGCTTGGGTGTGTTGGGGCATTGTCGAGAATAAGTAGGGCCTTTACAGGCATTTTAAGACCTGTCAAGTGGTGTTTTACTTTTGGAACAAATTCTGCAAAGAATCATTCCTTAAAAAAATACGAGTCCATCGAAGCAGATTTTTTAGCTTTGTAGTAAACTAGCTGATCAGCTAAATTTAAATGCTTGAATGCTCGAGGTTTTGCTGATTTCCCAATTACAAAAAGAGGAAGTTTGTGCGTACCTGCAGCATTTCTATGCACAGCCACAATGATCCTTTCTTTGTTTGTTTCCTGATGATGAGGATGATGAGGTTTCTGGCGCTGTCAGAAACGTTTTCGTTAGAAGAAGTTTAAAATTTAACCCAGTCTCGTCTACATTGTAGATTTGTTCTGCTTCTTCTTTAATAAGCAGTAAAAGTTTCTCTGAAAATTCATTTGCTGCTAAAGGATCAGCTGACAATTTCTCACAACAAACGCCAAGGTAATGAACACCATGCCGTTTTTTCCAGCGAGAGAGCCATCTCACGCTTGCTGAAAAATCTCCCCCATTAGCGATTTTAGAATGAAGGATTAATGTTTTTTCTTTCAAGATTGGCCCACTGATAGGCGTTCCTTTTCAAAGCTCTTGTATGAACCATAACCAAAGTGCATCACCGACAATTTCATTTTTCGGCTTTTTAAGAGTGCACCGAGAAGAAAGGGTTTTTTCAGACTCGACTTGAATGAAAATGACTTGAATGTAAAGATTTTCCATCCCTTCTGCAGTCATTCACCGTGCTTTTACCAATACCTAGTTCATCACAAATATGCATTACTGGATCACCTTTGTATATATGTTCTAACGCTTTTAATTTCATCTCCATCGTAACGACATTACGCTTACGTTTGCACCCATTCATTTTGTACCACACAATAATTAATAGATCACAACACATACTCCTGTATACGCGCAGTACATTGTGCACTGCAATATTCACAACGAGGAACTGAAGAAAATATGAACTCTACTGTAAACAAAACACTCGGCGACTTGCTTCCGCTTCTTGCAACGACCGGTTAAAGCGCAGGCCTGTTGAGCCAAGACCGGATAAGAGAGAATCTACCGTAGTTTGTTTTAAGAACCCTTAATTATTATTATGCAATATCTACTAATATTTACAAAAACAAAGTAAAATAAAGTTTTCTCCCCACATTTCAAAAATATTCCTTGTACAATAGATTCGAACTTGATATCAACGGAAATAAAAAAGTAAAATGTAATTGTTTTCCTGCTAATTAAATATAATTAACACTTCACCACAACAGTGAATAGGGTATTCAAACGTGCTCCGTTTTTTAAAATCAATGAAAAATACAACGAAACTATTTTTCTTCTAATGAAAACATTTCTCAGAACATAGTACGCATCACAAACCTCGGGATCATGAGGGAATTTTTTAGAAACAGGCACATTTCCTTGTTTCATCTTGCATGCCGAACACTTTCATGGAATTATTTTGTTTTTCGTTCCATACTTCACTTCTGCTTACATGAAACAACTTGCTTTGTAACAATGAGAAAAAGTTATTAATATTTAACATTAGATAAACAACATTAACTTTCTTTTCTTTGAATCCTAATCTAAATAACGAAAGCGATTGGCTAATACTTTGCCCTGACCACGGTCAGTAGGGGACACCGATGGGCTTGGGAAGACAACCGTCCGTCGGATGGGACGTTAAGTGGGTGGCACCATGTGCGGAAGAGCCATACCCTGTGCACATTAAAGAACACACTGGATGGCCTTGACGGGAGGCTTTTATCTATTTCTCATAAGCAATTCCATTGGGTTCCCTCCCTAAATCTTCGGCTTCGGGGTCATTGTGACCTGGACATTTACCCATGGTGTGCAAAAAAAATGCCGCTCAGAGGAAAAACAAACCAACCCAATTTGGCTAGTACCTTGAATATTTTCTTTTGAACATTAAAAATTACTATTACATTGAGTTAACGGATATTTCTGAATGAGATTCTAAGCTTCAAACAAGAAAACTAAATTTCTAAAGAAAGCCAGCCAAACGCGTAATTCCAAAAATGTCACCACCTGATAAGAAGTTATAATCAAAATAATGCAATGCTTGTACAAGTGGGGTCTGTAAATGGTAGCTAGGTAGTCACTGGAAGGAGAGCTATGCACCAATCCCCTGTGATGATGCATAGAACCAGCCAGGCCTAGCACCTAATGTCCGACCCCGCCTTCTCGTGGTGCGGACCGTTAGTAACTTTCAAAAGAGATACTCTCTTGTGGAAGTGAACCTTCCGTTCACTTCCACAAGATTCACTTCACACTGCCAGATTAGTGTGGCCTACTGATCTGGACAGCTATGGCCACTTTTCTTTTTTTCTACCCTGCTGAGGAGTGGTCAACCACACAAGGTCCTGGTGCTGACCATATAAACCTACTGGACTGGACAGATATATGGCTCTGAGCTTGATTATGGATCCTGATTTTGCTGCACTGGTGGGCTTCTGTGGAGGGAAAATCTTCCGCTGTGTTTTCTCTTTGTTTGTGGGTTGACAGCCCCAAGTGAATAGATTCACAGGATATGTTTATCAGCTGGTGGATAATCCTGAGCAGAAGTCATCGCAGGCACCTGAACTCTTTGCTTCTATTGGCATCGTCAAATTCTACATTGGAGGAAGTCTTCCAGTGTAGATGGCTTCAGCCTTTAGTAGTGGGGGAACGGGTCTTTGCCCCATGTCTGCGATTAGGGGGCTGTTTGATATTGTCGGCATTGCCTCTCTCAATAAACATAGTTTCTTTAAACATCCCACTAACCATTTTCTCTCCATAGGTAGTTGGAATGTGAGGACTCTGCACAGAGCTTTTTCTCTTGATGTCCTCACACAAGAATTCCACAGTTATAATTTAGATATTCTCGGCTTGCAAGAGACCAGATGGACAGATAAAGGTCAGATTCTTAAAAATAATCTTAAATTTCTCTTTTCAGGGAGGGACGACAATAAGCATCACCAAGGCGTGGGTCTGCTTCTCAGCAGACACGCTAGTGATGCTCTTCTAGGATATGAGTGCATTAATGAAAGGTTTCTTACAGCAAAATTTCAGACAAGCGTTAAAGACCTGAATGTTATCTGCTGTTATTCCCCCACTGAGGATGCCGATGAGGATGAGAAGGATAGGTTTTACGGAGAACTTCAGGATATTTTGAATTCTGTCAAGAAAGGAGATAATACCCTTGTTCTTGGTGACTTCAATACCAAAGTTGGTACTGACCTTTGGGGACAAGTAACAGGCCCTTTTGGTATTGCTGGCTGCAATGGCAATGGGCAACGTCTCCTACAGGTAAGTAAACTCAATGGATTCAGAATAATTGAACACTTATTACAAATGCCGTGAACCCCCCTTTCGTATTAGGGCGGTCCGACATTAATGTTTGACTGCTTTCCTGGTAATTGGCTGTGCTGCGATTGCGCTGATTACCGAAAAAGGCACTCTTTCATATTAACCCAAAAACTTTACTTACAATAATGAAAAATGGAGAGGAGTCATGTTTTCCCAGTTACACACAATTTATTAAAAACAGCATTACTAAAATACTCTCTAACACAACTTACTCCCATCGTCGGGATACAGCTTCTTTTACTCAGCGTTTAGGCAATGTCAGCCTTTACAATGAGGAGCCAAGAAATTGCTATGGTAAAGTCCATCCATTAAGTCCGAGCTACTAGCTCCAAAGTCATGTTCCGTAGTCCGTTTCCTGGAGCACGGTGGCGGTGGCAGACAGACAATAGTATTTAAGAGAAAAAATCCAGATTTACAAATGATGGTGACCCTTACCTGTCTCACGTAACCGCTGCAGAAGCCTTGGATGGGAAGTCCGGCACTGCCCATCTGCCTAATCTCGGCCAGACAAAGGAGGCTTTCGCTCATTTCTCGCAGGTACCAGCATTGTTCGTCGGGCGGAAGGGAAGACACTGCTCGACCGGACTGCGCAACAAGAGGACACAACTCATCAAGACAAGAGACACGAGGCAAAAGACACACTTTCCTCTCACTGTTCAACCTTGCCGCCTTTTCCCATCGCGACCTCTAGCGGTGGTTAGCGCGGAAGGCTGACTCAGGCACTCACTATTGGTTGTGGACGCTTGAGCCGAAAATCGCTCCGCCCACTCGGAACCTTTGATGTTGAGCGCGACTCTAGTCCAGAAATTTCTACACCCGGGGCGATGGTCGCCACCGGTGTTATCCGGTGTAATGGACAAGTTCGTGGAAGCTGGGTGACCAAAACAAGTCTTTGTACTCCCATTAGAAAAGCATATCCTAGGACCCCCCAGCCCAAGTCATGTCCGCAGGATCAATTTCTGTGGGCAATTTCTGTGGCAACACCTATCCCCCTTTAGGGAGAGGGGGAAATAGGCGGGGCAGGGAAAAGGTCTCTGACGGACTGAAGATGACGATATATGTCTTGGAAGTGGTGAGGGCGATCTCCTGGGTCACACATCAATATCTGGAATTTTTCCTTTTTCCTCCATGAGTCCAGTAACAGGTGCACTAAAAGTCCAACGGGTCACAGTTCGGGTCCGCCTGGACCGCTCTAGTGGGCGTCGGCTTGCAGGAGGCTCCACGGCACATGAAACAGAAAGAGAAACAGGGAAAAGGGTCACAAATCTGATTTTCCACATGTACCACATTCACAAGCACACAGTCTGTCTCCGTGCTTACCGCCACGTGACTCACTGTTACATAGAAACTTCAAAATCTCTGGGGCCATTTGGACCCAGCACAGGTTACATTTACAATTGGTACATACATTGCATTTATTTATTCTTACTTCCTATGTTTTTCATGGTAATAATTCAAAAGTTAAGTTTTTTTTTTTCAATTAATTCAGTCCTGGCTATTTGCCAATACTCCGAACGACCTATTCCGCAATTAATCTCTTTCTACAAGTTCCACTAATTCATAAGACACTAGTTTGAACTATTCTCTTCCCACAATTAATCCTGTCTCTACTCTTTGTCTATAACTCCGACAGATAATCCTTCAATTAACTCATCTAGATATCCTGAAAATTCACAAGACCATCTTGTGTCACAATGCTTCAAATAATCTTCTGACGTTAATTCATTTCCCTTGAACAATTCCAAAAGAAAAAAAGAAATCCCTTCTCAATGGGTTCACTCTACAATGGCAACATCATTTTACTACGTCGTTCTACAATAATACTCTAGCAGTCACTTCTCAGTAAACTTGTCCAATAATGACAACCTCATTTTACTAGGTCATTCCATAATGACAATCAAAACACTTCTCAAAAACTCATTCTATACTAACAAAATCATCTTACTAAGTTACTCTTACAATGGTCATCTAAAATTACTTCTCGATAAATTCATTTAATAACGACAGAATCATTTTACTAGGTCATTCCCAAAATGACAATCAAAACTCTCCTCAAAACTCATTCTATAATAACAAAATCATTTTACTAAGTTACTCTTACAATGGTCATCTAAAAATTACTTCTCGATAAATTCATTTAATAGCGACAGAATCATTTTACTAGGTCATTCCATAATGACAATCAAAACTCTCCTCAAAACTCATTCTACAATAACAAAATCATCTTACTAAGTTACTCTTACAATGATCATCTATAATTATTTCTCAAATCTGAAATCTCTACTATTCAAGTGAAGGGCTTTGCATTAGGTCTACCATATTTCCAATAGCTGCTTTGTTTCTTACGGCCGATTGATTGATTGTAGCGCGTGTGTGTGTGGGGGGGGTGCAGAACTGCAGCCTCGTCAGAGTCTCCGCAAAACGTCACCATTTCCGCTTGCGACCGGCTCGGCCACCGCGCACGGGAGAAATTCTCGCGATTTCTCGCGTGAGCGTTCTATTACTCAGATTCCACTGCTCCGCTGCGCTTGATAGCCGGAGGGGGGGGGGTGAGTGCGCTAGTGTACAGACGGAGATCGTTGGGTACTGACGGACCAAGGGAGGGGGATTTCGGCTGCCCAGGGGCGATGAGTCTTGAAGGCGTCCCTTCGCAACATCAGCCCATGACGTGGAGTTCACTTCTTCGGGTTCGTCATATATCCCAGCATTCCATGATTTCAAGCGTCGTCTGCTTCGGGGCGGCTGCTGAGGCAAGGGAGGAGGGGGTGCTGATCCACCGGATGTGTTGACGTTATAGCAAGCCACAGTTTGCGAGGGTGTGTCAGCAGCAGTGGTTGGAGATGGCGCGACTCTTCCGTCTTGTGCACGTGGTCGAAGGTCGTACCTGTGTGGCTGACTGGCAGCTGTAGCGTGTGGCAGCAGCTGGGAGCTTGTTGTGGCAGGGTGCGCTCGCGCGCCTGGCATCGGACGGCCTGTGACGTGATTCTGTGTGACTCGGGGGTTCGATTCCCAGTCGTCGTCCTCAGATTCCAGCTCAACGATGGGTCGTGATGGGGGCGTCGGGGGTTTTGGTGTGGGGTCGTCTGGGATGGAGGGCTCACCTATCAGGTACGGGCGGCGTTTCCGCAGTTTGGTGAGGCGATCGACATGCACTGTCTCCACTTTGTGAGGGTTGGTGTCTAAGGCAATTTTATAGTTCACTTCGGTGAGGCGCTGCAGCACTCGCCATGGTCTGGTGGGACAATTTTGATAACTTCCTGGTATTCCGGCGAGGAACCCGTGGGCTATATAAAACCACTAGGTCGCCGGGCCGATACCTTTATCCACGGCCACTTTTTTTCTCTGGTCCTCCTGACTCATAGCTGCTGCTTCAAGATTCGCCTTCACCAGCTCATATGCTTCATTCAACTTGTTGGCTAACTGTTCGCCATAGCTCTCAGTGTTAGCGTAGGTCGGGGGCTCCTTCGTCTGCCACAATTGGTAAGACAGGGTCACGTCTCGGCCATACAGTAGAAAATAGGTGGTCTCATGGGTGGAACTGTGAGTGGCACTCCGATAAGCCATCAAAACAAAAGGCAGATGCTCGTCCCACACATCATTTTTGTCGGCCACCAGATGAGATAAAATGGATGCTATGGACTGGTTGAATTTCTCCACGAGGCCGTTGGAGCTCAGTTGATAGAAACTAGTGTTTTGTTTAGTAATGCCTAATCGGTTAAATACCTCGGTCATCACGCGACCGGTAAAGTTGCGCCCATTATCACTGATGACAGTAGCGGGAATTCCATGTTTGGGTATGAAATCTTCTACAAACGCTCTAGCAATCGACTCTGCTGACTGATCGGCCAGCGCATAGACTTCTGGCCATTTGGTAAAATAGTCCATAATGATTAAGACGTACTTGTTTCCTCGCTGAGTGATGGGGAGAGAGCCTAAATTATCCATGCCTATATGCTGAAAGGGGCGGCTTGTGAGTGGGGCTCGAACCAGGTTTCCCTTCTTTTTCTCTTGGTAGCCTCTCCGTTTCAGACAAGATGTGCAGGTCTGGACGTAATTGCGAATATCGGCATACATGCCGGGCCAGTAATACTCAGACCTTACCCTTTGCAAGGTTTTGTACTCTCCCAAGTGGCCTGAGCAGGGGTTGTCGTGGCATAATTCTAATATCTGTCCTCGAAGACTGACAGGGATCGCTAGCTGCTCCGTTGCTTTTATGCGGGGGCTATGGTTAGCCGGGGGGCCAGATGGTATAGGATACCCTCTTTCAAGTAAAATGGTTCGGCGGCACTGGCAGGTGAATTGTGGGTCCTACTCTCTAAAATTTCGATGGTGTTCCTAAAGGTGGGGTCCTCCAGCTGTAGGTCTCTCAAATGGGCTAAATCGCCAAGGGGGCTCTGGGAAGGGGGGTTTCTCTCGACGGCCTGTATGTGACGGGACAGAGTATCGGCGGGGACATTGTGTTTCCCAGGCCGATAAATGATGTCAAAATCATAGTCCTGCAGCGTCAGATTCCACTTGGCCAGTCTACTGGAGGGATCCTTGAGCTTCAGCAAATATGTGAGGGGGGCATGGTCGGACACAACCGTAAATCGTCGCCCATACAGGTATTGCTTGAAATGGGTAATGGCGAAACTGATTGCAAGGGCCTCCTTCTCAATCGTTGAGTAGCGTGTTTCCGGGGGCTTCAGTTTCCGACTGGCGTAGGCTACCAGATGACGGAAACCGTCATCCATCTCCTGCTCGAGTATGCCGGCTACCGCAATATCCGACGCATCGGTCGACAGGAAAAATTTCCATCCAAAGTCGGGGTAGAGGAGAAGGGGCTCGGTCATTAATTTCCTCTTCAGTACTTTGAACGCTTCCTCCGCTTCTGGGGACCATCTAAAAGGGGTGTCCTTCTTCACTAAATGGACGAAGGGGGCTGTAAGATCGGCGTAGAGATCGATAAAACGCCGGTAGTAGCCGGTTAGGCCTAGGAAGGCTCGAACGTTCCGGACACTACAGGGGCGAGGAAATTCTTCAATGGCCTGGACGTTCCGCGGGTCCGGCTGGACCCCTTCTGTGGAATTCAAATGTCCCAAGTAAGTGAGGGATTCCTTCATGAATTGGCACTTCGCTGGCTTCAACTTTAAATTGTAGGCCCTTAGGCGGTCAAATACCCTCTGTAACCGTTCAGCGTGTTGTTCAAATGTCTGGGAGGCCACCATTATGTCGTTGAGGTAGACGAGGACTTGCTCTTGTCGCATTCCCATTAATACGTGGTCCAGTAAATGCTGGAAAGTAGCGGGACTGTTCTTCAGTCCAAATGGTAAGTAGTTAAACTCAAATAGCCCTTTCCTGCTGATGAATGCAGTTTTCTCCACGTCACGTGGGTGAACGGGAACCTGCCAATAACCGGATACCATATCCAGCAAGCTGAAATATTTGGCATGAGCCAGTTAATCAATGATTTCGTTGATGAGGGGGAGAGGGTACGAATCTGGGACTGTTTCTGCATTTAGTGCCCTGTAGTCGACGCAGAATCTGTATGTGGAGTCTTTTTTCTTCACTAAAATGATGGGTACGCAAAAGGAGAGGCGCTTTCTCTTATTATTCCTTGCTCTAACAACTCATCCACCTGTCGGTCCAATTCGCCCTGCAGCGCGAACGGCACCCTGTATGCCCGCTGCCTCACGGGGCGGTCATCTGTGAGGTGAGACCGAGCGGGCCACGCGCACAGAACCGGTTTTTAGCCGCTCAAGTGACTGAGCCAAGATCGTGCAGCCTCGGAGCTGGGGGGCAGAACATTCGACAAGGGCTATGTGCTCGACTCGGGGAGGGACGCAGAGCTTCTGCACGATGCGCCCAATGTATGTGGGTGTAGGGGAGGGGGGTGAAGGTTGTTCCCGGGCAGGGTAGGCGGACAATGTGAGGGGGGTGCTCCTATGTTTCGATTCCTTGTCCTTTTTCCTTTGCAGTGTGCCTGAATGACAATCTATGATGAATCGGTGCTTTTTGAGGATATCGTGTCCCATTATCATGTCGTACCGTGGAGTGTCTATGTCAAGGGCCACTATGGGGTGCTCAAAACTAATCTCGTCAAATGTGAGGGTCACCATGTATCTGCCTATCACTGGAACGGGGTGGCCATCTATGGTTTTCAAATTATGTTGGGGGGGGGATCATTTGGTGCAGGATTCGGCTTCTCAAGCGCTGAAAACACTGGCTATTCATGACGGACACAGTGGCGCCGGTATCGATGAGGGCCGACACCTCTGTGTCCTCCATGCGACCAGACACAATGGGTGAATTTTCATCACTGCATAGTATGGCACACGGGGCAATGCGGCCGGCTGACGTTTCGAGGGGACTCTGGGAAGTGCATCCAGGGCTTCCCTCCCGTTCTAGTTTAAAGGAGCAGTATGGTGGTTGGCTTGCCGTAACTCTTCTCTACCCTGATCTCGAGCTTGCTGAGGGGGAGTGAAAGGGAATCCATTATCTCTCGTCCAGCAGGTCCTCCGTGGAGTTGCTCGGTCTCGATTTTGCTGCCGGTTTCGCCCTGTTTGGATCGCGGGTCACGTGGGCGTAGGGTCGGGGGCGAGGCACACTGATGGGCGTAAAGGCCCACTCCACCGCACGCAAAGCACGTGACACCCTGGCGATCCGCCCAGGGGTGCTGCCGTTGCTGGGGCTGACTGGTATGGCTTCTCTCTTGCTGTCCCTCAATCTGGTGGAGGCGCTCCCCCAAACGTACTAGATCTGCCTGGATCTGGCACAGCGGAAAGGCTGCCAACAGATCCTGCAGCTGGGGCAGAGAGTTCGAATCCGTGTTTCTAGCAGGGGTTTCCTCGTCAAGTGCTCGTATGGCTGGCGTTCCTCCGGAGGCACGCTCGTTACTCTCCTCCAGTGTAGCTTTTGCTAAAGCCTCCTCAAAAGTCCGGGGATTATGGGACAGTACGAACAGCTTGAGCCGCGGGACCAGGCCCGCCAAAAACTGGGCAAGGCGCATCTGATCGCCGATTCCCTGATCCTCGCTGTCCATGTTCCTTCCTGCTGTTCCCAAAAACTGATAGGCCCGGGTCTGAATGCGGGCAGCATACTCCCGGACACTCTCGTTCACCGCTTGCTGACAGCTTGTGAATTCGTGCAGGCGGGTGGCTAATGGCGCCTCACTGTCGAACCTTTCCAACACCGCCCTTTTGAAAACGCCAAAATCCTCTTCGTTCCTTAATTTCGGGGATTGGTTAACAAATTCCGCAGCGGCTCCTCGCAGCTTCGAGCGGGCAATGATTGCCATCTCGCTCAGCTGCCATCGTGCAACCCTCCCTACTCCCTCTACTTCCTCAAAAAACGCTGCGCCAGTGCGGCTACTATCTCCTTCATATGGGTTTACTAAATTCACGAACCCCGCCAAGAGAGGTCCCATCGTTGGGGACGGCTCCTGGGTGGGTGGTGCACTCGTGTCCTGACTCTCCATTGCTTCGGGGTCTTCCTCACTACGCAAATAGTGTGCTGTGTGTTGTGCTGTGTGTTGGGTTTTTTTGTGCCTCCTAAGTGCAATGGAGGCGCACACAGAAATGCAACTTAACGGTAAGACACAAAATCACTCCTATCTAGAATATAATACTGTAGCAGTCCCTAGTCGAATCTCTAGTACTCCCTTCATACACTCTACACCTGGGCCTAGCTATAGTCTTATACTTATCTTAGAACTAAATCATTTAATCCAATATTACTTCACTATGTTTCACAATAAAACTTGTTTCAACAGATGATCCTGAAATTCCTAACTCAAACATGATATACAATCCTCACTAAAAACACTATCTTACTTTCTAACATACACTTCATAACCTTCCACATATCACAATATTTCACTCTTATTTTTAACATTCTTAACCTTCTTAACATTCTGCCACTGCCACATTTTAACACAATAATTATGTAATCTATATATATATATGCTCTTCGATTTCTAGCCGCAATAACCCTCAGGTTCGAATATCCTGGTCACGGGAACCAATTTGCCGTTGAACCCCCCCCCCCCCTTTCGTATTAGGGCGGTCCGACATTAATGTTTGACTCCTTTCCTGGTAATTGGCCGAGCTGCGATTGCGCTGATTACCGAAAAAGGCACTCTTTCATATTAACCCAAAAACTTTACTTACAATAATGAAAAATGGAGAGGAGTCATGTTATCCCAGTTACACACAATTTATTAAAAACAGCATTACTAAAATACTCTCTAACACAACTTACTCCCTTCGTCGGGATACAGCTTCTTTTACTCAGCGTTTAGGCAATGTCAGCCTTTACAATGAGGAGCCAAGAAATTGCTATGGCAAAGTCCATCCATTAAGTCCGAGCTACTAGCTCCAAAGTCATGTTCCGTAGTCCGTTTCCTGGAGCACGGTGGCGGTGGCAGACAGACAATAGTATTTAAGAGGAAAAATCCAGATTTAAAAATGATGGTGACCCTTACCTGTCTCACGTAACCGCTGCAGAAGCCTTGGATGGGAAGTCCGGCACTGCCCATCTGCCTAATCTCGGCCAGACAAAGGAGGCTTTCGCTCATTCCTCGCAGGTACCAGCATTGTTCGTCGGGCGGAAGGGAAGACACTGCTCGACCGGATTGCGCAACAAGAGGACACAACTCATCAAGACAAGAGACACGAGGCAAAAGACACACTTTCCTCTCACTGTTCAACCTTGCCGCCTTTTCCCACCGCGACCTCTAGCGGTGGTCAGCACGGAAGGCTGACGCGGGCACTCACTATTGGTTGGGGACGCTTGAGCCGAAAATCGCTCCGCCTACTCGGAACCTTTGATGTCGAGCATGACTCTAGTCCAGAAATTTCTACACCCGGGGCGATTGTCGCCACCAGTGTTATCCAGTGTAATGGACAATTCGTGGAAGCTGGGTGACCACAACAAGTCTTTGTACTCACATTAGAAAAGCATATCCTAGGACCCCCCGGCCCAAGTCGTGTCCGCAGGATCAATTTCTGTGGGCACGACACAAACACCGCAACATACATAAGTACACATGGGTTTCACCTGATGGGCTGCATAAGAATATGATTGATTACATATTAATTAACAGCAAATGGGCTAGTTCTGTTAGGAATACCAGGGCATATAGGGGAGCTGAAATTGGATCTGACCATTACCTTGTTAAAAGTGTGTTGCAACTTAAACTTAAAAAGTGTTGTGCTAGGGTTAAAAAATTTACTTTTAATACTGAAGCTCTGAAAGATCCAGTTATAGCCAAAGCTTACCATGATCGGTTACTTAGTCATTATGACAGTCATGGTTTGCTTACTACTGAAGTTGAGGAAGAATGGGATCATTTTAAACAGGCTTTTTTGGACACTAACAGTACTCTTTTAGGAAAAAAGGAGCAGAAGAGGCAAAATTATCTGAGTGATAAGGCACTTGAGCTTATTTTGGAAAGAAAGAACTGCAGGATTGTCCTTGATCAATACCCTACTAGTCCTAATAGAAAGCATTACAGAGACCTTAATAAACTTGTAAAGGATCAGTTAGCTGCTGATAAGAATCTTTGGCTTGATGGTTTGGCTGACAAAGCCGAGGAAGCAGTTAGACAGCACAACAGCACAGAGCTGTACCAGATAGTTAATGTTTTGTGTGGTAGAAAACGGACAGGCATACAAGGATTGAAGGATAAACAAGGTAAGGTTATAGAAGGGGAGGATTCCGTCATGGCTAGGTGGGCTGAGCATTTCAGTGATGTTCTAAACAATGTAGTTAGTTCTACTCCTATTGTTTGCAATGATGATAGATGCATTGGTGGCTTTAATGTTGGCCCTATAACACAATCTGAAGTTATTTTGGGTGTTTCTAAACTTAAACTTCATAAATCCCCAGGGGAAGATGAAATTACTACGGAAATGCTTAGAGCTGGGAATGTTTCGGTTACCACTTGGATGACTGAAATTCTGAATATCTTTTATTATAAAGGCATGGTTCCTAAGGATTTTACCAGAGCTATTGTTATCCCTATTTTCAAAAAAGGTGATCGCAGTTCTTGTGATAACTATAGGGGTATCAGCCTACTCTCTTTTCCAGGTAATGTTCTTTCCATGATTGTGCTTAATAGAATTAAGAATCTGGTTGACAGTCAATTGCGTGATGAGCAATGTGGATTCAGAAGTGGTAGGGGATGTGTGGATCAGATATTTTCACTTAGGCAGATTCTTGAGAAATGTTTAGAGTTTCAGAAACCTTTGGTTGCTAGCTTTGTTGATTTCAAAAAGGCTTTCGACTCTGTTGATCGTCATAATTTGTGGTTGATTGTGAGATCATATGGTATACCAGACAAGTTAGTTAACATTATGAAAGCTCTCTATAATAACACTGAGTCGTGTGTGAGAGTTGGTAAGGCTTGTAGCAATTGGTTTAGCATTACTTCTGGTGTTCGACAAGGGTGCATTTTGTCTCCTTTTCTCTTTAGCTTGGTTATTGATTAGGTTATGCGAATTCACTTCAAGGGAAAGATTTTGGCCTTAAATGGACTGGAGATACGAAAATTTCTGATTTAGATTATGCTGATGATTTAGCCCTTTTGGCAAATGATGTTGATGAGATGAACTCTTTCATTCGAGCTGTTGATGAGACTGGTAGTAGAGTAGGTTTGGTTTTAAACAGAGGGAAAACTAAAGTGATGAAAATTGGTCAGGCAGGCTGTGATTCAGTTAATATGAATGGTTGCAGTCTTGAGCAGGTGTCATAGTTTAATTATCTTGGGAGCTATGTAACAGATAATGGTGATGTGCGGCATGGGATTAACAGACGAATAAGGATTGCTGCTGGGACTTTTAAGAACCTATGGAGAGTGTGGAGAAATATGCGTATACACCTAAAGACTAAAATCAGACTGTATAATAGTTTGGTTCTTTCTAGGGTTAGTTATGGTAGTGAAACGTGGACACTTTGCAAACAAGATAACAGGAAACTAGATGCTTTTGATTCCAGATGCTTACGCAGTATCTTGGGCATTAGGTGGTTCAACTTTGTAACTAATGATGAGATTAGGCAAAGGAGTTTGCAACCTCCTTTAAGCAGCATATTATGCAGAGAGAGACTCCGTTGGTTTGACCATGTTGCCCGTATGAATAATTATAGATTGGCGAATAGGGTTATGAACAGTGTGCCTAAAGGCCTCAGAAAGAAGGGGAGACCTAGGATGCGGTGGGCAGACAATGTCAAACAGGACCTTGTTAGAATTGGTGTGCAGTGGCCAGATGCAGTAGATGTAGCTCAGGATAGACTTGCTTGGAGAACTAAATTGCACGGTCTGGTTGGACCTCCGTAGCCCATGGCTGCTTGAGGATGATGATGATGATGATGTACAAGTGGTAAAAGTTAATCGGTTCAATAATTCATGTCATTTGTATTTTCCTATCATTATGTCATTTGTTAAGGAAAAATCTTTCTTAAATTCATCTTTTATTACAGTTATTGCTGACATTGTTACATTAACACATTAATAGTGATAAAGATAAGATGATGTTACGATAGGTGCTAAATGGTTAGCTGACTATTTAATACCCATCGTAACACCGTCTTATCTTCCGAGATTCCGAGTCTTAGGATCCGAGATTTAAAAAAAAGTGCGGTAGTTGAAGGCAGAAAGTTTTTCAAACGCTCTGGTATCTTCGACTACGAATTTCTGACCACCATAAAGAACCTATTAACTACTTTTGAACAGTTCCCATTTGGATAAAATTGACAAAATCTTGCGACTAATATTACACAGGAAATGCTCCTTTGCCTCCAAGTATATTGCAATACACACCACGCATTTTAGCCCACAGTTTAATACTCTTCATGGATAATTTAAAACCTTCTTTGTTGTTTAAAAATAGGAATAGCCCTTCTGTAATCCGAGAACAGTTTAAGTTGCGGATACACTTGATATACAGGTTTCTGAGTAGATTGTGATTTCTGAGATCTCGAAGTTTGTTAACGCTATGAAGAGCAAAACGAGCGTAGACCATATCTTTCTCGACACCAGAAAATACAATAATCACAACTGGAACTTATGCATATCTGATGGTACGTAGACTTTACATTTCAGGACAAACTGAACAAATGTTGTGAAAAGTCCTTTCTCAACACATTTCGAGATGTAATACACAGAAAGACAATGTCAGCTGTTCTAGAGATTACGCGCATTTCGTGAGACCAAACTTAAACATTTTCGCATGTTCTTTTTCCTATAAATGTTGGGGAAGGGCTGTTTTCTTATTTCTGTTATCTGTAATAATAATAAATACACCCTAAAGCAGCTGCTTGCCTTAGAGGTCTGACAGGAGCCTGTCAATTTATATGCCAGAGTAAAAGGTCAGAGGATGGCAGAAACTCAGCAGAAAAACGACACATCCATCCATGCCTTACCCGGTCATCGAACCCATCTCTAAGATCAGTAGCCAAGCGCGCTAACCAATCGGCCGTGAGACACACTCTACAGTTTGTGAACTTTTCACAGGACTTTCATTCGATTCACACCTTCTTTCGGGAACTCATAAAACAGGCATTCTTTCAAAGCCTCATTTAAATCTTCAGTTAATAAACGGTCTCTGTTTGTTGGATAATGCTCATCTACGGAAGATGTAACACCAAGATGATTCGCTTGTGGGTGTTGTTCAACGTCTTCCGCCATTTATCGTCCTTCAGTAGATCAATAACTCTGGAAACACAACGAAAGATAAGTGTTTGTATAATAACCACCATACACGCTACTACAATAACACAGTAAAAATAGCAATAAAAGCAACAACACAGTAATAATAATAATAACAACAACAAAATGGAGTAGTAGTAGCCCAATCAGATATTTATCGATACTTTTTAAATGATTAACATCTACAGGTAATGGACAAATACCGAAGACCAACGTAAAATCATTAACATCGTGTTGCACTAACACTTGTTTTCTGTACAGCCTGTATACGTAGTTGCACAGAGTTTACCAGCTTCTGAAAATCAGCAGGAGGGATACAACACCGTTCGTCAATTTTCCTTTCTGAAAAAATATTTTTTTCATTTCGAAATGTTTCAAGTATATGATATTCTTCAAGAACTCTTAATTACTATTCTGCAAAATCTACTAAACTCTACAAAAACAAAGTAGAAAAAAACTTTTTTTCCAACATTTGAAATAAATTCCTAGTACAATAACTCAAAATTGATATCAACGAAAATAAGAAAGCTAAAATGTTGTTGTTTTCCCTTTTAAATTGAAAAACATTGACAATACACCACAACAGTGAACATTGTATTAAAATGTGTTTCCAGTTTCTCAAAATGAATGAAATTAAACGAAAATATATATCCTTCGAAGGAAAATATTTTGCCGGACGTAATACGCATCAGAAACGTCTAATTCCTGAAAGATTTTCTTGGAAACGGGTATATTTACTGATCATTGTTTCTTCTTGCATGCAGAATACTTCCAAATAAATAGTTCCTAGTTGGTTTCTTCTTAGATAGTTCACTTCCTCTTATATGCAACAGCATGCTTGGTAATAATGTGGACAAAGTTATTAATATCTAAGATTAGATTAACGTTCTTCACTTTAAAACCAAATCCAATTAATCAGAACGATTGGCTAGTACACTCAAGTTTTCCTTTTTGACAGAGAAAATTAGTATTTCATTCATAAATATTTCCAATGAGATTCTAAGCTTAAGAAAATAAAACCAATCCCTCATTCAACCAAACCGCACAATTCCAAATATGTCTTTTCCGAATAGGAGGTTGCAATCAAAACAAGAGAATGCTTCCATAAGTGGTAAAAGTTAATTGGTTCAAATAATTCATTCCATTTGAATATTCGTCACATTATATCCTTTGTTAAGGAAAAACCTGTCATGAAATAATCTTTTATTACTCACTTGTTTCATTAACAAAAGAATACTGATAAAGATAAGAAAATATTACGATCGTTACTTAATGGTTAGCTAACCATTAAGTACCCATCGTAACACCGTCTTATCTTCATAACGCATATCTCCATTCAAGTACAAGATACGAGATTAAAAAAAAATCTGTTGTGGAATGACCCAACCCGTTTCCTCGAACGCATGGAACTTCATGTCCATCATAAAGAACCTATTAACTAATTTTGAACAGCTCGCATTTGGATAAAATTGGCATTTTCTTGCGACTAATATTCCCCGTGAGAGGCCATTTTTGTATCCAAGTATATTGGAATACACACACGCCTTTTAGCCCACAGTTTAATACACCTCACGGACAATTTAAAGTCTTCTTTGTTGGGTAAAAATTGAAACAGCTCTTTCATAATGTCGGAACGTTTTACCTGCTGATACATTTGATAACCAGGATTCTGACTAAATTATAAATTCTAAACTCTAGCATCACGAACTTTGTTAAAGTTTTGAACACCTAAACGGACGTAGACCATATCTACCTCGACACCAGAAAATATATTTTTTCACAACTTTAGCTTATGCATGTTCGATGATACGTAGGATTTGCACTTCAGGCTATTTCTTTCAGAAGCTGAACAAATGTTATGAAAAGTTCTTTCTCGTTTCGAGATTATAATACACTGAGAGTCAATGTCAGCTGATCTAGAGTTTACGAACAATTGGTGAGACCCAATATAAACATTTTCTCATGTACTTTTTCCGCTAAATGTTGAGGAAGTGCTGTCTGCTTATTTATCTCTTTTGTCCATGTGTTTAGTGGATTCGTAAAAAGAGGAATTCTTTCAAGGCATCATGTAACGGTTCAGTCAATAGGAGGTCTCTGTCTCTAGGGGACAGGGTGTCTCAGTCGGTCGCGCACTACGCTCGTAATCTGCAGTTCTCTGGTTGGGGTCCCAGCTGGGCCAACATTAAGAGTTATGTACGCAAATCTCGTTGCCTCAGTTATTACATGGCACAGATGAACTTGGAAAGGCCACCGTCCACCGGATGGGTCGTTAAGCCGTAGTCCGCATGTGTGGGAGAGCCATACCCTGTGCACGTTAACGAAAATGCTGGATGGCATTGACGGGAAGCTACCATCTGTCTCCCAACAGCTGTTCCAGTGGGTCCCCTTCCCCCACCTTCTCTGAAACTTTGAGATCCTTATGGCCTGGCCATTTTCTCTATTGTGTGCAAAAAAAGTGCTGCTCAGAGGTAAAGCGACCCAACTACTACAACAACGTAATAATAATAACTACAACAAAATGGTAGTAATAATAGTAACAGCACTATCAGATGTTTTTCGATTTTTTTTTAGATTATTAACATCTACAGGTAATGGGGGAAAAAACGAAAGGGCAACGTAAAATCATTAACATCGTGTTGGACTAACACTTGTTTCCAGTACAGCCTGTATTCGTAGCTCCATAGAGTCTACGAGTGTCTGAAAATCAGCAGGAAGGATACAACACCAAAAAAGAAATATGATAAAATCCCGCTTGTTCAATGGAGCTGGAAAACTGTCTGAGATGACGTTAAAGTAGTTCTCATTGATTTTCTAGATCAGGGGTGGGCAAATAGCGGCCCGCTAAGATTTTTTTGTGGCCCGCCAAGACAGTCAGAAAAATCCGCCTTGAACCGAGATTTCCTTCCCGTGCGCTACCGAAGTTTCGTCTCATATTTTCCACTAGGACGGCCACATCAATACGCATGCGCAGTATAGATACGATACGCAATGCTTTTCCGGTTGATCTTGGCAACAGTAAATATATAAATTTCCAACTTTAGTGAAACCACGAACTCTCCGAAAAAACGTAAAATCGGTGATGAATGTCGTGTGTTTAATAAAGAATGGACAAACAAATATTTCTTTGGTAATACAGGGAATAAAGCAGTGTGTTTATTGTGTCATGAAACGATAACCGTATTTAAGGAGTACAATCTGAAACGACATTACGAAACAAAACATAGCGAATTTGGCTGCAAACTTTCCAAGGAAGAACGCAAAATAAAAGCTGCGGAGTGTGTGAAAAGGCTGAAGAAGCAACAAACATTATTTACAAAGCAATCAACACTTCAAAATAGCGCTACAGAAGCAAGTTTCATGGTAGCCTACAACCTTGCTAAACACAACAAGCCTTTTTCGGATGGCGAGTTTATTAAGCAGTGTATGGTAGAGTGTGCAAGCGTATTGTGTCCTGATGTTAGAAGCAAATTTGAAAGCATTTCATTGTCAAGAAGGACTATACTGTAGTGCAGTGGATTGACTCAATTAGTGACGAACTCACAGAACAGCTGAAGACTGCGAGCAGAGATTTTGTTTGGTTTTCTTTGGCACTGGATGAGAGCACAGATAACGAAGACACTGCACAATTACTCATCTTTATCAGTGGAATTAGTGAAAATTTCGTTATCACAGAGGAATTACTTGGCCTAGAATCAATGAAAGATAGAACCACTGGTCAGGACTTGCTTGAGTGTGCTGTGAATTGTGTGGAGAAAAGTGGCTTGTCCTGGAACAAAATGGCAAGCATTACAACAGATGGGGCCAGAGCTTTCAGTGGAAAAAATGTAGGTATGGTTAAGCTTTTAAAAAACAAGTTACAAGCACAAGACACAGACAGTGATATCTTGTCTTTTCATTGCATTTTGCATCAGGAGAGCCTTTGTAAAGCTGCACTGGACTTAAAGCATGTGGTAGATCCTATTGTTAGTGTGGTGAACACAATCAGAGCAAGGGCACTCCACCATCGACAGTTCCAATCTTTTCTTGAGGATGTGGAGGCAGAGTATGAAGACGTAATTTACCACAACAGTGTGAGGTGGTTGAGCCTGGGCAAAGTGATAAAAAGAATCTGGGCATTGCAGAATGAAATCCTCTTATTTATGGACACGAAGCAGATATCTCATGATTTTGTTACAAAAATAGGATGTGAGGAGTGGAGATATGAGACGATGTTTGCAGCTGATGTATTTGAAAAATTGAATGAACTGAATGTGACATTGCAGGGAAAGGGGTTGTTTGCACATGAAATGTGGAAGCATGTAAAATCATTCAAAGCAAAACTAGGTCTATTTGCAAGGCAAGCAGGTGAAGGCAATTTTTGTCATTTCCCTTTATTAGGAAAACAGAAAGTGCCTGAAAGTGTTTTTGGAGGAGTTTGGAGTTTGGAGGAGTTTGGAGGACGAGGTCACAATCAGATTTCAGGACTTTAAGAAAATTGAGCCTAAATTCAATTTGCTCTCTTATCCCATCACTGCTGATATTGACACAGCACCTGAGGAGCTGCAGCTTGAACTTATTGACATGCAGTCAGATCACACTGTGAAAGAAATGTTTAATGCTGTAACATTAGTTGACTTTTACAAATCTTTGTCTGCTGAAAAATTTCCATGTATGAAGAAATATGCTGGAAAAATGGTCTCTATATTTGGGTCTACATATATTTGTGAGCAAAGTTTTTCTTGCTTGAAGATCATCAAGAGTAAATATAGATGCTCTTTGACAGACATTAACTTGCAGGCTGTGATGAGAATCTCAACAAGCAATCTCACTCCTGATTTCAAAAAAATTGTAGAAAAGTGTGATAGGGTACATTTGTCTCATTAAATTGATTCTAAAATTAAATATGCTTGCATCTACAGATGATATGAAATTAGCACAATAAATAAATTGAATAAAACTGCCACTATTTTATTTAATTTATATTTATTGATTTTTATGGTACAATTTATACCTTTTCTGAAATGCAAAGTTAACTAATGAATGCAATCACTTTAAAAAGTGCGGCTCTCCGCTAACCTCCGCTTCCACAAAGTGGCCCCCCGAGCCAAAACAATTGCCCACCCCTGCCCTAGAGGTTTACCCCGCTTATTGCTGCAGTACCCTGCAGGTTAGGATGGGTTACAGAGAATGGTAATATGCATGCTGCTGACCACTGCAAAGCACAGATATTCGCTCCATGAACAGTCCAGCCAAAGTCGCACCTCCATTGTTTCCCACAGCTGAAGGTCCACATTCTCATCAACTGGTTGCGTTCTAGTGACAATCTGAAGGGTAGTTTCTAGAGATAAGATGCAGTCAGTAAAATGGCTTTTCGACTCTAAAATTTTTCACTGAGAACAAATATTTGTTTCAATTCACGAAACTGAATTCGGTTTCTTAGGAAAATAATCAGTTTACGCAAAAAAAATGAAAATAAAAATAAATTATCTCTCAAACATCTCCTTCTCAGAGAAGTCTGACAGGAACCTGTCAGTATAATACGCTACAGACAAAATTTGTGAGGAAGGCGAGACCGCAGCAGAAAGACACATCTATACATAGGGTACGACTTTTTTCACGTTAAAAATAACTCCATTAGATGAATAATTATCGGGGGGGGGGGGAAATCTTCTTTTTTTTCAATTTGTGTTGAAATAAAAATAATTGAAATATTCCGATATAAGGTAATAATTTTATTATTGACATACGATAACATATGCATATCCAATGTTTCTTCGGCGAGAGGGGCGGGTATGGCCTAGTCGATAGCCCGGCAGGCTCGTAATCTGCTTCAGGGCGACTACTTGAGGGAATATTTAATTTTTAGAAAAGAATTCATAGCGGAATATTTACCGGAAGAATGGTTTGCAAAACTTTTAAAAATTGGTGGAACTGAAAAAATATAGATATAGATGCATAATTTTAATTCCCATAAAACATATAATTTCACGTAATATAATAATAAGTGGTTTGAAAACAAATTAATACACAGAACACTTAACTTTTATAAGTTCAATCTTTATCTGATATTATTACATAATCATCCTAAAATTTCGGGTGGGGGGAGAGGGGGGTCTTATTTTCCTAACAGCAAATTTGGGGTTGTTAGTTCCTATACTGCACGACTGGCATGTTAGGAGCTCTGCAATAAACAAATTATTAAATGAAAAATAATTGCTTTGTGACAAGATAGTAAGAAACTTAACGTCTTTTATTCTAGATCAAAGGCTGTGAAGTGAGGCTACTGATAATTGAAATAACAAAAGAAATTAATGATACTTTTTATTTATGATACAAGTTCGCCATCGAAAGAACAATTTAAAATAAGCGCATTAATAAATAAAATAAAAATAAATACCTCCTCAAGCAGATACTTGCCACAGAGGTCTGACAGGAGCCTGTTAGTTAAATTCGCCATAATAGAGGGATCTGTGAGGATGGCGGGCCCTCAGCAGATTTTTTCCCTACTGCACGCGGTGTTCATAAATGGTCACCCTCCCAGGTACCGAACGCGCCAAAAGCTGCTTAACTTCGGCGATCGGACGGTGTTTTCAGATTCAAATTTATAGCATTTGTTATTTAATTATGAAAACATTTACTTCAACCAAAGCCGTATTATTAAGTGTATTGGCCGACACAGTACGTAACTATTTGATGAGGGGATTGAATTATAGATCAGAAGAAAAAATAGAAGCTTTAGTTATCTGAATTTCTTTTTCTATTTGAGTTTACCATACAATTTTATTCGTTTTCCTCTTAATTTTGCTGCAGCTCATTTGTTGTCGCACTGTAATGCTACAACGAGAAAATATCTCCTGTTGACTACTACACCTATCCCTCGATTTACACTCAAGATAGGTTCCGCACAAAACCGTGTAAATCGAAATCCGTGTAATCGAAATCAAAACCGTGTAAATCGAAACTGAATTATGCACATTTTAGAGTTTTTTTCGTTTTACACGGTTTTACATAGCAAAATCCAAGATTTTGATTTACACGGTTTTGTGCGGAACCTATCTTCAGTGTAAATCGAGGGATACGTGTATTCTAGATGCTGAAGTGTCGGTGGTTTGACTAAGCAAATAATGATATGAGTAGTGTGGTGCCAACCTGGGGCGCTCCCACGCACTGTGCTTTCCCCCTATGACGTCACCGACCGGAAATTGACCCATGTTGCAACTGTTCACGTTGCCTTCTCAGATTGAACTTTGACCCCTATGACGTCACCGACCGGAAATTGACCCCTGTGTCGCAACTGCCACGTTGCCTTCTCAGATTAAACTCTGACCCCTATGTCGCAATCGACCGGAAATTGACCTGTGTTGCAATCGTCCACGTTGCCTTCTCAGATTGAACTTTGACCATTATGTCTCAACCGACCATATTTTAAGCCCTTTTCATAGACCCCCTGGTCGACCTATATTTTAAGCCCCCCTTCTCGAATAGTCTCGATTTTCCCCTGATTAACCCATATTTTAAGCCCACCCATCTTCATAGACCCCCTGGTTGACCCACCTATATTTTAAGCCCTCCCCTCTTTAAAGCAAATCAGTTTTCTCTATACACGTTTAATCGGTCTCATCCAGCGTCCATACTATTTTTAGTACGTCTCCTGTATTTAAAAAAAAATTCCTTCCGACAGCGTGATTTTAACCCTCTACCTCAGTGCCGATAGCGTCATTGCTCTCGGCTATGCCTTGTTACTTGATGGTGTGGTTTAGATGTGTCTCAAACGGGTATAGCCATATAAATCAGGGTATAGCCATATAAATCACGTATCTCTTTATTAAGCTTGAGTTTTATATTTCAGATATTAACCTAGGTTTTTTATTATCCTACGTTTTTTTACAACCTTCGTATTTTTATAACTAACTTTTTTCAGCGTATTTCTCATAATGAACTCCATGACTAGAAGAAGGACAAATCTACAGTTTTAAAAGACTGTCCCACAGAAAATACCAATGGGCAAAAAAATTAATAAAAGGAAAAAAAACTTAAAAATTTATTCGTCATTATGTAAAAAGGGATAATATGGTGACCTATAACTTTAGTACGTCTCCTGTATTTTAAAAAAATTTGCTTCCAACGCAGTGATTTGAACCCTCTACCCCAGTGCTGATAGCGTCAGCGCGCTCGGCTATGCCTTGTTGCTTGATGACATAGCTTAGATGTGTCTCAAACGGGGTATAAATCACGTATCTATTAATTATAGCTTGAGTTTTATATTTCAGATATTAACCTAGGTTTTTTATTATCCTACCTTTTTTCACAACCTTCGTATTCTTTATAACTAGCTTTATTTCTGTGTAACCTTCGTTTATAACCTACGTATTTCTTTTAACTCCGTGACTAGAAGGACTATTCTACAGTAAGACTGTACCTCAGAAAATGTCATTGGGTAAAAAAATTTAATAAAAGGAAAAACTTATTCCTCATTATGTATGACATGGATTGACCTGAATGGGTGTCATAAAAGTCCCGCTTTAGAATACGTGTTCGGTACCGGACCACGTTTTTATTCACGGATGTCCTGTGAAATTAAAAGATATTAAACGGTGAATCACAATGGGACCACGATTTACTGATCCTTTGACGATCCTCTTCGATAAACTCGTTAATCATCAAAAAGTCCTCCTTTCTTAAAAACCCTACATTAATTAAAACTCTTATCAAAGTCCCCCTCATTAACAGTTCCACCCCCCTTTCAAGGACTAGCCTGCAGTAACTGTTTTCCCACAGAAAATGCCATTGGGTAAAAAAATTTAATAAAAAAAAATATGTTTTAAAAACTTATCGTCATTATGTGTGGTATGGTGACCGTAAATTGTTCCACACCACGGATCACATTTTACTGACGGATGGTTAAGTCCTGCGCAATTAAAAAATTTTAACTTCCACTGTCATCTGAAATTTTTCCGCTAAACTTTTTTTTGAATGGCAACGAGGGTGTTGCAATTCTTTTATCCGTATTTTGCGAGTTCGACCTTTCATCATGCATTTCGCAACAAGCAGGATGTGTTCGTGACAAGGTCACTTTCTTAACGGGTGATTGCAGACAGATCTGTTGCTATCCGCTCAACAATATTTGCATCTGCTACTGATAACACGATTTCCTTCATTAAAAATAGAAACTTGGTAAATAATTCCACGGCATTCATTAAGAACACAAACTGATTTCGTGCTAAAACATAGTCTTCCAGAACTGATGAGAAGAAACACACGACATTATTCAAAATATTCGTAAGGATGAAAACTGTAAAAGGTACGAGAACTAAGGTCAAGGTATGAAAATTCATTCAAAGTGACAAGCAGGGTGTGATTCTGCATAGTTCAATGAGTCCTTTAGTAGCCGTTAGGAAGGCGAGAAGTAGGAGATTTGCAGACTGAGAAAAATAACATATCGGTGGAATATGGGATGTTCGTTTCCAAAGAGAATGAATGTTTTCATTTTACATCTTCAGTACCTCAAAAAGTTACATTTCTACGGTCTATTATTATTTTGTACCATGGAAAACCAGTTAATCAGCCAAGAAAAATCAATAGTTGATGTATATATTAATGTTTCGCTGAATTATTTATTGGAATGAATGCAGTAACATGAATATTGATGAAACAGTGCAAAACAATTTTTTTTCAAAGAGTTACATTTAGTACACACAATTCTTGTTAGTTTTTTTTTCCTCTGCTTTACACATGGCCGTCTTGTGTATACTTCGACTGTCAAATGATCTCCTACCCTGAGCATTCTATTAGAAGCTTCTACGGCACCAACCGGGAAAAGCACGGGATATTTTGCTACCAATGAACTAGGAATTAACTCTTTTTTTTCCATTACCACTGGGACTACTTTCCACATATGTAAATCCTGTATTAACTGTAAATGAGCCTGTAATAAATTGAATGCCTTAACAACTACATACATTTAGAAGAAAAATATATCTAAATTCGTAAAAATGAACAACATTTCTGTCAATGTTTTTGGACACGAGAAAGAGGTGTTCCCACTCTACATCACACCATTCAGATTTAAAGCGCACGCAAATCTCCTACTGTTATCAGATGATGAAAAGCAGCATTATTGTTCCATTAAAAATTGATAAGAATCTATGAAATTCAAAGTTCCAAGGGAGAATGCTGTTTTCCGTATTATTGGGAACACAATTAATCTTCTTATTTTTGATCATTCCTTGCGTAATAAGATAGCTGTCCTTTAGGTTATGAAATATAACTGGAACATTATTAGGAGCTTGAAAATTGGGATGACACGTATTATGAGCGCTTCCTCGGAGAAGTGCTAAAACTATGTGTCAGATACTATGAAATTCATTCTTGTCATGTTTACACAACTCCTGCCTTCATACCTGAAGATGACAAATATGTACCTTTTGGGAGGCATACGAAGGGGAATTTCAGTGAATTGTTTTAGCACGGCAAGCAACAAACATTTAGAATGAAAGACCGATTGCAAGTTTGTTTAAACTAATTCTTCAGATGCACGTTTCTCCATAGATTCGTAAAACTCATTATGTATTCTTTGCTTTCTCTCACACATCTCACAAGATAATTAAAGTTCAAACACTAATACATCTTCCCTATGTGTATCTTTCTAATAAACCATACGACCAAAGTAGATAAATCGCAAGCATCATCTGCGTCAGATCTGATTCCATATATCTGCTAATTCATTACGACGAAAATCTCACAATAGCCTGAAATGGATAGTACTTTACCTACGACACACCATGTGACTAGGTCTTTAATCAAATTACATGCATAAACGAAAATTAGAAAAACAACGAAATGGTTGGTATTTTTAATGAGAATCACTAAAATGTAAAGGGCGTTGGAATATCTGTAAATGCACACACATTTCAGTGGATAGGTGAATATTTTCACAATTGTTTGGAAGTGGAAGACACAATAACTGTAAAACATACAGTGACGAGAGAGAAAGTATAAAAATGCAGTGGAATGGTTGTAAAAATCGCTTCAAAACAGCAAATTACAGCGCAAATATTGTAAGATAGAAAAAACGACTATTAACAAGCGCCATCTAGTGTGTAAAATAAGTGAACCTAAGGAGTAACTGATAAAAGTCACCTTTAGCGGAAAGAGTAACACAGGAAAATCATAAAATATTAAGGTCCCACTCTAGTAAATCACGGTCCACTGCGTACACATGGATGGATGAATATCACAAAATACTTTGCATATAGAAAACATCAGTAAAGAACCACAGAAGTTTGGAAATTTAAAATCTGAAAACTCGTTGTTTATAAGAAAACAACAATATTTTCAGTATTTCCATGAAAAGTTGGGTCCCAGAATTGATCTGCTAGACCTAACTTTGCATTCTCTGACTTCAACCACCGATAAAACGCAACGTAAGCTCTCTCGGCGGTTATTCCAAAGCGCTTTCACGCGCTCTTTTCAGAGTTCCTGGTCCCCCTACTACGTTTCAATAAGCGCATAAGTGTGTGAAGGTGACTATTTTTCGCTGCAAACACAAGTTTTTCGACAAAGATAGGATGTTTCACCACAATCTAACACACGCATTTTCACATCTAAGAATCGGTTTAGTTATTTTTCCCTGCATATTTCTATACTAGTGTGGAATTCTTAGAACAAGTGGTACTATGTTCGTGTGAAAGTGGTTCTGGCAAGCACACGTTTTTTGGTAATGTTATGCACCCTGTTTGGAAAGAACACTGTCTATGGAGCATTACTTCTGTAAATTCCATAAGCATAATGCTTCGCGATTCTGAGGCCCCCATAACTGATAGACAATACTTTGCATTTACAGGACCTAACGCATAAAGTCTTTCACACTTCAAACTCAATCATCACATTTCAGAAAGAAAGAGGATTGAAAATGAAAGGAGAAGTGATAGAGAAGCATAAGAAAAGTGCCCTACCCAGCATTCTCACATTAAAGGAAAACGTAAGCATTCATCGCCTCAAAGCAACTAAGACAGAGGACGCCATGTGCCAGCTTGAAAGGCAGCAAGAAGGTTGGTAACAATGGTTTAACCATCGAATTTTAAGTATTAGGGCGTTCATGTTACAATTTCTTACAACAACGTTCATATCTTGTGAAGATGGAACAGTAAATCGTGGTCCCATTGTGATTCACCGTTTAATATCTTTTAATTTCACAGGACATCCGTGAATAACAACGGGTCCGGTACCGAACACGTATTCTAAAGCGGGACTTTTATGACACCCATACAGGTCAATCCATATCATACATAATGAGGAATAAGTTTTTCCTTTTATTAAATTTTTTTACCCAATGACATTTTCTGAGGTACAGTCTTACTGTAGAATAGTCCTTCTAGCCACGGAGTTAAAAGAAATATGTAGGTTATAAACGAAGGTTACACAGAAATAAAGCTAGTTATAAAGAATACGAAGGTTGTGAAAAAACGTAGGATAATAAAAAACCTAGGTTAATATCTAAAATATAAAACTCAAGCTATAATAAATAGATACGTGATTTATACCCCGTTTGAGACACATCTAAGCTACGTCATCAAGTAACAAGGCATAGCCGAGCGCGATGACGCTATCAGCACTGGGGTAGAGGGTTCAAATCACTGCGTTGGAAGCAAATTTTTTTAAAATACAGGAGACGTACTAAAGTTATAGGTCACCATATTATCCCTTTTTACATAATGACGAATAAATTTTTAAGTTTTTTTTTATTTTATTAATTTTTTGCCCATTGGTATTTTCTGTGGGACAGTCTTTTAAAACTGTAGATTTGTCCTTCTTCTAGTCATGGAGTTCATTATAAGAAATACGCTGAAAAAAGTTAGTTATAAAGAATACGAAGGTTGTAAAAAAACGTAGGATAATAAAAAACCTAGGTTAATATTTGAAACATAAAACTCAAGCTTAATAAAGAGATACATGATTTATATGGCTATACCCTGATTTATATGGCTATACCCGTTTGAGACACATCTAAACCACACCATCAAGTAACAAGGCATAGCCGACAGCAATGACGCTATCGGCACTGAGGTAGAGGGTTCAAATCACGCTGTCGGAAGAAATTTTTTTTTAAATACAGGAGACGTACTAAAAATAGTATGGACGCTGGATGAGACTGATTAAACGTGTATAGAGAAAACTGATTTGCTTTAAAGAGGGGAGGGCTTAAAATATAGGTGGGTCAACCAGAGGGTCTATGAAGATGGGTGGGCTTAAAATATGGGTTAATCAGGGGAAAATCGAGACTATTCGAGAAGGGCGGCTTAAAATATAGGTCTACCAGGGGGTCTATGAAGAGGGCTTAAAATATGGTCGGTTGAGACATAATGGTCAAAATTCAATCTGAGAAGGCAACGTGGACGATTGCAACACAGGTCAATTTCCGGTCGATTGCGACATAGGGGTCAGAGTTCAATCTGAGAAGGCAACGTGGACAGTTGCGACACAGGGGTCAATTTCCGGTCGGTGACGTCATAGGGGTCAAAGTTCAATCTGAGAAAGCAACGTGGACAGTTGCAACACGGGTCAATTTCCGGTTGATTGCGACATAGGAGTCAAAGTCCAATCTGAGAAGGCAACGTGGACGATTGCAACACGGGTCAATTTCCGGTCGGGGACGTCATAGGGGGGTGAAAGCACAGTGCATGGTGGTGCCCCATGTTGGCACTACACTACTGATGTGGTTAGCAGATGGAGACATCAACAACTTTTGACTAGCTTCTTGTTTAACGAGAGAGACAGGACGTACCCAGGGGGCCCGGAATATCGTATTGTTTTGTGCGCACAAATTTGTATTGTTATCCACCCATTCTGTTTTCCATGGTCCCTGGTCTTAGGTTGGTACACGCTGACTCTCCCCCCCCCCCCACACACACACTCTGCCATGGTTACCGGCTTTAGGCATGGGCCATGCTCTTGTCCTTTTCCATCCTCTCTGCTTGTTTTAGTCATTTGCTTAATTGAATCACTTACTGAATTACTTTCCAATGTAATTCATAAGTAATGATACACAATTTCATTCTTTTCACCCTCCCAAGTTCAGGCTGTGTGGTACAGGTCAACTCTCTCTCTCCACTTATATTTATCTTTGCAATCTTGGTCTTGTCTTATTCATATCTCAGACTTCTCTACCTGCTTTGAAATCCAAAACATTTGTATTTGGAACTAAAAATAGATAGAGTTACATTTGGAACACTAAAAGTAGATTAAAAAAAACTAAAAAAATTTATTATTATTTATTAGCATGTTTGTCTACTGATCAAAGGGACCTAGGTTTAAAGCCCCGGATAAGGCATGGATGTTTGTGTTGTTCTTCTGCTGAGGACCAGCCATCCTCACAAAGCCCTACTACTATGGCGTATTAAACTGAAAGATTCCTGTCAGACTTCTGTGACAAGCAGCTGTTTGACGAGGGTATATATATAATATCTACCCTGCCCTCGTGGACAAAATATGACACTGAGGGGATTGGGAAGGCCGACGTCAGTTAAATGGGAAGTAAAATTTTAGCCTTGTGTGCAGGATAACTATAGCCTGTGCCATTAAAACAGTAAGATTGAGGCAGGCTTCCATCTTTCTCCTAACAGCTGTACAGTGGGTCTTTGCTGTAACCAGGACATTTAGCCCATTGTGCAGAAAACAGAGCCGTTCAGACGAAATGTGTTAACTCAAGCATCATTCCATCCTCCTCACCCCAATAGACACGAGCAAGCCCGGATCTGAAAAAAAAGAGAGGGAAACAAGAAACACAATCGAGCGGAAAAAACGTAAGGGGGGGGGGGGGCAAGAGGCTGTATTTCCAATGCAATATATCATTTTCCCCTCGTTTTATAAATTTTTTTATATTTCTTGAAAAATCCATGAAACAAAATAAGTTTAATAATATTTATTTCTATTACCCTTACTAGGACTCTGAAAAGGAATAGGAGATGCCCCCCCCCCCTCCCTAGATCTTGTCCTTGGACTCGAGTATGTAACCCTCCACCCATAAGACTTTTTTAGTCACATTACTGATGATCTGAAATGTAAAATAGAACAGACTACTTTTGATTTAATCATTTGCCGAATTGAATCACTTACTCAATTATTTAACAATGTATTCTATAAAACTTAGATACAAAATTTTATTCTTTTCACCCTCCAAAGTTTAAGTTGTGTGGTCCCAGTCAGCTCTCTCTATCCACTTATTTTTATCTTTGCAATCTTGCTCTTGAAGTCCTCTTTTCGGCATTCTTTTTTTTTCATACCATTTTTCCATCTCTTTCACCGTCTTCTTCCAGCGGGTTCTCATTTCCATATTAAATTTATCCATCTTCCTTTATCCATCATATTCATGTCTTTCTCATTTTGATAATATTTTTTACACCTCCAATATTTTTATGTAATCTCTGATTGCTTTAGTTTCTTTATTTCTCATTTTATCTAGTCTTTGCTTCCTCGGATATCTTCTGCAATATCCACTTCGATTACTTTTATCTCAGATGCAAACCTTTCTCACAAAATCATTTTTCATTCTTATGTTAGAGTACTCTCTACAATTGTATTAAAATCCATTCTTTAAATATCAATTCAGCACTCTTACTGCTTTCTATTTTTGGTCCTCTTATATTAATAATCTTTCTTTAATTTTTTTCATCATACATTCCACTATTAATAACAACTTTCTCTTTGTTGGGTGTTGAAAAACCGACATCAGAATCCAAAAAATGGAAACATTGGAAACTTTTTTCTTTGAAAAATTTCTAATTATGACATCTATTTTATGTAAAAAGATATAATCCAAGTAATTACAATCTTATGCCAGTTTTTAAGTAGAAAAACAAATTTAAATAGCTTTTAAAAGTTGTTATTAAAAATAATAATGAAAAAACTTTTAAAAAATTGACACATGCATGCGTTTTAAAAACTGCTTTGGGAAAGGAATTAAGAGCAAAAGTCTCAGGAGTCTGATATCTCATGTTCAATGGGTTTATGTAGCTCATGACCATATGGGTTTCGAGGTGAAGGGAGGCTCAGCTTAATGAGAGTCAATTTACGGAGTGGAGGGGAGCTCTGCCTGGCTCGGCTGCGGTTAACTCCGTTCTCCCTTCGGGTGAATGACGGGGGGGGGGACGACAAACCAGGAAGAGTCCATTTAAAAACTCGGCCGGTTTGGTATTCTGAGGTACTTCGTTTTCCAAGGCCCGTGGTAGTTAAAGGGTTAAAAAACCAAACATTCACCTCACTCTACCACACATCACCAAAAAAAAAAGCTCACCTTCCCATTGAACTAAAAATTGCTGCACACAACTTAATCACACAACTATCAGACACTGACCATACAATTTATACTGATGGATCTCATATTCCACACACCACCTCTGGCTCTGTTGCTTTTTACACCCCTTCCACCAAATTCTCTTATGTTATAAAATTAAATCATGCTGAAAATAGCACCTCTTCAGAGCTAGCAGCAATACATATGGCATTAGTCTTCGCCACCCACCTCAACAAACAACACATTAGCATAATCACAGACTGAAGGCCTGCATTACAACTCATTAACACACTAACAGTAGATCCATCACAGAACCATTCCCTTTTCCACATACAAAATACAGCACACAACATTATAGACAAGGGAAACACCCAAACACCCTAACATTTTACTGGATTCCCTCCCATTGCAACATCATCCATAATGAGACTGTTGACTCACTTGCAAAACAAGGCCTCACACTCACAACCCCAAATTACCACACTGTCACTACATTCAAACATCACATAAGTGAATACACAAAATTTTTCATCACACATGGACCCAGAATTGGGTACAACACACTACAGATAAAAACACATTCAGAGCCACAATAGCACCCTCTCCAAACACACTACATCTTAACTACCTATCCAGAAATGCCCAAACAGCAATACACAGACTCCGAACTGGCAGAGCGAACATCAATACTTATTTATGATTAGAAAAATACATACTGCACTCTGCCCAAACTGCTAAGTGATAGAGGATATCCCCCACTACCTACTACACTGTCAAATATACAACACACAAAGACCTCTATCACAAACTTGCTACACTTGGAGTCATCACATTCACCTTACAGACCATCCTAAATCCCACCCATACAAAGGCAAAATCACATTTCAGGGCCCTGGCCCATTTCATACAAAGTACTGGCAAAATCCTTTAACCTTCCAACTTCCTGCAGACTCTCCATCTCAATATGTGAAATATGACTCTCCTCCCTGCAGACACCTCCTACTCAAAAGATCATTGGACACCAAAAGATCCAGATGCCAAAAAGATCCAAAGGGACAAAAAAGATCCATTACAGGGACAAAAAAGAAGCATTTTGGACACATTACTGCACCATCTTATTTCCCTAGTGCAATTGTATTGATGTTTTAAAAAAATATATATATACATAATTATACTCTGTAACAATAAACTACAACTCCCAAAGTACCCTTTTTCAAAAATGATTACTAGTGGTGGCAAACCATCTACCTGACCAATTTTCATCACTTTAGTTTTCTCTCTGTTTATAACCAAACCTACTATACTACCAGTCTCATCAACAGCTCGAATGAAAGAGTTCATCTCATGAATATCATTTGCCAAAAGAGCTAAATCATCAGCATATTCTAAATCAGAAATTTGAAGACCATCCTTAATTGTAAGAGATTAGGAGCGATTTTGAATGTTTACCATGCACCCTTCTTACCAACTTCCGGCCAACATGGGCCACACAGTGATCACACACGCTACAATTTTCACTCCCAGAAGAATTTTACTCTTAAACTCTCCCCTCCCCACACCCTTGCCACAAAACTACGACGCAGCACCTCCTTGGCACGAAACTTCAACCACCTCCTTCATTATTAGGCGGCCTGCGGCCAAAAGCGTATCGCCAACATGTAGGGTCGCTAGCACTTCACTGTACTGGTCCCTACTTTTGACGCACACAAAAAAAACTTTTTCTCGTGGACCAGATGATAAAGGGGACAAGGTCCCTTTTACCAAATGGTCCAGTTTTTAAAGAAGGATTTAGTCTAACTATACAGGACCTCTATCCCACCCTATCGCAAAGGATTTTGTCTTAGTGAGTTATGCGAGAAGTAGGAAGTGTGAACTACTACTACTGCCTTAAATATTTGTACGTTGTGAGAGAAAGGAGGGAAAGCTCATAGTTTAAAATCTGAATGTTTTGGTGGTACGTAAAGTGCATATTCTATCGAAACGGTGGTTATTATTTAGAGTTGAAAATAATGTTTTCTTCTTATATGAATATTTTTATACAATATTTTAATTTTTATGCGTAGGATGCAGTGTTTAATATGAAATGAAAATTTGTCCTTGAAAAGTGGTAGGTTTTATAAAATGTTCGCAGGTTATTGGTGTTAAAGTGCGTATTGTCGTTAGTTCCAAGGTTTCATACTAAAAACCCCAGTGTAATTGAATAATAGCAGTGGAAAATAGAAAAGGGACTGATTTGAAAATTTTAAGCTTACAATTATTAGGCTACGAGATACTCGTATATTTCAAAATACTGCCCAAAAAGGGTTTGATTTTATTTATAACGCAAGTATTCCCAATTAGGCTTGATCTTAGAGACGACAGTTTGAAGGGAGCGTAAATTTAAAATTATATGAAACAAGTTTTTTCCCAATAAAGTTGCAATCCTGTAATTATTTTTATTATATTTTCCACATTATTATTTTCCATGTATCCATTTAGAATGGTGTATTAAATGAGTAGATTTTAATGAAACTAAAGTTTTTAGTTTGAAAAACAAAAAATTTTGCTAGCATAATTGAAAAAAATTAGAGTTTAATAAAAATGATTTTTCATTAATTCATCCCCAATTTTCTTGGTAAGTGTTTCAGAAAGTAAAGCATTCAGTAAAAATTAAGGGCCTAGAATGATATTAATCATAATATACCATGATTCATAATAATTTTCAATGTTATAAATAATATATTGTTCCATTATCAAATATTCTGAGATCATAATATCTAAAATGGCTGCAATGGTGAAAATGCACCATGTGATGAATTTCATTTTCAAAATATTTCATATTTACATTTATTGAACTAAATGCTGCTTTTAATATTTTTTGCATTACATATTTTATGCCCACATAATACAAATGTTAACCTTTCACTGAATGAATATATGAGACGTTAAGCTGTTGCCCCCTCTATGGGAAAGCCATACCCTGTGCACGTTAAAAAACATGCTGGATGGCCTTGATGGGAGGCTACCATCTGTCTCCCAACAGCTGTTCCAGTGGGTCCCCTCCCCCAACCTTCTCTGAGCCTTTGGTCAGTGTATTGGTTACATTCCTCGGCTAACAGATGGCAGTACTCAAGTGGTGTATGATGTCGGAATATAAAGTATGACATAAAAACGTAACTGTTGGTTGTTGGTGGCCCTATGGCTCTTTGATTTCTTTCTTTTGTGTGGGTAATGGGGAATCACATGTCTTTGTGTGATTTGGCCAGGTCCATGTGACTTGGCCATTTAGTGTGATATGGCCAGGTCCATGTGACCTGGCCATTTAGCCCATGGTGTGCAAAAAAATTGCTGCTCAGAGGTAAAACAACCCAACTGAATGAATATAAAAACAAATTGCTCGTCTCACTTTTATGCAAAATGTATATTTATACAAAAATTCTAATAGAGTGGCATTTACAAAAATTAAACATAATTTACAAGAAATATGATCCTAAAATAATTATTGCGTATTCTATTATGGAACAGATGCATAATCAACTTTTTATTTTAAGTACATGTATCCAGCATTTCATTTAATATGTACATTTACAGTATGATTCATTTAACACTTGTAACTAATTTTTGTGTGTTATAAATAAAAAAAAATAAATAAATACCCCCTCAAGCAGCTGCTTGCCACAGAGGTCTGACAGGAGCCTGTCAGTTTATATGCCATAGTAGAAGGTCTGAGAGGATGGCAGGACCTCTGCAGAAAAACGACACATACATCCATGCCTTACCCGGGGCTCGAACCCAGGTCCCTTAGATCAGTAGCCAAGCGTGCTAACCACTCGGCCATGGGACGGCTATTTGTGTGTTATAGTTGAAATCAAATGCTTTTCATCATGTAGCATTTGCAGACAGTTGCATTAAAAATTTGAGGTGGCTGTTTATTTCATCATTAGGCAAAGGAGTTTGCAACCTCCTTTAAGCAGCATATTGTGCAGAGAGAGATTCCGTTGGTTTGGCCATGTTGCCCGTATGAATAATTATAGATTGGCGAATAGGGTTATGAACAGTGTGCCTAAAGGCCTCAGAAAGAAGGGGAGACCTAGGATGCGGTGGGCAGACAATGTCAAACAGGACCTTGTTAGAATTGGTGTGCAGTGGTCAGATGCAGTAGATGTAGCTCAGGATAGACTTGCTTGGAGAACTAAATTGCACGGTCTGGTTGGACCTCCATAGCCCATGGCTGCTTGATGATGATGATGTTTATTTCTGTTAACCTCTATACTTTAGCGAGAGAGGGGCATAGATGAGCTTCAAAAGTTTACCAGCCATCAGATGGGGGTGGAATCTGTGTGCAGAAGATACACGTGTTATGTACAACACCTTACACTTGTTAAAGAACATACTTAATTTGACAATAGGTTACAGTCTGTCTCATAACTTCTGTCCAGTGGGTAATCAATAACTAAATATTAAAAAAGGTGGTCAGTGTATTGGTTACATTTCTCGGCTAACAGATGGCAGTACTCAAGTGGTGTATGATGTCGGAATATAAAGTATGACATAAAAACGTAACTGTTGGTGGCCTATGGCTCTTTGATTTCTTTCTTTTGTGTGGGTAATGGGGAATCACATGTCTTTGTGTGATTTGAAGGGAGCATGAGGTTAAGTTTGATGTTTTTTTTTTTCGCCATTTTTGCTTTATAATTCATTTGGATAACATGCCTGTATGTTTAGAGGTAAGTGCATATGTATCCTATATGTAATGGTTTTTTTTTTGTGATAGCTAGAATAATTAATATGTTGTTTTTTGGAAAATTCATTAAGATATGATAAATAATAAGTTATTCAAGATATTTTGGAATTGAAATTATTTAATATTAGGAGGGTAATTATTAGTGTATTATGGTGATTTATTAATTTTGTTATATATTTTGGAGTCTTTTAAAGTTACTTATATCATTTATTGTGGATATGTGGAAGCGTTTGGCGGCTTTTTGATGTAGAAATTATGGGTTGGGTTGTTTTACCTCTGAGCGACACTTTTTTTGCACACCATGAGTGAAATGGCCAAGTCACATGGACCCTCAAAGGCCCAGATAAGTTTGGAGGGGACCCACTGGAACAGCTGTTGGGAGACAGATGGTAGCCTCCCATCAAGGCCATGCAGCGTGTTCATTAATGTGCACAGGGTACGGCTCTCCCACACATGGGGCCATGGCTTAACATCCCATCCAACGGACGATGTCCTTTCGAAGCCCATCAGTGTCCCCTACTGACCGTGGACAGGGTGGGGAGTTTTGCGAAGATAAATCTCAACGCTGACCCAGCTGGGACTCGAACCTGGGAACTACAGACTAAGAGCCTGATGCGCTACCGACTGAGCCACCCCCACTCCCTTTGCTAAGTTGCTGAGGCACATTGTCACTAAACAGGAAAATAGTATTGGGATAAAAGACAAAAATTGTTTTTTGTAAATCACGTGTATGTCACATTGAAATAATATATGAAAAAATAGTATGAAACTGATAATTTATGGAGAAGAAAAATAAGGCTGTTCAGCAGGTTCTAAGCTATTCATGTAGCTGGGCCATCGTTTCTTTCATTGGAGATTTCATTGTTACAAATATGTGTTATTATGCAATCATTTTCAATTCTATTCTGTTATTTCCGTCTAATATTGATCATTATTACCATTTAAATTTGTAGTATAGAATTTGTTAAGAAATTAAATAGGTTCTGGAATACAATGTTCCTTATCTTGGGTATTTGTTTTTTCTTATGAGAAATAATATGTCGATTTGCATTGCTTCAATTTGTGTCTAGAATGAGAGTTTGCTCATTCACATCTGATGTTTTTAGGTTCAGGTGTCAACTGTGCCTGCTTTTAGATTTATCTACATTAAGCCACACCCTTTGCTAGTGAGAAAGAGGACACTAGTGGGCATGGTATGGCTGGCATCTGTGGGTTTGAAACAAGCTCTTGTGCAGGCTATATCCTATGCACATTAAAGAACATGCTGGATGGCCTTATCAGAAGGTTCCATCTGTTAACAGCTGTCCAGTGGGCTCCCTTCTCAATTCTGAACTTTTTGGTTCTTGTAGTGTGGCCATTTAGCTCATTTTGTGTGCACAAAAGTGCCACTCAGAACTCAAACAACATCAATTTGCATTGATTTTTCAGGAACCTGTACCTAACCGAAAAAAAAAAGGTCTTAGTATATGTGAAAGCAAAATAATTTTCGCTCGAACAGTCAGTATATTTTTAAGTATGAAATGCAATTTGCTTTTTATTTAAATGAAATTTGATAAACTGATTTTATTTTTCAGGCATTGGTTGACTGTCTCTTCACATTTTATGGTTGAAGCCTTCATTTTCCTTTAAAATGAGTCAGCCATCCCAGACAGTGCGAGAGGAACAAGCCACCAGAGGTTTGTTAAGAGAACATTTCTTACGTACATTGACTTCACTTGGTGGTCACAGAGCTGTGTTCAATATGTATGAAAATACTAAGGTTTCTGCTATATACAAGGCTTCTGATGCTGACGTGAAACATTTTTATGTCACTGATCTTCAGACCCCAACACTTGGAATTCTGCCAGATGCTGTTCTTCGAGCCTCGGATATTATTGCAGTTTCAATCAAATTGGAGAAATGAAGTTTTGAAATTTGTTTTGAATTCAAGTTGAAGAATTAATCGATTTGAAAGTATTTTTTTTTAACTAATACTGTTTCTTAGTTGTTGAGATAGGACTCGTATGTTGCAAAAATAATATTAAATTTAGTATTCTGCTATTCAAGAAAAGGTTCTGTCCAAATATTTCCCCTGTTTTAGGTAAGTGTGACAATTATTAACTCATGTTTGTATCTCTTCTATTTCTTGTTGATCTCTATCCGAATTTTGTGATTATAGTTGCACCAAATGGTTTTACCTTGTATTTTAGAAATGATATTAAATTAAAATGCAATTTTGAGCTCTATAGTGATAATTTGATATAAATATACTGTAAATTTAGTAATACATTGCTCTATTATAAACTTCCTAATGTTGATTCAGTTGAAAGACCATGAATTCACTCTTAATCATTGATACATAAGAGAGGAAACAGTCTTGCACTGCATAAAATATAAACTTATATAATTGAAATAATCTAGGGGTGGAAGTGGCTCAGTCGGTAGAGCACCAGACTTGTGATTTTTCGTTCCAGCTGAGCCAGTGTTGAGATTTATCTTTGTAAAACTCTCCACCCTGCTCTCAGTCAATAGGGGATACGAAGGGCTTGAGATTAAGCCATAGCCCCATATGCTGGAGAGCCATACCCTGTGCACATTAAAGAACATGCTGGATGGCCTTGACAGGTTACCATGTCTCCTAATAGCTGTCCAGTGGGTTTCCTTCCCTGGGTCCTTGAGACCTGGCCATTTTACCCATTGTGTGCAAAAAAAGTGCTGCTCAGAGGTGAAACAACCCAAGAAATGCTCTAAGCTATTGACCACTGCTCATTATTATTAATATTAATAATATTAACATTACTAACTCCATTATACAACTTGGGGCGGGGGTGGCTCAGTCGGTAGCACACCAGGCTCGTAATCTGTAGTTTCCAGGTTCGAGTCCCAGCTGGGTCAGCTTTGAGATTTATCTCAGCAAAATTCCCCGCCCTGCCCACGGTCAGTAGGGGACACCGATGGGCTTGGAAAGGCCGCCGTCCGTCGGATGGGACGTTAAGCTGTGGCCGCGTGTGTGGGAGAGCCATACCCTGTGCACGTTAAAGACCACGCTGCATGGCCTTGATGGGAGGCTATCATCTGTCTTCCAACAGCTGTTCCAGTGGGTCCCCTCCCCCAACCTTCTCTGAGCCTTTGGGGTCCATGTGATCTGGCCATTTAGCCCATGGTGTGCAAAAAAGTGCCGCTCAGAGGTAAAATAACCCATTATACAACTCAAATATTTAAGTCATTTGAAAGGCAGAAAAGGGCTCTGACACAGGTATAAAATGTATGGAAAAACATCCATTACAATTCATCAGCTGAGAGATTACTGTTATTACTTCAAAACTGGTTTCAACAACAGCTATGTGCAGAGAATTGAAACTTTGAAATTTGGTAACTGTACCATGATACATATGATGAAGTATTAGGTAACTGTTCTTTAATTTGGTCAGCCAGTGTATGTTTTGAGTTTACTAACAATCGCAAGTAAAATTTTTATATTCAATTGAAAGACCATGCAGACACTCTTAAATATCTAACTTAGGACTTTAAATCAATATCTAACTTAGAGGAGAAAATGTATCATGCCAAATGGTATATGAATGCACAACCTGCTGATAATGTGTCAGGTGCCCTAACTTATGAAGATGACACTTTAATGTGAGGATTGTTCAAGGCTAATCTCTCCTAAATCATAGATGTTGATGGAGTAATATGGTTGCTGAGACATTCAACATTGACATAGGGCTTTCTTCTCAACACACTTTTATTTGCACAGTTTATCTTAAGTGCTTTAATTGCAATGATTAGATCAATTGTATCAATATCTAATTTACAGCAAAAAATTGTCTTGAGCCTTTGAGTCATCATCTGCTACCTGACTCAAAGCAATTTTTCCTGTAACTTAGATGCCAGTGTTAAGAGTGACTTCATTGTCATTACATTGCTGTATATCAATATACGTTGAAGAGCCAAAGCATTATGACCACCTGCCTAATATGATGTTTGTTCTCCACGTGCCACCAAAACAGCTCTTACCTGGCATGGACATTACAAGATTTCTAAAGTTATCTTGTGGTATCTGGTACCAACATGTTACCAGCAGATCCTTTAACTTTTGTAACTTACATAGTTCAGCTGCCGCAGATCGGATATGATGTTCCAACACAAACCACAGATGCTCAATTGGCTTGATGTCTCTGGAATTTGGAGGCCAGGACAATACCTGGAAATCTTCCTCGTGTTCTGCGAACCATTCTTGAACAATCTGGGCAGTGTGGCACAGCTCATTATCCTGCTGAAAGAAGGCACAACTAGAGGGGAATACCGTTACCATGAAGGGATGTAACCTGGTCTACAATGATGTTTAGGTAGGTGGTAGATGTCATAGTTCCCTGCACATGAATGAATGACTGGACCTAGGGTTTCTCAGCAGAACATTGCCAAAGCATTACACTTCCTCCGCTGGCTTCTTTTTGTCTCACAGTACATCCTGGTGCCAACACTTCCCCAGTTGAACGACACACACATACCCGACTGTCCACATGGTGCAAGAGGAAATGAAATTCATCAGACCAGGTGACCTTCTTCCAATCATTCAAGGTCCAGTTTTGATGCTCAGAGGGCCATTGTAGGCACTTTTGATGGTGAACCAAGGTTAGCATGGGAACTCAGAGTGGCCTGTGGCTACACAGCCGTATTTTCAGCAGGGTTCGATGTACTGTGTGTTGTGACACATTACTTCCGTCACCAGCATTCAAATTATGGGCAAGTTGTGCCACAGTATCCCTTCTGTTGGCTCGTACCATACAGAATAACCTTTGCTCACCTCTAGCATCAATGAGCTGTGGTAGGCCCACACCTTGCCAGCGGTTCATGATTTTTTCCTCACTACTAGATCACATATATTCACACACTGTATCACTTTTTGAAGGTACTAACCACAGCTGACCATGAGCACCCCGCAAGCCTTCCCATCTCGGAAATGCTCTGACCCAATAGTCTGGCCATTACAATTTGGCCTTTGTCAAACTCACTTAAGTCTGCTGCCTTTCCCATATGAAGAACAAGAATAACACTGATTAACAGAGCTCAGTATCAGGTGTTATTTATACCATTTCATAACCTTCACATGCTGTCGTTTACCTGCAGTTGCTTCGATTTGCATAAAGACGCAGTTGTCATAATGTTTTGGCTCTTTGGTGTATATATATATATATTAACTATATACTGGTTGTTTTGTAACTCATGCATAAGAATAAATTTAGAGAATTCTTGTGAAAAAGATTGAAACATGAAAGGAACCTAGGCATGTATTGAGTTGCTAGTTGAAACATATGTTTAATATATAACTTTTACTGCTTCTCTGTTTATGTGTTTTACTTCAGTGTTGATTTCCTTTGTGTTATATATGTCAGTTTTATCACCCCTGGCATATGCTGTTGCCTGTGGTGTGCTCAACAACTGTACATCATGTCATATTGTTCCTTAGCATTTTTGACTTAATTTTTTTTATAAAGAAGCTACCTCTGGAGTCTCCACCCATATGTGATTTATAAAATGCTCTATATGACTGTGTGTTAACAATTTTAACCTCCATAGCTTCTTGAGGATTATGTATTGTGTTAACATTGGCATTTTATGTAATGTTAACCTGTATAACAACAATAGTAAAAATGTTGGATAAATATGCTTAAAAAGCCGTAAAATGGCAAGGCCTCAGGTCAGCAAATTTGAACATATGGCAGTAAATGCCATAAAAACAACTCAAATAAGACAGCAGAATGCCCCACACTATTACAGGTTTGTCATCATTAAGCAGTTTTCAAACTGTAGTTGGCTGTGGACCCTCATTTTTAGTTAGTAAATAGAGCTGATCACCAAACATCAATAATTTTTTGGTATCCCTAAGTGTTTTGATAATGCTTAAAAAAATTTTCAAGTACACACCTTGCCACACTTAGTACTTTATAAATCACTGTCTTCTGAACTAAGTGAATGTTTTTACAGTGACAAGCTGGATTAGGCTCTTGAGTATGCTCTAAAAATTTTAATATGTGGAAGGCTAAACAGGGAAAACATACAGCTTTAAAAGCAAAGCCCTTCAAATCTTATTTCAGAGTTAATTCAGATATCAGCAAAGATTATTATGTTATTTATTTTAAACATTATAGCTTACTATTCAACTCAAAAATCAAGAAATTGTGAAGGAAATTTTCAAAAATCTTTAGTATATATATGTGTGTGTATTTTTCTATGATTTTAAAATGTATAAGGAAATGAGTTCTTAACACAAGTGTCAGTTAAAAGTTTGTGAGAGTAGCAATTTTGCTACTCATATATCAAGAAAACACCACACTTAACACACCTCATTTGCAAAACTGAATTTTCTCTGTTCCTATACGGGGCGGGGGTGGCTCAGTCGGTAGCGCGCCAGGCTCGTAATCTGTAGTTCCCAGGTTCGAGCCCCAGCTGGGTCAGCGTTGAGATTTATCTCCGCAAAATTCCCCGCCCTGCCCACGGTCAGTAGGGGACACCGATGGGTTTGGAAAGGCCGCCGTCCGTCGGATGGGACGTTAAGCCGTGGCCCCGTGTGCGGGAGAGCCATACCCTGTGCACGTTAAAGAACACGCTGGATGGCCTTGACGGGAGGCTACCATCTGTCTCCCAACAGCTGTTCCAGTGGGTCCCCTCCCCCAACCTTCTCTGAGCCTGTGGGGTCCTTGTGACCTGGCCATTTAGCCCATGGTGTGCAAAAAAGTGCCGCTCAGAGGTAAAACAACCCAAAACAACCCAACTGTTCCTATACTAAACAACAGTTAGAACATTATTCTGACATAAGGTTGGGCTGTTTTACCTCCAAGTGGCACTTTTTTGCATACATTGGGCTAAATGGCCAAGTCACAACGGCTCAGAGAAGGTTGGAGAAGGGAACTTGCTAGACAGCCATTAGGAGACAGATGGTAGCCTCCTATCAGCTATCCAGTGTGTTCTTTAACATGCACAGGTATAGCTCTCCCAGACACGGGGTCATGGCTTAACATCCCATCTAATGGAAGTGGCCTTTCGAAGCCCTTCAGTGTCCTCTACTGACTGAGAATAGGGTGGTAAATCTCAATACTGGCCTAGCTGGATCTCGAACTTGGGAGACTGCAGATTATGAGCTTCGCATACTACCAACTCAGCCACCCCGGCCCCATTCTGACATAACTAGCATAATTAGGTCATATTACAGGTTAGCACACACTAAAACCTGTATTAGCTCATTTGAAAAAAAATATATTTTTCTTTTTATATGTTGACATTCAATTCTTATTTTTAGAGATAAATTAAAAAAAAAATTTGGGTTGGATAGATATTGACGAAATGTTAATATTTGCATTTTTTGAATCTCCCAAAAGTGATATATATTTCCCTCTAATAAGGGAAAAAGTTGAAAAAGGCAAAACTTGAATATTGCAAACGAAATATTTGGGCCAGAAATTTTATATTTTGGTGATAGAGTGTCATGGTCAAGAGGTTTACATTGACAACAACAATTTGCCCTCACCCAGGGTAGTGGTAAAATACAACTGTTTTTTTTTTAGAGATAAATGAAAATTTCTTTGAGTTGAATGGATAGTAAAGAAATATAATTGACTTTTTTGAAATCCTCCAAAAGGTTTAAAAAAAATATATCGTTACAGGGCACTAAATATGGAAAATGTAAAACAGTTAATATTGCAAATTATATGAGGAGATTCAGAATGTTCTTGATGTGATGCATCTGCAGAACAAAAACCATTGCACTTCCTGAACAAAACTTTTACTGTCCTTCAAAGTACTTCCCTCCAGCATCTGTGCAAAGTTCAGACATCTATGCCAATTCTAGAATGCTTGGTGGTACTCTTTTGAATACTCTGCAATTCTTAATGAATTCATTTTGCAAATCTTGTACCCTTGAAAATGGCTTCTCAGCAAGTTCTTTTTTAATTTTTGGAAACAGCCAAAAATCGCATGATGCAAGGCTGGTGAATATGCAGTATGGGGTAGCGTTTGATTTTTTCCTGTTCCAGATAGGCCGTAACTTGCTGGGTTTTGTTTGCGAGCACTAGCATTGTCATGAAGAAAGAGAACCCTTGGCATTTTGTTGTTGGATGCTGCTCCTTCAGCTCCTTAACCGTTTTAGGCAAAACAATATTGGAGTGGTATTGGCCATTTATAATAATTTTTGTCAGTAGGGTGTCTGCGGCTACCACTCCTCAGGAATTGAAAAAAATTGTGAACATCCTCTTCCTTGAGCAAAAGTCTTGTTGGAGGATTTCAGGATGCGGTTCATATCCCTCAACCCAAACATATTTGTCAATTTTTATGGGAGTTGTATGGTAATAAAACCATATCTCATTACCGGTGGCAATATCTGTTAACTGTTTGGGGTCACTCGGTTCAAACACTGCCAGCATCTCCTTGCACCATACCCATTTGGCATAGATCTTTCAGAACTTTAAATATTGATTAAAATTTTTTTCACACTATCAATCGATACACTGATATCTAAACTTATTACCTGAACAGTGATGTGTGGGTTTTCCTTAATGAATTTGTGAAAGCAGCGATGGTCTCTCTTATTCACTGCCTCTTTTGGTCTTCCTGCATGAGGGAGGTCTTCTTTCTCCTCTGAATTTGTGCATTCATAGCATGGCAGTGCCATATGAACAGCACGATCCCTATATACTTGTGATAAATTGGCATGAATTTTTTTTTTGTGTTGTTCCCAAGCTGCATCCTTGTGAAAATATAAAATCTTTCAGTCTTTAGTAGGGTCCATAACAACAATGCACAGATTTTGCAGACCAAACTTTACATGCCACTAGTGAAGAGAGAAATAATGACATGGCCTTTGTTTTTAACATGTAATTAGTAGACAAGCTTTCATATATGTTGTAGCTCATTAACTTTGGAGGAATGAGTGCAAATCTTCAGATACGTGCCTAAAACTTTTTAATGCTCTCCATATAAGCTGAAATTTAAAATTAAGATGATGATAGAATGTGATGTGATGGTCAAGACAGAGGCAATCAGATAGTTTACTAGCAGAGAAATTGAAACTTAATATGTTTTAAACTTCTATTAGTAAAATTGGACTATTTTATATTTATTTTTAAAATGTTAGAAACTAATTTAAAATATTTAGGAATATTTTAATATTTAGTAATAAATCATTATTTATACTAATAATTTTTTTTAACTAAATAGCTTTAGTGAAATTTTATAAAATTCAATCATTCATATTCTTTATACATATTTAAATTCCCCTTTTTGTTTCTACCACCTAAATAAGATCAGACTAGACTAGACAACTCTCCTCATCCAATCTTATTTAATTGGCCCTAGTCAAGAGATTTGCATTGGTTGATTTGCCTCTTTAAAAATTTACAAAATTTAATAATATACAATTGTTGGCTGTGTTTACAATTAAAAAATTAGTCTTGAGATTGGCTAGTATTGCTCATTAATGTATATAGTTAAATTGCCTTACAGGGCAATTTTCTTATGAGATAATTTTTGCTCGAATAGAATATGCAAAAAAAAAAACTTTTTTTTTATCAAATGTTGCAATAGTATGAGAGATTTACCAGTCCCTTGAGTTTTTGTCTTGACATTTTAATCCCAATGGGGTGAGAAAACAACTTTTTCATTTTAAAGAATAAAATATTGTATATAGGACTAATAAAATATTACTATTTGCATTTTCCCAGTGTTGGCAAATGAAATAAAAAATGTTCTGTTATGTTTTTTGTTACAGCCAAAAATTCAATATCATTTTTTATTGTGTTTATCATTATAGCAAAATTTAAATTTTGTTATAATGTTATGTTAATGTTATTTCGAAATATTTTTAGTACAAATGCAAAATAATGAAATATGTTATCATTTTTATTATTATACAGAGTATTTCAAAACTGCGTACAGATTTCAATGAGAGATAGTGAACATCAAGACAAACATTTTTCGTTTATGAATATATGTCTGCTGACATATGCACTTTCCGAATCTCTCTAAAGTTATAATTATGCCCTCTAGCGGTGGAAAAAGTTGCAAATTTCAAACGAATATTGCAAACAATGTATTTATGTTAGAAATTTTAAATTTTGGTGGTGGAATGGTGAAGGTCAAGAAGTTTCCATTGCCAACAATGAGTTCACCCCTTAGACTCAGAGGCTCGTAATCTGCAGTTTCCCAGATTCGAGTCCCAGCTGGGTCAGCGTTGAGATTTATCTTCGCAAAACTCCCTGCCTTGCCCACGGTCAGTAGGGGACACCGATGGGCTTAGTCCGTTGGATGGGACATTAAGCCGTGGCCATGTGTGTGGGAGAGCCATACCCTGTGCACATTAAAGAACACGCTGGATGGCCTTGACTGGAGGCTACCGTGTCTCCCAACAGCTGTTCCAGTGGGTCCCCTCCCCCAACTTTATCTGAGCCTTCAGGGTCCTTGTGACCTGACCATTTAGCCCACGGTGTGCAAAAAAGTGCTGCTCAGAGGTAAAACAACCCAATCTTTAGACCCAGAAGTGGGGGGGGGGGGATACATTCCTTTTTAGTTTTAGCAGATAATTGTTTTTAGAGATAAATGAAAAATTCTTTTTAAGTTAGATAGGAATTGATAAAATATAATTCATATTTTTTAAATCTTCTGAAAACTATAATTGTGCCCTTAACAGTGGAAAAAAATTTCAAATTCAAAATTTCAAAGAAATATTGCAAATGACATATTTAAGCTAGAAATTTTAAATTTTGGTGGTGGAATGTGAACATCATGTTTCCATTGGCAACAATTGACTTCTTAGATCCAGGGTGGGTGGGAAAAGAATTTTTTATTTTAGCAGATAATTGTTTATATTTAGGGATAAATGAAAAATCTTTTTAGGATTAATAGGAATTGATAAAATATTATGATTTGTACTTTCAGAATCTTTTGAACACTACAATTGCATCCTCTAACAGTGAAAAAGTTTGAAAATTCCAAAATTTCAAACGAATATTGCAATGATGTATTAATGATATAAATATGAAATTTTGATGTTGAAATATGAACGTCATGAAGTTTCCATTGGAAACAGTGAAAATGATATTTAGAAATTCTTTTCTAATTTGATTGGTACTAATGAAATATAATTTGCATTTTTCAAATACTTAATAGTTTTAATATATTTATATCTTTACAGATCACTGAAATGATGAAACTACAGAGATATTATCAAGTTTTACAAATAATATGTATAGAATGGAAATTTAAAAAATCAGGTAGTTTTTAAGAGATATTCCACTGACAGTAATAATCTGCCCATTTTTTTGAGAGAGGTGTGGGAAATGCAACTTTTTAGATTTAAGAATTAAAAGATGAATACTTTTATGTTGTATAATTACTAATGAAATACTATTTGCATTTTCCGCTATCATCTGCCTGCTCAATTTTTCTTTTTCACATGGAATGCACTAATTTTAGAAACTTCTTCTGTAGCAATATAGTTAAAGGAAAATAGCAAATCTATACCTTATATATCATATTTCATATTTAGTTCTAATATACATAAATATGTACCTAAACCTTCTTTCCCCACAATTGGCAAGGTCTTACTGTATTTAAAAAGGCAAGTGCAGTGATCATTTTGATCGAATCTTGTCTTTTGAAACATCTGTTTGACTTGGATTGGAACATCAGATTTATAGAGGTATGCTCTCTCAATACTCATAAAATTAGAAATTGCTTTAATATTTTTGGATGGTGTCAGTTATCAAATATGAGTTGCTTGGAGATACATTTTTTTTCATAAATACCAGTGATTGAAGATGATTTTGCTTTCACACATTATTTTGCATTATTTGCTTTAGAGTTAATAGTTTTATTTTGCAATGTATAAAGGTAAGATTTATATTTGTAGTCAGAAAAATTCTCGTGGACAATTCAAAATGACATCAAGTGGAAGAAAACCATTTGAAAATAAAGCTTTTTATTTAGACTTGAAGACTTATCGCAATAGAGATTCATTAGTAAAAGATCTAAAGAAAGTTGGAGCGGTAAGATTTTGAAAATATTTTGTATTTGTTTTTTGCTTGTTATCTTAGTGGTAAAAAAAACCTTATTTAGCTAAATTGTAATATGTTCATATCAAATGTTTTAACTGACAGATTTCCAATCACAGCAACCGAATGGTTAACCTATTTGGTTGCAGAGCAAAAGGCTGGCCATGGCTCGGGATGGAGACAGCCCATTTCTTTTGGATTGGATTTGTTTTCAGAAGCAAATATTTAATGTAAAAAGGGGTGGGTGACCAGACTTGCCTAGGACAGTTTGGTCACCCCCCCTCCTTTTTTTTTTCCCAATGGATGCAACAGAAAATTGTGAGGGGAGGTCATATGCTAAGTTCTTTGTCATCACAATGTGTTCTCAAATACCTTAAATATATCAGAAAGACCAGAGGCTGAGAATAAAGGCACTATGACTTATGGTCAAAGTAATGATTTGTTTATGAGTTCAGTATTTGGTACATTAGTCCCTGGCTAACCCCTAACCTCATCCTAATGGTCAGTGGGGTGTTACAACTTCTTGGTTTGGCCAATAAAGGCCAACATTCCTGATTGTACCTGTGCATGCTATGACATTCAAATTTATTTCAAGCACAGAGATAACAGTAATTAGGAATCCCCAACCATCTTATTCCCTTCGAGGGCATGGATGGGACAAAAAAGAAGCTCATAAGGATTCTGATAAACATGAAATTTGATTTCTCTAACACGCTGTTGTCTTTTGTCATTAGAGAGGAATTGGAAGGGGGTGGGGGATTTGGCACACTTAAGGAGTAATATGAAAGAAAGTATGCACATTTCCTTTAGGGTTAGTAAATCCCACCAGTAGGCAGAAGGTGATATCATGCAGAGATATGAAAACTGACTCTATGTAGAGTCTGCTTTACTTTGCAGTTTCTGCCATTTCTTTTTTATGGTCATGCATTATAGCACTGTGAATATGTAAATATATTCAATATGTACCCTAAAATGTTGTGATGGATAAATTTATCTCTAAGAAAATGTGAGATATATTGCAGCTGTGAAATTGAAGTGACAAACAAAGGTGAAAATCTGAGAAAAATAGAAATATAGTCCTATGTTGAGTACAACAGAGAGATGAGTGTAAAAACTAAGAAAAATCATTTCTGTTGTGAAAATTACCTAACACTGGGATTCACTTGGTGTGGTAATGAACTTAATGCTACTCCAAAATGTCATTTATGGTGAATATGTCCATTAAAGTAATGATGTATAGTAAGTTAAGATGCATTTCCTCAGTGATACTGTCTCTAAAAAACCTTGCAACATCTTTTAAAGACTAGGAAACAAGTGTCTGGTTTTTGCTAAACTAAAAATTTCAGACAAAGCTCTCAAGAGGCCAGTATTATTTAGCAGCAAAATTGATGCTAAAGCACTGAAACCTCATACAATTAAATTATTGATGCAGCCATACAGTCCATTTACTTTGGTTCTTATAGATTCAGTTTTATTCTATAATTCAAAAAATTCTTAAACAAAGTTTTAATAGTGAGCAGTGTGACAGAGGTAGCATAGAATATGATGTCTGTTTAGGGTGACTTTGGTAAAAAATAAAATTGAGGTCAGCAAACTATTTTTTGTCCCTGTTACCAATTGTTTAGCATATTTGATTGTAGAGCAAAAATAGTAAGCTATGGTTTGTGATGTTAAAGTCTAAATCTTATAAAGGATTCAAGTCATATTATCTGTATTTTTTCTGCTTAGGTCTCAGCAGAAAATCTCACTCTCAGGCCTCTTTTGTCCAGTGGGATTGTGAAAGGATATGTATTTATGTGATTGCATTAAGTACATGGTTTAATGAAACAAGCTTTAAAATGTCCAAAGCACTGTTTCAGGCACTGGAATAACATCTGATAATAAACAGTCAAATTTCAATTATCCACAAAGCTCTGGATTGAGCTTTTGTGAATGTTAGAGTTACTCATCTTCCTATTCTCACTTTCTTCAGAGCATTAGTTTTATCTGAAGACAAAATGTTTTCAGTTTTACCTTGCATAGAAATTCTAAATATAATATTCTAATAAATTTCATATATAAAATACACTACAATTTCAAAAATAAAGATAATAAAACTAAACTGCTTTAGCTCTGTGGAGTTGCAGTAAATACACTCTACCATATTTTATAGATCTACACTTCTATCACTCAAAATACCAAACATTCTAAAATGGTTGGTATTTTGAGTGATAAATAATAATGATAAATAGGCACTTTAGCATTGATTTAAATTTTAGAGGAAAAATTATCTTGAGCCGGATGGGATATGAACCCATGACCTCATGATAGCATGTCAGGTCAATTTTTCGTCTAAAATTTAAATCAACGCTAAAGTGCCTATTATGAGTTGATTTGAAATACGTCGAGCCTATTTCGTTAATTATTTATTATCTGCATACTTGTCGTACATGCTTCCATCTATTGGCTAATATAAATGCCGCTTGTGGCTAAAAAATATTGCCAGAATAGCGCCTATATGAAACATAAAGGAATGTTCATAGCGCTTGTTAGAGGAGATCTCGATCGGTGGCTGGTAGCTCAGTGATCCAGAGCACCTGACATGTTATCAGGAGGTCGTGGGTTCGTATCCCACCCGGCTCAAGACAATTTTTCCTCTAAAATTTAAATCGACGCTAAAGTGCCTATTTATTATGAGTACTTATGTATATCGCGGTGTTTGTAATAAGTGTTAGTTATTCTGAAATCATTAAATTTACTTACCTGTAAGAGACATTGCCCATTGCAGCTACCAATACCAAAAGGGCATATCACCCCTCCCAACAGCTACCAATACCAAAAGGCCCTATCACCCTCCCCAGAGTCATTACCAACTTTGGCATTGAAGTCACCTAGAACATCTCCTTGACAGAATTCAAAATACCTGAAGTTGTCCTTGAAACCTATCCTCATCGGCATCCTCAGTGGGGCCATAGTAGCAGATAACATTAAAGTCTTTAATGCTTGTCTGAAAGTTTGGTGTTAGAAACCTTTCATTAATGCACTCATCCTAGAAGAGCATTACTGGAATGTCTGCTGAGAAGCAGACTTACGCCTTGGTGATGTTTATTATCTTCCCTCCCTGAAAAGAGAAATTTAAGATTTTTTTTAAAGAATCTGACCTTTATCTGTCCATCTGGTCTCTTGAAAGCCAAGAATATCTAAATTATAACAGTGGAATTCTTGTGTGAGGATATCAAGAGAATAAGCTCTTTGCAGAGTTCTCGCATTCCAACTATCTATGGAGAGAAAATTATTAGTGGGATGTTTAAAGAAACTACGTTTATTGAGAGAGAGAATGCCAACAATATCAAACAGCCCCCTAATCACAGGCATGGGGTAAAGACCTGTTCCCACCACTGAAGACTGAAGCCATCTGCACTGGGAGACTTACTCCAATGTAGAATTTGACGATGCCCGTAGAAGCAAGAGTTCAGGTGCCTGCGATGACCTGTGCTCAGTATTATCCACCAGCTGATAAAACATATCCTGTGAATCTATTCACTTGGGGCTGTCAACCCACAAACAAAAAACACAGTGACAGATTTTCCCTACAAATAAGCCCACCAGTGCAGCAAATTCAGGATCCATAATCAAGCTCAGAGCCTTATTCCAGTCCAGTAAGTTTATATAGTCAGCACCAGAACCCTGTGTGATTGACCACTCCTCAGCAGGGTAGAAAAAAAAAGCCATCATTGTACAGATCAGTAGGCCACACTAATCTGGCATCCCTTCCGTTCACTTCCACAAGAGAGTATGTCTTTTGAAAGGTACTAATGGCCTGCACCACGAGAAGGCGGGGTTGGATATTAGGTGCTAGGCCTGGTCAGTTCTATGTGTCATCACAGGGGATTGGTGCATAGCTCTCCTTCCAGTGACTACCTAGCTAATAACTCAAATTCTCTAATAAAGGAATTGTGGTTAAATGGAGAACTACATTTATTTATAAGAAAGAAGTAGCCATTCTGTATAAAGTTCTCGTCTGCAGGAGAACCAGTTAAGGAACACAGAGGGATGACCTTGAGGGGAAGCTTCCAATTGTCTCTTAACAACTGTCCAGTGGTCTCCTTCCCCCAATTTTCTCTGATCCTTTGTAGTCTTTGTGACCTGGCCATTTAACTCATTGTGGAAAAAAATGTCACACATCCGTAAAACAACCCAACTGTATAAAGTTACTAAGAAGTTTGAATCTGTTTTTGAATTTTCTAAGAACATTGAGATTTTTCCTATACTTGATTATATCTTGTTTGAAGCCATTTTTTGTCAGTTAATATAATGATCAGATTAGAGTTGGAGCTTAAGTTGATCAAGCATTAAATTTTACTTCATCTATGCTAAAAATTACATTTTCCCAAATTATGTTGATCATAACTTTGCTATCCATCAATATTTTATTTTAAAAAAAACTGCATATTAAATTCAGAAATGTCAAGTAACTTGCATATATTATATGAAAGTAAATGATATTTTCATATTCGAAGTTAGTTCCTTCAGCATAACTCATACAATTTAATAATTCTTTATAAATCATTACCCATGTAAAAATTTCTTTTCTGACAGTGTGTGTCTAGGAAATTAAAGTTAAATCATTATACATCTGTTACACTGTATATTGTTATGCAATATTTGTTTTATGTAATATCTGAGTAAAATTTTTGTTCTTTAGAAAGTTGAAGGCTTCCTAAGCAAAGATGTTAACTATGTGGTAACAGATAGAAATGATATAAAATGTAAAATAGAGTCATGGATGCCTGGCACTCCAAAATCTGGTATATCAACTCCTAGCCCTATTCAGCTACAAGGAAGGTTAGTAATATTCAGCATTTTCTTTTGTTAAAAGCACTCATTTTTCATTTAGCTTACTTTACAGAGTGAAAAAATTTTTGAATATAAAATGAAAATTTTTAAACCTTCTCTTAAAGTCTCTTATAATTCTATTACATTTATTAAATTATTTTGTATTAATTAAGCTTGGCAATGGTTAAAATTTCTTATGACCAACTTCTGTCCCTAATTTAATCAGATTATAAGTAGATAGAGTTAAATCCATTTTATTGGAATATAGATAATTAAAACCTTTCATACAGTAATATTGTTGGCACCACTTTTAAAATTTGGTTACAGTACTATGTGCAAAGTTGGAAAGAATAATCTTATTTATTTTTTTGGAACAAAGTTGAACAATACTTTTATGACATGTTTTTTCCACAGATGTTCAAATGACATGCACAAGTGGTCTTGAGATCAGTAATCATTAAAAAACAAAATATGCTGAGTGGACTAGACTTATTGCATTGTAGAATGCACCTATAAATCTGCTACTCAACTCCCTTACTGATTTTAATGTGCATATGTATATCTTAGGGCATATTAAGCTAAGGGACATCTCATCACTGTAACAGCAAGAAATCAAGTGATTTCCTGTTGATCCAGTATCAGGCATCCTTATGCCCCTAATAGTTCCCCACTAGATTTCCTTCAACTCTGTGTTGTGACCTGACCCAATGAAAAGTGCTTCTCAGAATAAAATGTCCGTTCCTGTCCTACTACCCATAGAACTAATGAAATTTTTAATCAATATAGGATATTCTGTAGTATCCAAAATTTTTTTTCTTATTGTATAATGGCTTAAAAACAAATCGCATTTTGTGAATGACAGCTCTCACCAGAAAAATTCCATGAGATTAATTTGTATTTTAGGGTACAGAATTTTATGCATTAAAAGTTTAGTAGTATAGCAACTTTTTGGACACCATTATGCTGTAGGTCAGCATGGACATAGATTAAAGATGTCTTGAGCCGGGTGGAATCTGACCCACAATAGAGGATAATTGATCAGCAGTTGGTAGCTCAGCAGTCGGAGCTCCTGACTTCATCAGGAGATTGTGGGTTCAGATCCCACCTGATTCAAGACAATTTTCCTCTTTGACCACATTGACCTACAGCATAATAAATTAATAGCTTTGAAAGATAGCTGAGAGTTAGTTCCTTCTGCCTCTTCTTTCTCACCCTCCTGTTGTGACTGGTGTAATGAACCCCTCATTGGAGGCTAATTTCACCAAGTTCTTACAACTCCTTGAACCTTACTCAAAAAGGTGTTACTATGAAGTGCTGTGATTTAAAATGTTACTAATGTATCAGATAATGTATACTAGTTTAGTAGTATAATCTCTTTTATCAGTAATAAAAGGTTTCACTTAACAATTATCGAATCTTACTGAAAGCGTGATTTTTATGTGTCAAGTAATGGCAATGGTAACAGTTTTGAATATGACAGACTTCTTGTTTGAAAGGGTGAAGTATTGAAATATTGAGTAGTTTTACCTCTAAGTGGCTGGTTGAAAGATTTATGGGTAATTCTGTACAACTACTTGTTTAGCTTTGCTGAACCAGCTTTGAACAAAAGTTCTATTTTTTTCGATGATTAGTGATTACAGGGTAAATTTTTAATGGCCATTGTAGAATTTAATGCAAAAAGCCTATTGCATGTACAGATCTTTCAGAGTTTTCTTTCAATACTGATTTTGTTAAATGCCATTTTAATATCTTGCTTTTTGAATTATTTTCCACTGGGAATCATGCAGTGGCTCAGTCGATAGCATGCTAGGCTTATAATCTGCAGTTCCTAGGTTCGAGTCCCAGTTGGGTCAGCTTGAGATTTATCTGTGCGAAACTTCCCCTTCTGCCCTCAGTAGGGAACACTAATGGGCTTGGAAAAGCCATTGTCTATCAGATGGGATGTAAAGCTATGGCCCCCAAGTATGGGAGAATCATACCATGTTATGTTAAAGAACACACTGGATGGCCTTGATGGGAGGCTACCATCTGTCTCCTAACAGCTTTCCAGTGAGTCCTCTCCCCAACCTTCCCTGAGCCCTGGAGTCCTTGTAACCTGACCATTTAGCCCATTATGTACAGAAAAAGTTCCACTCAGAGCTAAAACTCAAATGGGAATCATGTAATAAATGTCATTAGAAGTGACAAAATTATATTAATTTTAAAGAGGGTGAATATGAAATTTTCAATTTATTATGCAATAAATTTGTAGAATATAAGAACTATTACTAGGAGGATTTGGTGGCTATTAAAAAGATGTCAACTGATTTTAGTGGAGAACTTTTCACATTCATGAACCTCATTCAGAAAATTAAGTCTTGTCACCGAACCACAGTGGCAACACAAATCTCGCAAAAGTTCATTGCAAATAATAAATAGATGCAGTTATAAGTCTCAAAATAAAATGCTGACTAGTGGTGGACAAGGTTTCAAAAAGTGATACAAGTATTAACATGATTCTAATGAGAAAAAATAATGATCTAAAAAAAGAAAAATAATGATCGAAAAAATAATAGATCTAATGATCTAAAAAAAATAAATCTAATGAGAAAAATAAGAGCTAAATAAATATCAACATTAAGCTGGAAGGATAACATGGTCGCTGACAAAATCTGCTTGTTTTCAGAGAAAATGAATTTTTTGTTTTCAAAAATTTGCACCCTTTAACAGTAGTAATTTATACTAATGAATGATTGGAAATGTAAATTGCTAGCCATACACAATACAAAGGGAAATTCTCATTTGATTGAGATCTCAGTGATTGGCTATTCTCATTTGGGAACACTGCATTGAAAGTCATCAGTTTGCACTTCATGTGTGGTGACAGTCATCAGTTAAATTTGGTGACTCGACAGGAACAGTAGTCCAAGCAGAAGATCTGGACAGTAATTCTGTTTTTGAACCAAGGAATATGTCTGATGAAGAAATTCACCAGACATATTTTTGACCAATTTCAGACCAAAGTTTATGAGAACAATGGGATGAGTCAACAGAGTGCAGCAAAATGATGTGCACATTTTAAAACCAGATAAGTCAGCATGAATTGTGAGAGAAGTGGCAGACCCACAACAGCAAGCACACCAGACAGCAAGACACTTATGGAAAAGGCAATTCTTGAAAACAGAAGTATTGCAGTGAGTGAATTGCAACATGACTTGAGGGGCGGGGGTTGCTCAGTCGGTAGTGCTCCAGACTCGTGATTTGCAGTTCCCAGGTTTGAGTCCCAGCTGGGTCAGCTTTGAGACTTATCTCCAAAACTCCCCACCCTGCCCTGGTCAGTAGGGGACACCGATGAGCTTGGAAAGGCTGCCATCCATCGGATGGGACATTAAGCCATGGCCCCGTGTGCGGGACAGCCATACCCTGTGCACGTTAAAGAACATACTGGATGGCCTTGATGGGAGGCTATCATCTGTCTCCCAACAGCTGTTCCAGTGGGTCCCCTCCCCCCAACCTTCTCTGAGCCTTCGGGGTCCTTGTGACCTGGCCATTTAGCCCATGGTGTGCAAAAAGTGCCGCTCAGGGGTAAACCCAAAACAGCATGACTTGAGCCTATCATATAGAACAGCACATTGTCATTGGAGACAAGACTGGTTCATCATCATACCCTGGAGACAAAATGGGTCCTGGGTCTTCATGATCAAAGAAATTCAAAGTTGAGAAGTCTGCTGACAGATTGATGGCTACCATGTTTTGGGACCATAAAGGTGTGTTAGTAGATTTCATGCAACAGGGAACAATAATCAGTGCAACTGCATCTGTATAACAATGCAACAACAATCAGTGCAACTGCATCTGTACAACAATGGAACAATTAAGAGCTTTCATTAAATAAAAATGCCCTAGGATGTTTACAAAAGGTGTTGGCTTCTGCACAACTCTTGGCTGCATAGTGTCAATGCTACTTGACAGCTCTTGCATTTTCCAGTGAAAAATCATGGAACATATGGCAAACATTCCTGAAAGGCATCGAACAACTACCATCTCTTTCCTGCTCTAAAGAATTATCTTAGTGGCCATAAATTTCAAAGTGATAACATTTTGAAGACTTCTATCAACAGGGAATCAAAAACTAGTCCTGTAAGATAAATGCCTCAATAGTGGTGGGGACTATAGTGGCCAGTATTAATAGTGGTGGGATTGCCAATGCGATTCGACAATTCCTGCATTGTTTCCAGTGGGAAATCATGGAACATTTAGCAGACATCCCTGCAGGCACCGAACAGCTACCATCTCTTTCCACTCTAAAGGATGACCTTGGTGGTCACAAATTTGAAAGTAATAACATTTTGAAGACTTCTATCAACAGGGAATCAAAAACTAGCCCCATAATATGATAAATGCTTCAGTTGTGGCGGGGACTACATTTGAAAAGTAAAGTGGCAGTCATAAAATTCCATGTATATTGTTTTTGTTAGAGCTAGAAATAAATAGTCCAGAATATATTACTTGTAAACTTATTTTTGGACCATCCTTATATATGTAGAAGTGAAATTTCAGTTGTGAGTTAGCCCAGACTGCAGTTCACCCTACTGAACTCATCTCTGTTCTTACTATCAAATTACAAACTAGCTGCAAGTGCAACTATGTAATAGTATGAACATAGATGTTCAGAAATTACCTTCTGCTCCTTGTATGTCATGTTGCATGTAACCAGTGGTTCTAAACTTCTATCAAAGTTTGCAGAAGTACTTTGTGAAGTATTGAATGCACATGCAGTATTCATTTGTCATCTACTATTTTTTGAACCACTCAAAGCATTCCTTCCTCATTAAGGATTTTATTTTTACCATTTTTCTTAATGCAGAATTTTTACCATTTCTTAAATAATGCAGTGTAATCCAGATAGTAAAACAATTGAGATAAGTCAAATTTTGATTTGTGACAACCTGTTCTATTATAACCCAGTGAATTTCGCAGTCATCATTGTTGGAAATGCTACAACTCTTGTGTGAATATAATCTATCATATTTAGTTATTTACCAGACAGTTTGTGTCCATTCAAAATTCTGGTGTTACTGAGTTTTCATACTACACAGTCGTATCAGAATAATGTGACCACCCACGGAATCACAGTGTACCCACCCAGGCACATCAGAGAGTTCACATGGCAAGGTTGACCACATAGAGATATAAGTGGCTGGCCAGGACAGATGAGCCATAGTGCGTAACGTGAACACAATGGGCAGAGGTATTGATTTGACAAATGTTCAAAAAGGAATGATTATTGGCTACCGTGCCAAGGGTCATGTTGCATCTTGGAAACAGCAGACTTCGTGGGCTGTTCGTGAGATGTAATAAGGGTATACCAACAATGGACTGCTGGCACACCGAGTACCTCCAGATGTCATAACTGTGGAGCCCCAAAGGTCATCGACCCCAGAGGAGAACATCACCTCCATCAACTGGTAAAGGGCAATCGACACATGACCACTCAAATGAACACTGGGGCACCCTGATACATGTCCCTGATAACAGTAAGTGAACCCTGTTACGCATGGGTCTCCGGAGTTGATGCTGTGTAAAGGCACCCATGTTAACCAAGGTCCATCGGCAACGATGCCTGCAGTTCGCACAGGATTACCGTCATTGGACAGTGGAAGAGTGGAAAAAGGTTGCCTTCTCTGATGAATCAAGGTTTCTATTCTACAGAAGTGATGGGCGGTGGCGGGTACGGCATCAGACACATGAGAACCAACACCCAGACACACTTGTCGGTCAAGTACAGGCCAGCGGTGGCAGTGTGCATATCTGGGGGATGTTTTCCTGGTATGACCTGAGACCGCTGGTATCACTGGATGGGTCCCTGAACGCCAATGGCTACCTGTCCATCCTCATTGACCACATGCATCCCTTCATGTTGGACGTTTACCTTGGTGGTAATGGTGTCTACCAACAGGACAATGCACCCTGCCATGTCCCTAAGGTGGTGCATGACTGGTTCCAGGAACACTGCAGCGATGTCTACTTTATCCCTTGGCCAGTGAAATCGCCTGACCTCAATCCCATAGAGCACTTGTTGGACCATTTTTGGATCAACAGGTTCGGAGTGTGGACCCACAACCATGTCATCTCTGGAACCTCCTTGCTCTGCTGGAGTCCGAATGGGCACATTTGCCTCTGGCAACCTTCCGGGGCCTCATTGCGTCCATGTCACGCCATCTCACCGCTGTCATCTGGGCCAAGGGTGCCATTATTTCCCATTATTAGGTAGGTGGCATATTATTTCTGATATGACTGTATATACATTTTAATATCTCTAGACACTTTTATTGTATGTGTTTCTGTGAACAGTAATGTAAATAATTTTTATTGAACTTAGATGCACAAAAGGTATGAATATAATATGGCACGTGAAGATGTTTAATGTCCCGATTCAAAATATTTTTCAGTGGTTTAGAACACTTGGATTCACCTGTACTTACAAGTTCTCCAGCAAATGATCCAAACAAAAACCAGATTATGGCAAGTATTTATTTTCTATGATAATTTTTTTTCTTTGAAATATTGAAATAATATCTTGATCAATGTTATAATGTATCATACATTTTATAATTTCAAAATAAGATGTAACGAATGTTTCCATTTTTAAGAGATCATGCATGTTTAGTGAATGCAGTTTTTTTATTGTGCATCACATACAGATGCATACTGTGACAAATCCATAACCATTACAGTGCCAGACCTGAAAAACTTAATTGTACTGGTGGTCAGGTTTTTTGTTTTCAATTGTGTTCAGTCAAAAAAATAAACTTGAGGATTTTTTTGCCAAATAATCAAATAAAGGAAATAAGGCATGTTATATAACAAATTAAAGGACATTTGATTCTGGATTTTATGAAAATGGAATATTTAACAAAAATGAAAAGCATATTAATTTTAATAAAAAAAAAATTCTTTAGAATAATGTAACAAAAAAGAGGTCTGGCAAGGCAAATAAATTTTTTTTAACACCTTCAGACCTGTAATTTTTGTTTTTCGTAAATGAAGAAATGTTTGCATTTTAAATGTGCTTTATTTATGATCAAAGGAACAAGAATATAAGAAAAACTTTTTTGTTAACATCATATCACTAAAGTTCAGCTGTACGTTGAAATGTAGAAACTGTCCCAAAAGTTTCCAAATCTTGAATCTACAAAGCAGTAAAAAAGAATATATAAAAGACAAGAATTCTAATTTATCATATATATGCATTTTGTCATGATAAACACCTCAAATGAATGATACCTGTGAAATGCAGCAAAACAGTACTTGTTGAATGTTAGTCACAGTTATCTTCAATGTTATGTAATTTCTGTTATATTTATAAATGACACTAAATTTCCAGTCCATTCCTGTGTGCTAAAGGACTGGTCTACACTTTGCAAACATTGCAAGACCACTGGCACCTCTTCCTGTGTTTAAACAAATTCTAAAAAGTAATGTATATTGCAATGTACACAGGGTCTAAAGAGTTTTTAAAAAACTAATAGACCAAAATAATTGTTAATATACTGCTCACAAAAATTAGGGGATATTTTATTGCTTCATATTCATTTTGAAATATCCCCTAATTTTTGTGAGCAGTATACTTATGAATGGAAAGAAAATTTCTTCTTGGCTAATAGGAAAATAAAGCTTTACTTCAAACAGAAAAATTACTCCATTTTGTAATTTTTATCTCCATTATATTTTGAGAAATGTTCACACTTCTTGTTAACTGCTCAGTCAAAAAAAAGTGAACTTGAGAATTTTTTACTGTACTAAAAGGACAGCAAAAAGCTCAATTGCTGTACTGAAAGGTGCAGCTGTGTCCCCACTCCCTAATCTATACTTGCTTGTGGGGCTTGCACATCAATCAAAGAAAATACATTATAAGACTTCAGCTGACCATTTCCACACATAATGCATGGCAAAGTCTATATCTAAATTCTTTTACACATTTTTACACATTCATAGATTTTCTAAATGAGTGTTTGTTGAACATATACCCAACTCTCCCAGCTACGGCCAACTAAATGCTAATTGATTACTTAGAACCAGAAACTTCAGAGTGAAGGAGCTAATACAGATTAGAGAACTTCCCTGATCTGTGACCCTGATTGACATTGCAACTTGAATAGGTCTGCATGTTGATTGTTATCTGGGTTTGACTGAAAAGGGATTAAAACTTTTCTTTCAGTAGAGTTGATGCAAGTTGACAGGTGGGTTACTGCTCTGACCTTTTGATTGGCTGATCAAATCTCCTCTCTTTAGTTTGATTTCAGCTCTATAGCAGTGCTCAATCTGTTCTTACCTTTGCACTTTGTCATTTGCCTTACAAGTTTTGTATTAAAATTTTTACTATGCCTCCTAAATATTCTTGCAATCAGAAATATTTTGCAAAATATTCCCAGGAATTTGAAGATGTGAAATCATTACATAAAGGGGAAACTTTTGCTTTTTGCAAATTCTTCAACTGGGATATTAGCATTGGGCATGGAGGCCAGAGAGAGATTTTACTGCATAGCAAGGAGTTATAATCAATTACGCATTTATGTTTCCTACTGTTATATTACCTATTGCATTTTGATTGTCATTTGTTGGCTAATGTCAGTTTTATTTCACCATGACTTATAACTTGACAGCTGATCACAAGAGGTATGTATTTGAATTGTTTTAAGTCCGAGCTGCATGAAATTGCTGCTCGGTAGCTACTAGTCTATTATTAATCAATGAATGATATTTACATATTGATTGTTAATTAATAATTATTAGCTATTAGGTTAACTAATACCAAAGACGTGCAGATGCAATGACTTGACTATGCAAAGCCACTGCTCCCTGTGCTGCAGTACAAGCTGCCACTGCTGGCGATCCAAATGTTTCTCAAAATAAAAATCCATGTAAAAAAGCATGCAATAACATTTGTTGTTATTCTTTCTGTATTGTAATGCTAACTTTTGCAATGTATTGATTTATTAATGATCAGAGGATGATGCCTATTTATTGATTATTAATTATTAGCAATTATAACATTTATATAACAATTATAGCATAGTTAATGTTCATTAATATAAAAAATGTATGGAAGCAGTTGAATTGGCTATGGTGAGCACCATTTCCCATGCTGCATACAAAGCTTTGCCACTGCTGACAATCTAAGTGCTTTCTCAAAAAAAAATCACAGTAGGAAAGGGTGTAATAATTGTTGCTCTTCTCTCTATTACAAATGTTAACTTTTGCATTATATATATTGATCTATTGTTTATCATTGGGTGATGCTTACTATGCATTGTTTATTATTAGCAATTTAAATTTTGTTAATATAAAAAGTGTACATGCCATAAATTTTCTGCACTGCAAAAATATAAAAGCTGATTTAAGCTTTTTGTTATAAGACAGGAAATTTAATTCATAGCAGTTCATGAGTACCATAAAATGATCATTGCTAAACTCAGATTGTTTGAAATGGGAAAGCTGATCTGTTTGCCCTATTAACTAATCGAGGCTCGCAAAGTGCCAAAACTTTATTTTGTGTCAATTTATTCTAATTGCTAATAACTAATACTCGTTATGTATTTATGCATTGATTAATAATCTATGTATTGTATAATTTCTACAAAATATGGGAATTCGTTTTCATAAGTGCTCCAATTTCCTCTTAATTTTCATTCTTTCAAATTGTAATTTTTGTCATGCAAGGTTGACAGCTCTGGAAATAGGTCATGATATGCCAAAAGCATTTAATTGTGGTTAATAAAATGGCAAAGTTAGTTTTTGTTTTACCACTTCCATGTCTTGTCTGAGCACAGCACAAAAAACAATAAAAAAAATTGAGCAATGCCTTATTAAATTTTAAAAGCACAAATAAGCTCTTTTTGTTTAAAAGTTTCTCACTTGATGACAGAACCTTATTTTAACATTTCTAAACTCTTTCTCAACCTTGAAAGATTGTGTACATTTTCAAAAAAAAATTTATCAGTTGACAAAAGCAAAGATCAACACAGTGTAACAAATGCTATTTATCAGTGATTTTGTTTTTGTATACTTTGCTCTACTTCTTATGGCTTTTTTTGTTATATTATAAATGAATTTATATTAGAATGAGTATAATTTGCAAGTATGGATATTTTCTATTTATGTTTTTGAAATATCAGAATTTGTTAATATCATCTTTTCAATAACATACCAAATAGTAAATTAAAAAAAATTCAAAATTTTTTTGGCAAAAAGGGCATTATTGGATGGATCAATGGTTTGAAATATGCAATAGGTTTAATTTTTTAATGGAATATGAGAAAAAAATGCATCATGGAAGTGGTTAATTCATATTCAAAATGTAACATTTCAATTTAATAAAACTGCCTCTGGATGTAACAACAGTCTTGGTAAAACAATAAAAATTTGATAGTGGACTTACATAAGCTCATCCCTTGATTCATCTTGTTCTGACTTACATAAGCTCATTCCTTCATTTGTCCTGTTCTGAGTGTAAGAATTTCTGTATTCTAACCATTTAAGCCACAATAGTCCAGCTGTAGGTCTTCATTTGTCTTGAGGCTACTTGTGTTTTGGCCTACATTGTTAATGTGTTTTATATTGTAGCATATGGGCAGGATTTCCATTAATATGTAACATAAAAAAAATAAAAAGGGAAGAAAATATTTTGAGTCTTTCTGCTGCTTTTCTTGTACAAGTCCTACTTAGAGAAGTATGGTTGTTCAACCACAGAGAAAGCATTTGTAGGGAATATGGAACTGAAGGAGGAGAATTAAAGAAAAATATTGTTCTTTGATTTAAAAAAAAATGTTTATTTCTAATTGTAATTATAAAAGAAATATAAAAATTATTATTATTTTTTTAAATAGCATCCCAGGATATATTTTTCTCAAGAGAAAATATTGGATGATTACCTTAGTTCTGGTTTGGAGATTATTTAATTGTAGTGTTAAAAATTGATCTCAGTGTGTGAAAGGAAAAATCCTGAACTATACTGGTTTAAGCTATTGTGTATCAAAAACAACATTTCACAATTTTGAAACTATTCAACCACTACACAGTTAATTTTGTTTGAGACATTTAAAGCTACAAATAATAATTTAAATATATATTTTCACATTAGTATGTTTATGCATTCATGTAATACCCATTTCACATTAAAATATAAATATATTTGCTGTGGTAAATTTGAAAGAATTTGGCATTAAGCAAATCTGATGTTCTAATATTTCTGCTAATATTATGTGAAACTATTCTCATTGGTTTTCATTTCTTTTTGTAGTCAAGAGGTCTTGCTTTGGTACAAAGGGCTAAACAAAAGGTAAATTGTTTATATTAATATTTTTATGTAAGGAATACATTGACCTAAAATATAAAACTTTATTCAACATTTAACTCTCACTCTAAATCTAATTGCAAGAAATGTGAATCATGGATTCCACCATATATTTTGATCCATATTCAATGTAGACCATTTCATAAATGGTAATCGTTTCATCTGGCTCAATCATTTAAAATGTTGGATGTATCTTAAGTGTTTTTGGTATTATACTTATGTAGCCATTTTGTTTTCTTTAAATTTATATTAGTAGTCAGAATTAAATGCCCTTTTTTTGTATTAACATATATATGCATATCAATTAGTTTTTTTTTAATCAAGCTCTTTTCAAGAAAAGAGCTTGATTAAAAAAAAAACAAAATATTCAGTTTTTCCACTAGAGAAAGTTGAAGCCACAACTGTATTAAAATGATTTCTCAGGCATATCCCAAACATTCTCAGTTTGATTAAAATCAAGACAACTATAGTGTCTAGGACAGATGCTGGTATTCCTTTCCATATTCTTTTAAATCATGCACACCATAATATATGGCTGAAAAGTGGCTGAATTGTTTCCCTAAAGATGGTTAGGAATGGTTTTTCATAAATAGTGCCACAGATACCATCTAAAAGTGCTGCAAGATTTTATTAAAAACCTACAGCACTTTAAGTATTTTTGTTTGTAAATATTAATGCTTGATATACTATCTACAAAATTTACTAAGGAATAAAAACAACCTTTCTATACTTCCAAAGTGAGAAACAATTAATAAATGTTGCAATGAGAAATATTTTTTCATGAAAAGCTTTTACCAAATATTGTGAAAAAAAATTTTCTATCTCTCATGTTGTGATAGGTTTTGCATTAAAGTTTTTCATTGCATTTTTTACACTGAAGCATAATCCTTATATATATAATAATCATATATAATATAATTAGTGATGGATTCATGGTGAGGGCAATATGTGTACCTCCACCTCGGGAACCACCATTTGGATATATCGATATTAAAAATGTTAGATCACATAAATTTTTATCATAAACCATTAAAGGCACCCTCCCTCCAGAGCAAATTCCTGTTTTTGCCTGTTTCAGAGGTTGACTCAATTGGTAGTGTACCAGGTTTATAATTTTATGTTCCTAGGTTCAATTTCCAACTGTACCAGCATTGAAATTTATCTCTGTTAACCCCCACCCTGCCTTTGATGAGAAAGGGACATGAATGGCTTGCATCTATCAATTGGATATTAAGCTCTGAACCCATATACAGGAGAGCCATACCTTCTGCACAAAAGTGCTGCTCAAAGATAAAGCAACAACAGCCCTGAATCCACTACTGTTTACATTGAAGTAAGCTGAGGGAGGATTGAGATAAGAATTAAAAGTTTACATTAAAATATTTCAAAACCAAAATCAGTAGCAACTAAGGATAATTGCATGCCATGATGGTATTATTAGTATTTATTTTTTTTTTGTAAAGTTTTGAAAATGAAAAACTGAAGTTTTTGTGTTATAAAAATTGCTACAATTGATCTAATTCAGGTGTGGCCAACCCAAACTTAATAAAGAGCCATTAGGGGGAAAAAATTATATTCTTAAAGAGCTGCAGGAAAAATTTTTACTACTTAGAAATGAAAACATACATTTCTAATGAGTAATGGATTGGAAAAGAAAAACTATTTTTAAGGAATCAAGAAAAGAGCTTGATTAAAAAAAACAAAATATTCATTTTTAATGAGCATTATGAATTGCAAAATTGTTTAGTTATGCATCCAAATATGTTAGGCAAAAAAAATGAAAAAATTAGTCAGATTCAATATATTGATATTTGTTTTATGAGCTGTGGGTTGGCCAGGCCTGATTTATATAGAGCAGGCTATCATCATTATATTGTCAGCTGTGATGTCACTTGTTTTGGAAATAGTTTTAATTGTACTTTTAAAGTACTTAGTATAAACTGCTTTTACTTTAGTATAAAATTAACTTTTAGTATTTCTGTAACTTCATTTTCTAATTTGAGCTTTTTTAATATTGATTTAATAATTATATTTAGTTTCTTAAATTGCTTGGTTTTATAGAACCAAGGAACAACAGATGTACTTGAAGTTTGTAATCAGTGGGGAATCAAAATACTACATGTTCACAAAGTTACAAGTTGGATCACTAAATTCAAAGATTTATATTGCAAGAAACGTTCTGAGCAAAAGGTAAGTTCATATTTGAATTACAGTATTGTTTTAATGCTAATACTGTGATACTCTCTAAGAACCTATTGGAAATTTAAATGAGTGAATGAAATCACTCTGGTAATGCATTAGATTTCCCAGTTTTCATATTTCTCTAGGGAAATGCAGATTATTGTAGGATGCAATAGAGGCAGTCTGCCTTAATAATTTTTTAGTTTCTTATTCTTTTCCATAATTATTGATGTCCTTTTTTTAGCACTTATTTAAATAACTATTGGAAGTATTTGGTTGCTTGAGGGTGTCCTTTATTTTGTAAAGGTGCATGTACGTTTACAGTAGGAATGGGTAATGTACTGGGTTGAAGTTAGTGCAAAAGTAGAAAGTTGTAAATCACTGAAATAATTAATATTTTGCATGACATTTATTTTACTTGGTTTTCTTGCAAAATATTACCTGCCTTTTTAGCTCATTTAAAACAAAACTACTGATTTTACTTTGTTGTCAGTCCATATGTAGACTTTTTTTTGTTTTAATAGATAAAGGAAAAATTCTGTTTGGATTAGATAGACGGCAAAAAAATTAAGATTTGCATTTTCTGAATATACCAACAGTTTTGAATTTCCACCACTAGAGAGGGCCTTGAAGTTGGAAAATGACAAAAACCTTAATATTGTAAATAATCAGTTCATGGTGGTAGAGTGCATTGGTCAAAGGGTTTACATTGACTTCCCCCTTACCCCTAGAGCAGACCTCTCTAACCCAAACTTAGTTAAGAGCCACTAGGAAAAATACTGTTCTTAAAGAGGTGCTGAAAAAATTCTCTACTTAAGCAAAAGCTTACATTTCTAATGAATCTGTTTTTAAGGATTTAAAAAAAACTTGATGAATTAACCAAATTATTCATTTTTAATAAATATTATGAATTGACAAAACTGTTTAGTTATGCACTAAAAATGTTGCTAAAAAATGGAGGAAATGAGCCAGATTCAATATATTGATTATTTTATGAGCCACAAGTTCTTTTGCAGTGTGTCATGGGTTGGATGGGCCTGTCCTAGTAGGGTGGGAAAATGAAACTTTTAAGAGAGAAATAAATAATTCTTTGCCAGACTAATAGGTAGAGCCTTATGAGGATATGGATATTTGCATTTAAAAGCTCTTGGTGGATAAAAGATTAATGTTAATGTGGATAGTGAATACATCTTCTGAGTAAAAAATTTATGTTAATGTGGATAGCAGATAAGTTTGTAAATCTGGATATGCATGAATTGGGTAAACATCACTTCATTATTGATGGCTGACATGAGTAAAAAAATACTTGAGATAACAAAAAAAACTATTTGGAAATTCAATGATAATATTTATTTCAAAAAGAATGCATTCAGATAAAACAACGAATATAAAAACATATGAAAGAAGCAGTCTTTTTTTTTTGACAAAGAAGAATATGAGTTAAAAATTACTTGAGAGTTGAAATTAATCTGAAAATTTTAGTCATGCAAATGACGAAGTTTCATGGTGAAATGTACATCTGATAATTCCAGTATATATGGAAAGACTGTAGTATAATTTACATTTTGTTGAAGTCTTTGCACTGGGGTTAATTGTGTGCTCATATTATATTTAATTGTTTTCTCTGCTGCTCAGAGGGAAAAACATCTTAACCTTCTTCAGTTTCAGTTAAAATTGTGTGACATGCAGACCAATTTTTCAGTTGAAGGGCAAAAAAAGAGTAAGGATTTTTAAGTTTTACCCTAATAACAATATACAAACTTGAGAGACTTTGAATTTAGGATATGCTATATATTTGGAATGTGAAAACTCCTTTTTCAACATGGATTTTTTAGTCTTCTTAGTCATCAGTCTCCATCAGGTTAGTTGTCACACTTGCTGAGACTTGTTACAAATGACATATCACATAAATGCCCATCTTGGGGAAATAAATCATCAGTGTTCTTACTAATTATGTTTCAATAGATTAAGTGTAAGATGATATGTAGTAGTTAATAAAGTTGTAAAGTTTTGAAAAATATGTTTTATTATAGAAGAACCCCATAGTTTTCAATTTAAATTAATTTTTAGAGCACATACCTCTGAACTGGATAATTGGGACCCCCATGAAGTTTTGATAGCCCTGTTGTAGCATAATTTCATATATTAAAAGTAATATATATTTTGATAGTCATTTCTTAAGTATTTCAAATGAAGGTTGATTAAAATTGTGAAGTATTTTTTATGAACATTCAAATGTATATAAGTTGTTCAATCGGTTCAAAATTTCATGTATACTAGTACTATATCCTTAAATTTATTAATGTGTTGTAGAATTTGACTAGTCAGAAGTCACTTGAATTGGAAGCATCTAAGTTAGCTGCCCCTTTTGTCAAGGTGGAAGATGTTGACAGGTATGCAAAATGCATTCTATAAATTATGCAATTTTTGTTTTAAATGATAGTTTTCATGGTAATGGTATAGAATTTACCCAACTCTATAATACAGGGTGATTCAAAAGGTCTTAGACAAACTGTAAAGGTAGGTCAGGAATACAAAAACAAATCATTTTAAATAGGAACATATAACTTCAAATGCCACCCAAGTGTGCTAGAGGTACAGGAAGAATCAAAAATAAAAAGTAAGGTATAACAACATGTTTATTAGACATCATGTTTACAATTTCAGAGAAAGTGCTCAAAGTTCTTTCCATCCGTAGCAATACATGCCTCGCAACGTCGACACATGGATCGACAAACATGTTCAAAAATGTCAGGCCTCTCATAGACACATGCTGCTGCCTTCAACGACTCTTACGACAAGGTCAGCATCAGAGGCTATGGGGGTTTCGTACACAAGGCCTTTGAGGTAACCCCAGAGGAAGAAATCAATGGGGGACAAGTCAGGTGATCTTGATGACCAAGTGACAGGTCTGCCCTGGCCAATCCATTGCACAGGAAAGGTGCTGTTGAGATACTTGCACACAACCAAGGTGAAATGTGCGGGCACCCCTTTGTGCTGAAACCACATGCGTCAGCGTACAGATACAGGAACATCATGCAGTAGTTCCAGCAAGATCTCCAGGAATATCTGAGAACTACGCCTGTCTAGTCGTGATGGAAGAAGGTATGGCCCAAGCAAACATCTCCAACAATGCCCGCCCAAAAATTTATGGTGAACCGGTGTTGCGCAGTATGGGGGCGTGTAGCTCGTGGGTTGTCATGACATGCAAATTATGAACATTAACAACACCCTCACGTGAGAAGGTAGCTTCATCGGTGAAGAGAGCCAATGCTGGAAATTCCGGCTGTGCGACACATTTTTACAAAAACCAAAGTGCGAATTCCAGACGTGGGTGGTCATTTCCTTCTTCCATTGACTGGACCCGTTGCATGCGAAAAGGGTGTAACAACTCCTCGTGTAATACCACACGTTGGGTTGAGGTACACAAATGTGATGCAAAATAGCTCGTGTACTTGGATTGTGTTCAATTTCATGTAAAACCGCTTCTTCCATGACGTGTGTGCGTCATTCGGTCCCGACCACAATGGCTGTTTACTTCGAAAGATCCAGTTTCACACAATCTGTGGTGCAAATGTTTGATGATGGGCTTCGCATCTGTTTGGGAACCGTTCACAATACAATCGCACTGTGGCTCGCCCGTTTCCATTCGCTGCCCCATAAACTAAGTGTATATCTGCCATCTCGGTATTACTGTAACAATGCATCCTACTCCCGCAACATCAACGACTCGAATGATGATGACTTGTGCTGCCCAACTCGATTTCTGGCAAATAACGCCCTCTAGCACACTCGGATGGCGTTTGTGGCTATATGTTCCTATGTAAAAATGGTTTTTGTATTCCTGAACTACCTTTACAGTTTGTCTAAGACCTTTTGAATCACCCTGTATATTCATGTTTTACTGGCAGCCAACCTATGTATAGTTTTTTTGGTGGAGTCAGTATTGACTCTACAGATTTTAATGGTGAATGACTTTTATATTTTACTAATATAATTTGTGGCTAATATCTCCCATGTTCTGTATACTACTTATTTCAAACTTTTGCCACATTTCGTGCACATTTTGCCTTATTTCAAATTTTTGCCCCACAGTTGGGACAATTTACATTTTAGAATTGTTTAGGTTAAAGTGAACATTTTTGTAATTGTATATAATTGCAGTTTATTATATGTATTTACCAAGCTATTTAATAAATATGTAGAATTTTTGAAAATCTCTGTTAATCACTAAAAATAAATTATTAATAACTAAATCAACAAATAGTCAAATTTCTAGGAAAAAAATACTAAAATCATTGGTTAGAAAATGGAATTTTAACAGTGAAGTAATTTGTTCATGAAGACACTACAATGAGTAATTAGGGCTAGTTTTAATGAAAACAAATGAAAGAATTTGTGTTCAAGAAGCATTTTTAGATCTTAAAAATATGTAATTAATCAACCATGTCCCCAAACCATGTGATTTACAGTTAATGTTCCGTATGTACTGCCAAGAGTACAGTTTCATCCTCCATTAAAAATATATTACCGAAGAATTGTTTAGTTCTCACAAGGGTGCAAAAAAGCTGATTAGATATAAATTAAAATTTCATAAAATTAAAATCGAATTTTATTTATCATAAAATTTATTACATTATTATACATTATAATGTGGTTCAACCTCCCAAGAAAACTTGTTTGCAGTTGAAACAAAGTAATATCTATAATTTTAAATTAAAATCCTCTTTAGTAATATATATACACTTATTAAAAAATCTAGATTTAAGATGTATTGAAAAATAAATACCTCCTCAAGCAGCTGCTTGCCGCAGAGGTCTGACAGGAGCCTGTCAGTTTAATACGCCATAGCAAAGGGATCTGTGAGGATTGTGGGTCTTCAGCAGATTTTTTGCCAACTGCATGCAGTGTTCCCAAGTGGTCAGTCACCCTCCCAGGTACTGACCATGCCCAAAGCTGCTTAATTTCGGTGATCGGATGAGAACCGGTGTTTTCAGCTTGGTACTGCCGTTGGCTTTTAAGATGTATTAACCAATTAAAAATTCCTTTTTTTATAGATAACAGTATTGTTTCATATTCTAATTTCATTATTCAACTGATTAAATGATTAAGGACCAATATGTATCACTTTCTGTCTAAATTTTGATTTAAAAATCTTAAATGGTTCTAATTTTATAATATTTCTAATCCCAGTAATCAGATTTCGGTTGAACAGAATCAGTAAAATGTCAAAATACATAAATTAATATTCTCACTCTCTATATATATTGCTTAATGTTGGAATTTTCATTTAAGAGCAAATTATTACTTGTGTACTTATTTTTCTTCATCGTAACTCTAATAATGTATCTCTGTAATACCTCCAGTGTATATAGTTTGTTTTTATTCTTCCCCAGAGTGGTTGGGTTGGGTTGTTTTACCTCTGAGCGGCACTTTTTTGCACACCATGGGCTAAATGGCCAGGTCACATGGACCCCGAAGGCTCAGAGAAGGTTGGGGGAGGGGACCCACTGGAACAGCTGTTGGGAGACAGATGGTAGCCTCCCGTCAAGGCCATCCAGCGTGTTCTTTAACGTGCACAAGGTATGGCTCTCCCGCACACGGGGCCACGGCTTAACGTCCCATCCGACGGACGGCGGCCTTTCCAAGAACATCGGTGTCTACTGACCGTGGGCAGGGCGGGGAATTTTGCGGAGATAAATCTCAACGCTGACCCAGTTGGGACTCGAACCTGGGAACTACAGATTACGAGCCTGGCGCGCTACCGATTGAGCCACCCCCGCCCCTCCCCAGAGTGGTAAAGTATATTGTATATTTAACTGAATACATAAGAACAGTGTTCTTTTTATTATTATAGTTGTATACATCTAAAGAAAATTTTAGGCTGTTTAGTAGTTTAGTCCTTTGTAAAGTTTGGCTGTGGTAGTGAAACTTGTACATTTGTGAGCAGAATAATAGGAAAATTTGCTTTTGATTCTTGATGTTTTCATGCTATCTTGAGCATTAGGTGGTTTGACTTTGTAAGTAATGACAAGGTTAGACAACCACCATTGAGTAGCATCATATGTAGGGAGCAGCTGTTTAGTTTGGCCATGTTTCCCGCATGCAGAACTACAGATTAGTAAATAGAGTTACGAACAGTATATGTAAAGGCTTCTGAAAAAGTGGGAAATATAGAATGCAATGGGTGGACAGTGTCAAACAGGACAGTGTTAAATTGGCTTGCAGTGGCCAAATGCAACAGTTCTAGCTCAGGTAGAGATGTGTATGGAGAACTAAATTGCAGTATTGTATGTATGTGTGTACCTGGCAGGTGTATATGCATGTACCTGCCTGTCTGCTTTTTTCATTAAATAATACCTGTGATACTTTTGTGAACCTGTTGATATGAGAGTCCATAAAAATTGTATGTTTATCAACATCAGATGGATAGTTATTCACCATCAAAAATTAAGTGCAATTTTATTTTTAAAACTGTTGTCAAAATCTTAGAAGTATGCAATAGCTGATTGTTTATTTTAGGTATAAATGATATGTATTATATGTATTAAACATACAATTCATGTTTGTGATAAAATGTGAAAAAGAGGATAGCTACTTCAAATAGTAACAGTGATTCCAAATGTAATTATGGAATGTAATGCTGGGATATTAAAAAGTGAAAGTTTGTTACACATCAAGTAAATACCAAATTTGATCTATACACTGACTTTTTTAATTTGACAGTTGTTTATATGCTCTATAATTATGCTTGTTAAGAAAGTTGACTAGTGATATACTAAAACTATAGAATTATACCAAAGATAGTGGAAAACTTTAAAATGTATTAGATGACTCTTTTAATATATTAATAAAGTTCCAGTTTAAGAAACTTGGATTTTTTTTTCTTTGTGTTTTTTGGAAAATGTAGCTCCCCACCTGGCTAAATTCATAAAAAGTTAGCACAGTAAGTCAGCTGTATCTTATTGCAGTTAGCTCAGATAGATTGTTTTACTGTAGTTTCACAATATCCATCACATTCTGTCTAAATTTTGATTTAAAAATCATAGTTGTTGTTGATTTTCTAATTATTTCTGAATACCAATAATTGGATTTCAGCTGAACAAATTAAGTAAAATGTTGAAACACATAAATTAATACTCTCTGTAATGGCCGAGTGGTTAGCACGCTTGACTACTGATCTAAGGGACCTGGGTTCAAGCCCTGGGTAAGGCATGGTTGTATGTATTGTTTTTCTGCTGAGGTCCTGCCATCCTCACAGACCTTCTACTATGGCATATAAACTGACAGGCTCCTGTCAGACCTCTGTGGCAAACAGCTGCTTGAGGGGGTATTTATTTTTTTTTATTTTATTTATATGAGGTCTCTTCATCCTCATGTCTTTATGCAATTTACAGAAATAACCTCTTGTTGATTTCCATGGTGAGTGGCAGTCTGAGAAACGTTTTAAATAATGTTACTTGTGAGAATCACAAGAATGCTAATGGCTGAAATTTTTATTGACTAAAATATTTAAACTAATGTTTAAATTAAAAATTCCCTCATAGTCATTGTTAACAGAATTAAATATTTGACTAATGAACCCCAGAACCAAGTTCCCAAGGTAAAATCATGCTATTATTAGATTCCCACAATAGTTAGCTGACTATACTAGTTTATTTAGTAAAGCATTAACTCATTAAATGAAATTTAAAATATTTTCTGATCAGACATGCTTTTAATATATTAAAATAATATTTGTATCAAATTTATACCTATATATGCATATTTTTTATAGGAATTTTAGGCCAACATATAAAGTATTTAAGTCTTGGAAAGATTCTACAGATCCTGATCTTGAAGCTGTTGTAACTCAGCTTAGAAAGAAAATAAAATTAGATAAATCTTCAAGCAGCAATTGCTATAAAGAAAACTTTAATCCTGCTGTTTCAAGAACATATAATACTTCAGAATATTCATATCAAAGCCCAAGATATCCTTTGACTTCGGCTGGACAAAATTTATCAGTAGCTCCATCCTCAAAATTAAGACATAACAAGATAGTTAAAAATAGTAATTGTATCTCTAGTTCTGCAACTAAAGGGTATTTTGTTCCTCCTCTTCAGCCATCAGGAATGAAAAGTTTTACATTGTATGCATCAGATCAGAAACGCTCATCAAGGAGGTAAGTGATCTGTAATAATTTGTTACAATATTTCTCAAAGGTGAAAATTTACATTGGGAAATTTGTTCAATTCAAACTGTCTCAGAGTTTTGGCTACTAAAAGAGAGTTTCACTGTTTGGACACTAAGAAAGTTGGTAATTTTCACTTTGCATAGTTAATCTGTTTTACATTCTAACGATGAATTGTCATGTTTTTGCTGATTAGCAAATAGCCTGTATGAAAATGTTTGTAATGTGTTGTATGATTACAGCAGGGTAAAATTAAAATGTTGGAAATTAATCGTTGTATTGGCATATAACAAGTAAAAGTATGATGTATGAACTTGTAGAGCTAAAAAGGAAATTATAAAGTTAGTTGAGAAGAATAAGGTAATAGATTTTTTTAATTTTTTTTAATATTGTAGTGTTATCAAAAAAAAAAACATATGAGATTAGAAAAGAGCCATAAGACATACAAGCATCGTTAGTTATTTGTATCCTCAGTTCTCATAGAACTCTGGGAAACATTTGTATGATTTTCCTACACCTAACAGCAAAATGCAGATAGCTCAGCAGATAGCAGAAACATTTGAAAAGATCAGTATTTTCATTGTTTCGTAAGAAATGTGGAGAAAGTAAATAATGCAAAATGTAATTGATATATATTCTTCACAATAGTGGTTCTAAAACTTTTCCAGTTGCCCCTTGCTATGATGAAAATTTTCACAGCTTCTCATACCATTGATGAAAAATTTCACCCCCCCCCCCCCAAAAAAAAAGGAATTTTTCACTACTACTATTGAAAAATGAAAAAAAATCTGTTACTTTACCATTGACCAAAGTAACTTGAAAAAATATTCTCACTATAGAATGCTTCATATAGTAGTATATGGTGCAGTACCAGGAAGCTCTGGTAAATAAGAAAAGATGAGAAGGCTGGTGATGGTGGTATACTAATGGAGGGCTTCAAGTGGCTCTGAGGGTCCATGGCAGGCAAGAGCCAACCACCAGGTGAATGATTACTTCATTCATGTGACAATATTTAATTATTTTAAATATAGTTTTTCAGAGCTTTATATCCCTCTTCCAAACTTTTCACAACTCTCTTGGTAACTGTGAGCCACACTTGCGAGAGCATCGATTTTAAGTAATCAGGATTATATTTTGGAATTTTTCCATGTGGTATGTTTTATTTCAGTGTGTATTTTATCTCCAGTTAATAATTTAGATGGCCTTGCTAAAGTTGAGACTGATGGTAACAATAACACTTCTTTATTCTGTGATCTTGCTGCTCTATTGACCATGACTTGGGAGGGGGGGGGGGTGCAGCTCATTGTTTGAGAAGCACTGTTTAATATGCTAAAATTCTACACAATATAATAATAGAAATTCTTAAGTAAAGAACTTTAAGAGTGAAATTTTCTTAGTATTTTTTTCCTGATAATGGCAAAGCATTTACTATGCTTTTCATTTAACTCTAGTAGTATATATTTTTGAATAACTTCTTCTGATTTTTCTAATTAATTTAATTTTTTTTTTCAATATAAATATTTCTATTTTATTTCTCAAAATAATTTACTTTTTCTACAAAGTCTAAGAGTTGCCAAAAGTTCTCATGTCATGCTTTGAAGGATTGTTTCAAACTTTGTAAATTTTTGGACTGTACAAACTGAGTAATTGCTTAAAATAATAAACTAGGTAAATCCAAATCTGCATAAATCAAAACCATGCAAATCGAGAACTATCCACATGTTTTTATAGTTAAAAAATTATGTTTCATTGTATTCAAGATGCTTGCTAGCACTGATGGAATGTTTAGTCATCAATTTTAAATGCTCACCAGTGCTAATAATTTATGAAAGGTTAAAATACAAGCTGAAAGTATAATCACACAAATGCATTAGTGTGTTCTATATTTTTTTTTTTGTATTGAAGACCTATAAAGTGACTGGTTATTTATCTAACTACTTGTCTGCAAATAATAGATGACTTAAGATTTTGTACTATAATTGTAGAAAAAGTTATATGATGTAGTAAAATATAACATTCTTTTAAATGTATAGATATGGAAATCATGAAGCAGAAGATAAAACAAAGACAGTAAAGAAACGCTATTGTGAGATATGTTGCTGCTCTTATACAAATCTTGATAGTGTAAGCAATTTTTATATTTTCATTAACATTTAATTGCTTAATGTTTAGTTACTGTTGAGTTTTAAATATTGGAAACTGCAGGATTACTCTTATGCATGATAGTATAATTTGTATTCATTCAACCAATGTGAATATAGACTTAAAGTTAAATATGTGTGAAATTTAATATAGCTATTTTTTATTGTAACATTGTAGAGCTCAAATGAGTGTTTCCTTTATTTCTTTTATTTATAATAATGTTCAAAACCATGTGTTCAAAACCTACCTTTTAGCTCATGGAATGTCATGGGAAATGGATGATTTTTACATTTTATTACTATTTTAAAGTCTCAACATTGAGGAAGGCATAGAATGTTCTATAGATAGATTGGTTGTTTTACCTTCGAACAGCAGTTTTTCTTGTCTGTACAGCATCATTCTTAGTGTACATGGATCCTAACGCTCATGACAGGTGAACCAAAGGGGAAATCTAAAGGACTGTGGTTAAAGCAGATTAGAGGCTTTTTTTTTTGTGTTTTTTTTTTTTATGGAGATTTCCTTTCCATATAGAGGAAAATTCCTTCCTCATAGAATGCCTCATAGAAAATATAGAGGAATTTCCCTTTCTCATATAGAGGGCAGGGCACAGGCAAGCAGAAAAATCTCATTGCTTCACAATTGGGATGCAAATCTACAAAATCTCGGGCTTTAAAGTTATCCCATAATTGTGGCCTTGATTAGAATATTTCATATATTGGTTGTATTCCCTTTTGCATTAAAGAAATACGACTGCTGCTAAGTTAAAAGACTTAAATTTTCATGTTAATATGAATTATAATTGTTAAAATTATATTTCTTTTATCCCTCACAAGCAAATGAATGGCACAGAATCAGCTTTTATAGCACTCCAGATTTGCTTTTTGAGTTATGTATGCAAATTTGTCTTGTGAAGTGTCTGATCTTGCCTATATTCTCTGTTTCATTAACACACAAAATGCAATGTTAATAATTTCAGTCATTTGTAAGATCTTTAAGTTTTTGAATTATGCTTAACTTTTGGATACCAGTATACAGAAAAATTTGCCTCAAAAATAAAACGCATACCATTTAGTACCTTCATTCTTTTCATTTTATTGCTCAATCAAATGCACTCTCTTTGGTTTTATGCACTCTCTTTTGATTTAATGGCAGGACCTGTTTCTGTTTGCTTCAGGATAAGGTTCTGAAGTTAATATTGTTTTCCTGCTGAAAATACTTGAAAATTTTGCCATTCATGCAGAGTTCATTGCTAGAAATTCAGTAGTATTTAAAAGTTGATTACACTTAAAAATGCTAGAACTAATACCATAGAAGTTTTAAAAAAAATGTACATTACAACTAGAAAAATAATAATCTTAATGCAAATATCTTTCACAGCTGTAAGCCTTCAATAAATTATTAGGGTCAGTGAAAATTTAATAAAATTCTCTAGATACACTATGGTACAAGCAGTCTCCTACTCTATTGATGCAAACAGTTGGGCAGATTAGTCATGTTCCATATGCCCAATTAACACCACAGATGTGGAAACCAATTTAGTAAATAAGCTTTTTAAAAGGGTTCAATTGCATTCTAAAGACTTAATTGCAAGAAGTTTTTAGAAGTCTGCTGATGTGGATCTCACAGGATTCAGCTCATAGGCAAGTGCATATTAAACATACTCCAGTCTCAAGTAAGGTTTGTATTTTTCTTGCACAAAAGCATCGATATTTGAAGAACACTGCAGATATGTTATAAGGAATTGAACATTCCAATCAGTATCAGAAAAGATACTAATAATGAGCTGATATGTTGGAGTAGACTTTGTGGTTGGTAGTGCTAATGTTGCATAGAATGGCATAATTAAAGATGCACTTAGTTCACCAATATAAATATATGAAGGTCAACTGAATTTAAGAATTATTCCACAACATTAAATTTCTTTCAACTGCCATCTTAAGTTTTAAATTTTGTATATAAAGTAAATATTCTAGTCTTTAAGCTTTTACAAATTATTAAGAAATTTGATTTGGCCTCATTCGGTACTTTAAAAATTGCAAAGGATTTTTTATTTGAAACTCTTAGACATAACACTTTTGAATGAATAACCTATCAGGAAATACTCAGGTTTTCCAACTGCAGGTCTATTATCGATTATCCAAGGACAGATCAATTGGTTTGCAGATTAACTGTGGTAAAAAATATATTAAACTGTGCATATATAACCTTTTAGCAGTTTTTTTTATCAAGCAATTTGCATGATGTTTTGTGTTCTTGAACTAGTGTTATTTTTTACCCTTTTAGATGATGTCTGGAGAACAGTAAATGTGTTCCTAAATATTAGACAATTTTAACTAAATAAGTTTATGTTAAATCCATTTTGTACTATGTTTTGACTAGTTTCAATCATGATTCTGGGTTATCTATGATCTCCTCCTCCCGTGCCCCCTTTCCCCTGGTTAATAGAGAGTTGACTCTATTTAGCTCTGAATTGTATACCTATGTCCAACATAAAAGTATTCAAATACTTTTGCCCAATATGAAAGTGTTCATTGATATATAATGAAGCAAAAGGAAATTTCAGTTTATTTAATCACTAGCAGATTTACTGGCATTGCTCAGGCCTGAAACTCTTTAGAATATAGAGTAGACAGCTCTCCTCACATCTTTCAATTCACAACTTTCATTTGGCATAAATATTGTTACAATCAATCTCCTCCCACTCTGGTTAAAAATTTCCCCCATTTAGGAGAGGAAAGAAATGGACATAATTTGATGTACCCATAATCCTCCTCATATCAGAAGTTTCTAAACCAAAAAGTGGAATTTCCTCACTCAGATAATCGAACTTTTCAAATTACTTCATACCCACCAGAGTTCCTTGCATACAATTTGCCAGGCATATGCAACTTTATAGCAAAAGAAAATTAACTAAGGTCTGAGGTGCATAAAAAATGTAGATACCAAAAGAATTATTATTAAACAAAATTATTTATTACTTACATAATATTTTAAACATTTATTAATTATCATATCTTATAAGATATATGTTTATTAACATTTGTATATTTTTCAAATTAAGTTAATGGTTTTAACTTCCAATATAAATTTAGTTTTTGAAGCTTTCATTTCAACAAAGAATCTTGTGCTTAATTAGAATGACTTTAATATCCAGATGCTCTAGACCCAACAAACTGAATAATGAGTTTGTCACGTGAAATCAGAAAAAAATTAGTTTGATGCATTCACTATTTCAAATTTATTTGTGGCATCAGATATTTTGAATAACTTTCAACCATTAATGTTAATTTGATTTTGAGAAAATCAAATGCCCACCTCAATTTTGGTTGACCCCAGTGGGTTCGCACATAGCCTATATTCTTCCCCTGGGTGAAGGGAACATTCTTACAAAGTTTGGTGCCTCTAGCTCAGTGTCTTGCAAACTTTTTTACTCTGCGGCACACTGAATCTAATTTTTTTTTCCGCGGCACACCTAAAAAAGAACTCTATATAATCGTCATTATATTTGCGCTTTGTTGAAGTCATCAGCCTGGTTTTACTTGAAGATTTGCTCTCGTTCTTTAATTCCTAACTCGGTGTTTGTTTTAAATATTTGTCCATTCTATGGCTTGAAATAATAAAAAATTAATTCAAAAAATTTGGAAAAAGCTTGATAAATACTTACAAGATCCCAGTTGATAAAATCTGAAAGATTTTTATTAAAGCAGTCGATATTAAAGCACGTCGATAACACAAGTCAAGTCAAAATGAAATCTTTGGAATATCTAGTGTCAATTCGAAAATCTCTCGCGGCACACAGTTTGCGAGACACTGCTCTAGCTCTTCTGGGGGCTGAGTGTATAAGTGGACAGACAACACAAATTTTCTTTTTTAAAGTTGAAAGTAGGGTGAAAAAAATACAACTGTAGTGGTGTTTTTGGTTTCAGCACTTAAAAACCAATGGGCAAAATAATTTATGAAAAATTATTTTGAAAAATAATTGGCATCTTGGATAATGCCAAACATCATTAATTGTGCCAACTAGATTAGCTAACACCCACCCTGCCTCTGATGAGACATTGATGGGCTTTTGAAAGACTGCCATCCATTGGATGGCACATTAAGCTGTGTCTCCATGTTCAAGAGAACCATACCCTATGCACATTAATGAAACCCTTGATAGCCTTGACAGGAGGATTCCATCTGTCTCCTGTCCAGTAGATCCCCTATCCCTACCTTTTCTGAGCCAATGGAGACTTTGTGACTTGTTCATTTAGCCCATTGTGTGTAAAAAGAGTGCCACTCAGAGGTAAAATAACCAAAAAAAGCCAAACATCACAAAGGATTTAAATAAGAGAAATTTTCAAACTAGCCTGAGAACTCAATATACTGGTAAGTGGATCATATTCAATGGGCAGTCAAGATCAGTTAAGGTTTGATCATTTTATAATTGTAATCTGCTTTTACGTTACTATCGAACAGTCTGGTCTGTTAATACTATTTTTAAATTGGGCTGTTTATGCAATTGATTATTTTGTGATCTTTAACTTATTGGCTGCTCTTATGTTGCATATTGTAATTTGTGATGATTATAAATAATACTGTCTTTAATTTGGTGTGGAAAAGTTGAACTATTTGCTCTAGTTTTAAAAAAAAATATGTAATTTAGATATTGATGTGGGAAATGCAAATCTGGATCCTCAGTTTAATAATCATTCTTCCTGTTTTATTGCAATATAGGAAAGCTCTAAAGCAGAGAGATTAATTTATAACTGCACAAAGGCCATAAAAATCGGGGGGGGGGGATTATTTTTAAAGTTCATTTTATTGTTAGCTTGTTTTCATGTCATTCATCAGTTTTTCTGCCCGTTCTTGTTGGATTAGATGAGTACTAATGAAACATTAGAATTTGGTGTGAGTGGGACTTGAACTCACCATGAATATCTGCCAAGTGTTCTAACCACTATCAACAGCTAACAGTGACTGTAAACTTTTTTCTATGATGATGTTGGGATCATGCTCCCGGTATTATATCAATACAATCAGGAGTCTGCTATTGAATGTTACAATCCAGTAATAAATACACTTTTGACGTCAATTTCAGTTTTAGAGGAAAAATTGTCTGAGCCGGGTGGGATATGAACCCACGACTGGCGGGGGTGGCTCAGTCGGTAGCGCGCCAGGCTCGTAATCTGTAGTTCCCAGGTTCGAGTCCCAGCTGGGTCAGCGTTGAGATTTATCTCCGCAATAATTCCCCGCCCTGCCCACGGTCAGTAGGGGACACCGATGGGCTTGGAAAGGCCGCCGTCCGTCGGATGGGACGTTAAGCCGTGGCCCCGTGTGCGGGACAGCCATACCCTGTGCACGTTAAAGAACACGCTGGATGGCCTTGACGGGAGGCTACCATCTGTCTCCCAACAGCTGTTCCAGTGGGTCCCCTCCCCCAACCTTCTCTGAGCCATTGGGGTCCATGTGACCTGGCCATTTAGCCCATGGTGTGCAAAAAAGTGCCGCTCAGAGGTAAAACAACCCAACCCAACCCACGACCTTCTGATAACATGTCAGGTGCTCTGGACCACTGAGCTACTGGCCGCCGATCAAGATTTCCTCTAACGCTATGAACATTCCCTTTTATGTCACATGTAGGTGTTATTTTAGGCAATTTTTAGCCCTAGTGGCTTTTCCCAAATCCAAAATAGATGGAATGCATGCCGTCATTAGCATACTTGTAAGATACTTGTAAGACATGCTTTCCATCTATTGGCAAATAAAAAGCCGCTAGGGCTAAAAATCGCCTAAAATAACGCCTACATGTGACATAAAAGGGAATGTTCATAGCGTTTATTAGAGGAAATCTTGATCAGCAGCCGGTAGCTCAGTGGTCCAGAGCACCTGACATGTTATCAGGAGGTCGTGGGTTCATATCCCACCCAGCTCAGACAATTTTTCCTCTAAAATTGAAATCGAAGTCAAAAGCGTGTATTTATTACTGGATTTTGTCGAGTTTATTGTAACGCTCCAAACAATGCAAAATAATTAAAGTTTTATGCTCCGGATAGCTTTGACGGGTGCCAGGCAATCATTAACAAATTGCCAAAAATGTAGAATAAGTTGATTTAGGGTTCCAATGCCAGTGAGCGTTCATAGTAAGAGTCAAAATGTATCTTAACAAATAAGATGTTAATGTAAAAAAAAAGATTCTAAATTAGCGTTGCTCAAGATAAAAACTATAGACTCAAAAGTTTGTAACATAACAAAATAGATTTATTTCCAAAAATAAGTAACTCACCAAGACATCAATGAAGAAACTAAAATCTGTGCTACTCGCACGGTGCTACGCACCTTACTACATCTCTCTGCTTTCTCTACAACTCTCAAGTGACAAATCCTTCTACTACTCTCAAGTGACAAATCCTTCAAGTGCCTCGCAGGGCACGGTTTTGACAAATTGGGCCGGCGCATGCCGGGAAAGACATTTGCATACAATGACGGACGCAAGCTATGACGCAAGAGGGGGCGTGTCCTTGGCACGCGCTTTAACGGTTACGGTCGGAAGTTCGGAGTTGAGCGTACGCAACTCCTAGAAACTTGAAAACGAGTGCTGTGATGCCGAAAAGGAAATAAAAATCCCCAAAATGATAAATATAACGTAAATTAAACAAAAACTGGTTAAGGTAAAGCAAAAGTGAACAATGGGGCATCACATTATCTCAATATTTATTATGAATGTTAGAATTTGCATTTTCTGAATCTTCCATTAGTTTTAATTTCCACTGTTAGAGAGAACTAGGAGAACTGCAAAACTTTAAATGAATGTAATATAAATGATCTATTCATGCTCGAAATTTGAAATTTTGGTAGTAGAATGTGGTGGTCAAGGGATTTGCATTTAAACAGCAATTTTTCCCTTTACCCCCATGAGGAGAGAAAATGTATTTTTTTTTTGCTTTAAGAGATAAATGAAAAACTCTTTTGAATAGTTGCTGATGAAATATTACTATCTGCATTTTCCAAATCATCCATCATTTAAAGGGTGGTAAAGTTACAAATGGCAATCCTCTTTCTCTTTGATAACAAGCATTCTTTATTTATCAGGAGAAATGTGTTATCTTTCTAATGTTGTATAAGTGAGTTTATTCATATTCTTTTATAATAATGTACTATTCCTATAAAAAGTATTAAACTTACACAGTTTCCTTTATCAGTTTGAAGCATTGAATAGGTGTTAAATTCTGATATATAAATTTTATGTCTAAAAGAGTCTGAAAAAAATTTGTTGGGTAATTTAAACTTAACAGTTTTTAATTGCCACACGAAAGCCAAATCAAATTTTGTATTTGTAAAATATTCATTTAAATTCTATAGCATTTATTTTGCAAAAGAAATTTAAGATAGTTAAAATGACAGTTGACAGAATTTTACTAATAAAAATAGGCCTAAATTCAGTTGACTTCATATAATTATGCAGGTGAACTAAGTGCTTCTATCATGCAGTTTTAACACTATTTGCCATGCAGTCTACTCCAAATAAAGATACACATCCCAGTTGATGGTATCTTTGCTGATATTAATTGGAATTTTCAATTCTTTGTAGCACATATGCAGTGTTTTTCAAACATTGTTTTCCTATATGACAGGACCTATATCTTGCATGATACTAGTCATTCTGCTTAAGTTCCTGTCTATGAGCTGTTCCCTGTGGCAGTGCTTCAGTGAATTTCTACAGACACCTTACATTAAATAGGAACTTCAGTCCTCAGTTGCATCCTTTTTAATATATTAATAATTTGTATCTTACATGTTACTAGAGCCATTCTGCTTTAGTCTGGACTAGCTTATGAACTCCTTCTTTTGCCGGGCGGGGGTGACTCAGTCGGTAGCGCGCCAGGCTCGTAATCTGTAGTTCCCAGGTTCGAGTCCCAGCTGGGTCAGCGTTGAGATTTATCTCCGCAAAATTCCCCGCCCTGCCCACGGTCCGTAGGGGACACCGATGGGCTAGGAAAGGCCGCCGTCCGTCGGATGGGACGTTAAGCCATGGCCCCGTGTGCGGGAGAGCCATACCCTGTGCACGTTAAAGAACACGCTGGATGGCCTTGACGGGAGGCTACCATCTGTCTCCCAACAGCTGTTCCAGTGGGTCCCCTCCCCCAACCTTCTCTGAGCCTTCGGGGTCCATGTGACCTGGCCATTTAGCCCATGGTGTGCAAAAAAGTGCCGCTCAGAGGTAAAACAACCCAACCCTTCTTTTGCCATCCCTTCATTGAACTTGTATGAACACCTTGTTCTTATATAAGAACTTTAGTATACAGTTACATCTTTAATGACTAATTGTTTTCTGCACTGTGCCCAAAATTAATACTTACAAGACTGTGTACAGATAATAAAAAAATCCTGAACTAGAAAGGATTAAGATTTAAGATACAATTTAATTAAAATGTGTAATTCTCACCAGTAAAGTGCATATTTATATATATAATGATCAACTATATACTTCTAATTTATAGCAAATTGTTTCAAATCTAAAGGTAAGTACTTCAAACTGTAGAACTATTTCCTTTTTGAAACTATCATAATTAATAAAACTTACACTTCCATTGCAATTTTCTTACTGATTATTCTTTCCAACAGCATTTGTTGACTGAAAATCACCGTAATTTTTTTAATGAACCAAAGAATTTTCAAGTAATAGAAGAAGTCACATCATCTTTTCCAGATCTTCAGCATTTTGTTAGCAAAATTGAACAGGAACCAATGGAAATATCCATACCTCAAAGGTATTAAAGCATTTTAAGCTTTCATAAAAATCTTTTTATTAGAGGTATAGTTGCTTATATAGAGTTTGAAGGAACTCCTCAAAAAGTGTTATCTATAAATTAAAAAAAAAAAAATCAGTGGATGAGACTTGAAAGATTGAGTTCTCTAACCACTTCTGTGACACATTTTTCAAAATTCTGTGTATAAAATTAAAAAAATTTATTGAATATTTCAAACTGTTGGTCCATTCAGTAATGCACTTTGTTCATAAAAAGTTTCAGTTATTTTCATACTGCAATATTAATGTTTTTTGACAGTATCATTGAAAAGTACAATATTAGTGGATTCTAATATTTTAATGAAAAAGTATCAGAAAATATCCACTTATAAATTGAACATTAAATATAAACTAAAATATAATAAGGAGCCTTAAAAATATGATAAAAACACCCAAACTAAATGAAAAAAAAAATCATCTGATAAATAGCACATGCTACACTGATCTTTGCATTGTCAATTGCATTAACAAGAACATAACCTTTCTTTCAAGGTCAAGAATTAATTTAGAAACATTACAATATTCTAGTGAGGAGCTTTTAAGTAAAAAGATTATTTGTGCTTTCAAAATTAGTGTCACTCTGCCCAAGACCAACTCTGGTAAAGCACAGAAGTGGGTAAAATATCTTTTATTCTAAAGATATACAGATGTTCTCTGGATTATGCAAGGGTTCTTTCTGCAAGTCCTTACATAACCTGAATTTTGTGTAATTGAAAATACCCTTTCGAAGCCTTGCATAAATGCCTTATATTTCTACATAATGAAAAATTAATTTTTTTACCCTTAATATAAAGCATGTTATTTGGTACAAGAAAAAATCAATATTGGTGATACAATCAGCATATAAATCAAGTGATGTCCACGTATGAAACTTGTATATTTATGCATTCCACTGAAGTTTGTGCAATAAAGCTATAGCCAATCTTAAATTCTGGAGTTTGAAAATGAAACTATGACTAGTGTTATTTTGAAATATCATATGACAGAGTTTCTTTATCAAACTGTTCAATGCACTGCTTTATGGAAATTTTTGGTGATTACTTGTTAGCAGAAGCCTATGAGAGTCTAAATACCTACTCTGTGTCTAATGTAAGCCTTCGTGCAAGTTGATAATATATAATGGCATTACTGAAGAGGATTTGCTTAAAGTCGAGTGTTTTATGTAACCTGGGGAGCATCTGTATATACACTGAGTTAACTTTGCATTAACAACACCTACCTAATACCTCATGGAGGCACTTTTTGTCCATATGCATTGGGGCATGGATTCCACAAGGTGTTGCAGGGTGTCATGTGGTAGTGCTACCTAAGCATTCCACAATATGTCCTGTAATACCTGCACATTGCCAATTGGAGAGTCAGACCATCAAATTGCCTTTTCCAGTAGGTCCCAAATATGCTCAATTGGGTTGAGATCCAGTGAGTTGGAAGGATGGAGAATTCATTGTCATGTTCCTGAAATAAGTTTATAACCTGCTGAGCCATTTGCGGTGGTATGTTATCTTGTTGATAGATGCCAGAGTTATCTGGATACACTTTCATTGTGAACAGGTGTGCTTGGTCAGTGATGATAGAAAGGTAAGTAGTCTATTGTGTCATTGTTATCTTGGGAGCTATCTAACAGATACTGGTGATGTGCAGCATGAGATAAGCAGAATAGGGATTGCTGCTGGAACTTTTAAGAATCTATGGAGAAATAGGTGTATACATCTTCTATTAAGATAGGCTATATGATAGTTTGGTTCTTTCTAAGGTTAGTTATGATAGGGAAATATGGACCCTTTGTAAGCAGGATAATAGAAACTTGATGCCTTTAATTCTAAATGCTTACACAGTATCTTGCGCATTTAGGTAGTTCAATTTTGTAAGTAATGATGAGGTTAGAAGGAGTCTGAACCTCCTTTGAGCAGCATATTGTGCAAAGAGAGACTGTGTTGGTTTGGCCATATTGCCAATATGCATAGCTGCAGATCGGAAAATAGGATTATGAATAGTGTGCGTGAAGGATGTGATGGTCATACAATGTCAAACTGGACTGGACCTTGCTAGAATTGACATACAAGATCTGTGTGTGTTCCATATTCATTACATGTGACTGCAGGTAAAACTTATTTGCCAGTAGTGAAGTATCTACACAAGATTAAGTTTAGCATTACAGACAAAAGATTAAAGTAGAATAAAAGGTTGTTTTCTGTAAATCTTATACAGTAATTAATTGGATTAAATAAACATAAGTAGCTACATTTGTTTGACAGCTGTGAGAAATACCATGTTGTTCCAAGTATAATTTTTTTACCTATCTCATTATTGCTTTTCATTTGTCATTCTTCAGTTCTGCCATATCTTCCAATCTGTTAGGCTCTAATAATGAACTATATAGCAAATCAAAACTTGTAATATAACAGGTGAGTTACATTGCTTTTGCAGCTGTTGAAAATCATAACAATTCTTTCCTTCATAAGAGAGTAGTAAACTGCCATTTCACTATATTTCTCCAACTATGGGGCTGATCCAAATAACATACACCTATCCCTCGATTTACACGGTACTCAGTTCACACAATTTTGGCTTTGCACGGTCAAAAAATGCAACCAGTTTCGATTTACACGGTACTGACTGAGACGTACATAGAAAGGAAATCTCAGTCAGTACCGTGTAAATCGAAACTGGTTGCATTTTTTGACTGTGCAAAGACAAAATTGTGTGAACTGAGTACCGTGTAAATCGAGGGATAGGTGTATATCAAATGAAGGTTTATGACTTCAGAGCAGTGTAAGGGTATAAGGAATGTAATAGTTCTCCACTCCAAAGCAGGGGTAAGATATTTTTAGTGACACTGCTCCGTAAAAAAAAAACAACCTAAATATGTCATAAAAATAAAACAAACTGTCAAAGATGAAATCACTTACTCAGTTTGTGTTATTTTTCAAAGCACATAGGAAACCAAAACTGGTTTCTCTTATGAATTGAAGAAAAAAATGCTCACCCATGCCTTTCTTTGAAGTTAATATGAAATATACGATTTCATCATTGGTAATCTGTTTACCTTACATATTTTTTTACTTTAAGGACACATTTAGGAAAATGTTTTTTTTTTATATTTTTAAGTACCACCAAAATGTTTTTATAATATCAGTATGAGTTTTCACATAAATTCACTGAGTAACATTTGGAAGGAAATAATATAAAATCGTCCTTATGGTAAAAAGTTAAATCCACAGATTAGTGTATTTTGGTTATTTAATTGTTATTGGCAGTGGGCTAAAAATTATAATTGCTTGGTCTGTACAAAGTTTTGTCTAATTTTCCAATAATTATGGCATGTTCAGATTAAATAATGTCTTTAAAAGTGCCAGAAATTTAGGTGTTGACGTATATCTTGAATAGTATACTAATTCATATTAAAAATAATGAATTCCTCAACAGCTGCCACAGAGGTCTGACAGGAACTTGTCATTAAAATATGCCATAGACAAGGACTGTGAAGCAAGACCTCAGTAGAAAGACAACACAAATACCCATGTCTTACCTGGACCCAAACCCAGGTCCCTTTGATATGTAGCAAACCACTTGGCTACGGGGACAACTAATTCACATCACTCTGCAAATATTGAATTATTATATTATGATATACTATGGGAATGAATACTCACACACACTTTGAAGATATTTTCAAACGCATTTTAAAACTAGGTGAAAAATATGTAATTTTTTTTATTATGAGATTTCTGAAATAAAAAAAAAATTTTTTGTATACTGAGCACTATTACTGTGCGAACAAAGCCTAATGTTACCCTAGTGCATATAATGCATTCTTGTAATTTTATATCTGAAATTTCTAATTCTGTTAACTGAAAATATAACAAATGGATTCAATTGGCATTATATGTGATAGGTTTTGTTTTCATAATTTGATTCTAGTAAATGGCTGATTAAAATGTGTTAAGACTCCATTAAATAGCATCTCCTGTATTTTAAGTTCAGTGAATTCCCAGAGCATCAGACCACCCATATTCAAATATAAATACCAAAATGACAAAGTTAAATTTAGATTATTTTCTAATTACTTGTTTGTGCTTTATTCTTTTATTACTACACACACTAAACCTTGGTTGCTAATGTACCATTAACACTTTAAGCTCAGAGTGGTACCACTACTAGCACTACTAGCCATCTTCTTTTGTCAAGATATTGGAGATTGTACAAGTTTGTACAGTCTTCATTGTCTTAACAAAAGGAGATGAATGATAGGAGTGTATTGTAGGGTTACTTGCTTCTACCCTACAAATTGCTCTCCCTGTACACGATAATTACATACATCATCTTTGTGACATGGTGAAATCAAATTGCTATCCAGTTAATGATGGACTGGCTGAATGAGTAGTGACCTCAGCCACATGCTCATTTATAATATAAATATTTGCATGCTTGTGGTCACATTGGATAAATGTGTGTGCATTTTCTTCCACGTTGTAAAATTTATATGTGCATTCCATTTCTTGTCATTCTTTTTTATACTTTTCAAGCTATGACATCATTTAATTTTGAGCACCAGTGTATTTATTTCATATAATCTACATGCAGTATTCAAGCATAAACCTTATATTTATTTTTCTGTATGCATTTCTCAGGTTGCAATGTAGTGATTATGAAAATGATTTGTTTGGCTGTTGCAATGTGTGTGAAGTCTCAAATGAAGTACCAAAAGATGCAAGTTACATGCTACAAGAATTAGCAAGCAGAAAGTCAGATGAAATGTTTGATGTGTTACATAATGAAAATAGCAATGAATGTATAAGTGGCAGTTGCAGTACGCCAGGTTCATCTAATAGTTTTCCATTTCTTGAAGATAGTATTGATAAGCTGATTAAACCAGAAGTTAATTCCTCATTCATCGTAGCACCTGTGGATAACTTACGTCAGTCAGTCTTGACCAAAAGAAAAGTTAGTTCTTTCAGTTTTCACTTACCTTATAATCAGACTCTTAATACATTACCAGGTAATGAGCACCAAGCTACAACAATTGGTGGATATTTAAAAGTAAATGAAATTAAGCAAGTAAGTGGGTTAAAAACTTTAACTGTGCCAACTGCTGATAATAATCATATATCTCTATGCGCTGTCTCTGACAAACAGATTGTTTCAAACTGCTTTGAAATTAATACACTACAAGTTGCGGAAAAAACTACTGCAATTTTGGAAAATATAAAGAATGAAGGGGAATTTGAAAGAGAAAGTGGACTGGAAAATTTAATTACGTTAGTTGCTGAGCAAAAACACACATCCCTATGTACTGATACTGAAAAACAGATTGAACTGAATGCAGTAACATTTGGGGAAACAACTACAGTAATTGGGGGAAATATAACAGTAGAAGGTGAATTACAAAATTCAGCTGTGTTAACTGTTGAAGGAAACCATACATTGACAAACATTATTTCTGACAAACAGATTGATAGTTCAGATAAGTTTTTTGAATTTAGTATAGTACCATTTAAGGAAGATAAATCATACTTGGGATTTGTAAATGAAAAGAACATATATGGTCCACAATTTAATGTAGTTGATCCTAGTTTAAATATTCTTAAAAACCCTTTGTTGTCTCAAGAAGAAAGTAATTTACAAGAAAAGTGTAAACTGGGTTATATACAAAGTGGTAATGAGGGAAATGCAAGTTATGAGGAAATAAATAAAGTTACAATACCTTGCCCAGAAGCACAAGTAATGAATGAAACTCACAACTTGGAAGTCTACAATTCACAACAAAATATTCAAAGTAATCAGACTTCTGAACCACTTAAAATTTTATCACAAGTTACTTTTGAAGAAAATCTGAAGCCATTTTCTTTATATGAACCATGTCCTGTTTTTGATGTTTCAGAAAATAAGCCAATTAGTACAGTGGTGCTGCCAAGGAAATGTGAAGAAATCCATAATGAAGCATGTGATTGTTGTTCAAGTTCTGTATCCAACTGTTCTGAGTGCGAGTGGAAAGACTTGCAATACAGTGTTGATAACCTCTGCCAGAGTTTAGAAGATGAAACAGCTACTTCAGATTCTTTGCAGGATATTGCTCTGGATTTGACTGTTAATAGTGTGTTAACAGATATCTGAATTACATTTTAGTTATGTTAATCTTATTTCATGTTCAGGGGTTGGGTAATGTATTAAAAATGTTCTTTTTGTATGAACTTAAATCAAGAATTAATACTATCTGTATTAAAATTATTTTAAGAAATATTAAGTTTTCAGAATATGATTTGATTTTTTTTTTGAACATTTATAGTGAAGTGACAAATACTCAAAATAATAAAAGAATTGTCTAACATAAACATAAATCAAATGATGTGTTATATATTGACTACAATGTTTTGTTGAAATTTCACACATCATTTTCCCATTGTTATTTGCTTTCAATTCAAATGCTCTGATAAGTTCTTTTCAAAGGGAATAATTTTTTTATTCTAGCAAGCTATGTTAAAAAATACTTATTGACTGAAAGTGTAAAATTTTACTTAAATCTGTAAGAACAGCTATGTTTTCTAATTTTTAAAGAAAATGTGACTGATAAATGTGCAAAAATAATTATATAAAACTTGTATACATAGTTATTCCAGTAACCTATTAAATAATACCAATGTGCATCAAATAATTGGGCAGATTTAGAACCTTTCCATTTCTAGTGCATAATGGTTTTCAGCAAATTTTGTGCAATAATAATCTGATTATTTATCTGAATGATCCCACCTTGTAACTTTTGAAAAATTTAATATCAAAATGGTGTCTAGTCCACATTTGGTGCCACAGTAAAAAAAAATTCATCTTTCTGAGAGTACTCCAATTACATTTTCCAGTCCAAAATATATGTATCAGTCAAAATAAGCGATAAAAAAATGCTTTTTATGCGACAAGTAATAGATTTACAGCTATAGTTTCAGAAGTTACAATTGAAATGCTGAAGTTTGCTACAAATATAGACATCAAGTATTATCCAGCTTTCATTTTCCTCATTACTAATAACTATTGTTGCTTCAGATTTTTTATTCTTTTTTTTGTTATGCCAGATGTGAATAGGATTTATATAGTAATTTTCATATTTTTATCAATTTGTTTTATATATTTTTTTTTGGGGGGGGGGGGAATAAGTTGCTTTAATTTTGTCTATTTCACACAATTTTTACACACTACAAAATTTGTTTCATAAATGGCCATTTGAGTGGCTCAGTTGGACAAACTTTTATTGTATAATATATAGATTTTAGAACATGAGTTAATCTCCGAGAACTCTCAACATGCAAGAAGCAGTAGCATAACTATGGTCTAAATTTTGAGGGACTTATATGGTGACCTTATTTTTAGGCAATGGTTCCAATTCTCATATTTTTATGTGTTTTAGAGGGGTCCTCATAGTAATTATGACCCTAAATTGAATCACTTCATTAAACAAGAATGAAATGCAATCCAGAAGTAGTATGATTAAATCTTGTTTTAATTTTTTAAGGAAAGAAATATATGCTATTAAAAAAAAAATTATAATGTCATAGTCCAAAATCAAATTTTATATTGAAAATAGCATTGTATTTGACAAATACATATAACTGATGATACAAAACAACCAAAATAATTAATAAAACAGTTTGCCTTTTATGTAAAAGAAATAATAGTTTTATGGCTGTGAACTGAAATAAGAAGAAACTATATATATAAATAAGGGAAACTATGGATGAAATGCAGAAAAATCCTTCATGGAGTTTGCTACAAATTTAGACACAAGTGTAATTCTAGTCTTTATTCTCCTCATCACTTAATAACTATTCCCTTTATTTCTACAGTTGTTTGTCTTGAAACAGCTGAAAGAAAATTGAAGCTAACAGTTTTCTTTCTATTGTTAGTAAGTTGTTGTTAGAAGTCCTTGAAGTAAATAGCTAAACTTTGAACCACATAACACCTTACACTTGACATATTTGTTAATTGGTTTCGTTGCTTTGAGTTTTTTTATAATGGTTTGTTGAAGCCAACTCACAACCTTGCATTTTATTTTACCACTGCATCATCTAAGTTTACTATTTTTTTTTTTTTGCTTATTTTCCAAGTAATGTTTACTGTAACATCTTAAGGAAATTCTTTATGACTTATTCTATCATTGAATTCCTATTGACCAAATTAGAGTAAATACAGAAGAATGATTGCTTTTTGTGTGTTGTAGCATTCTTGTCATGGCCTGCATCTTCATCCCACATATCAAAATATCAGCCACTTTTTCAGAACACATTGGTTCAGTGTTATACCAACTAGGTAACCCACTACTCCTAGAACCACGAAGAGGCTTGATGAGGTTGACAATCCATATAACTGTGGACCCCCGATATAACGCGCATGTCGGGCGGGAAACAACACCTGCGTTATAAGGTGAACTGCGTTATACCGAGCGGCGCGTGGCGACACAATAAATTTCACACTGTAAGCTTTTCTTTTACTCATCATGCATACAATAATTAAACACTATTCAAAATACATGTAGGAACTCAATACGCAGTAACAATAAAATGCGATACTCACTAATGCCGCACGGACCTGTATAAACATGTTTGAACTTATCGCGAGCATCGCCCGCGCTATAACCGAGTGCGCGGTATAGCGAGCAGCGCTATAACGAAGGTCCACTGTATTTGATGGCAACAAGAATTTACTTTTCACTCCATTATTATTTCCAGACTTTCACAGCAAACATCCATTTGTGTGTCTTGCAAGACTTCCTCAATGACCATTTTCAAAGCTATGTATTCTGCAAAAATTTTTGTCCAACAGCATATGGTAGCTTATAAGTTTGTCTCGTCATCTCTTCCTCTTCCCATTGTCATGGAATAATGAAGTTCTGGGATACTTCAAGATAAGCCCAGAGAATATTGTGACATATTTGTCAGTCTATTGAATGAGTTGTTACATTGAGAAGAATATTTCAGTTCCAGACCGAATCATATCAGTGAGTGACATGCATTTTATACATTGAGCCAGATGTTCTTCCAAAAAATTCACATAGCCACAGTAACTTTATGATGACTGTATTCATAAAGCTTGCCATGTCAGATACCAACTGACAAATAGTGTTTAGCTTAATTTAGAACACAAACTGAATATTTGCACTGTGGAAACTGCATATGGTAATGACTAAAACTTTTTGGTTGTAGAATTTTTTTACACTGATATAGTTTAATTTGTTCAATTATCAAAAAAATTCACTATTTAATAAAGAATGTGTACAAAGTTTTAGCCATTAAAAAGTTTCTAATAATAAATACATTTACAGCAGAGTTAATTTTTTAACATTTTTCACTGGTTCAACTAAGCTTTCATAATCATATCCAGAACAACAAACAGAAGTACAGTGGACCTTCGTTATAGCGCTGCTCGCTATACCGCGCACTCGGTTATAGCGCAGGCAATGTTCGCGATAAGTTCAAACATGTTTATACAGGTCCATGCGGCGTTAGTGAGTATCGCATTTTATTGTTACTGCGTATTGAGTAATTGTGCATGTATTGAGTTCCTGCATGTATTTTGAATAGTGTTTAATTATTGTATGCATGATGAGTAAAAGAAAAGCTTACAGTGTGAAATTTATTGTGTCGCCACCGCTCCGCTCGGTATAACGCGGTTCACCTTATAACGCGGGTGTTGTTTCCCGCCCGACATGTGCGTTATATCAGGGGTCCACTGTAGTTCATGTCATATGCCAACAAAATTTTAATTCTAAACAATTGACAAACTTAAGAAAGGGAATTTCAAAAATTCTTAAAGTTGCTTCTGGGTAAGTCTAGTTATTTTAATAATAGTCTTCTAGTTCTAATAATAATAACCATATTTGGTAATCAGTTTATAAAGTGCGCAGTTGTTTTCTTATTTTATTTGCATCATAAAGTGGCATGACATAGAGATCTAGTATCCTAAAGAAGAAACTATTAAAAGAAAGATATCAAGTGTAAAAAAATGAAACTACGTTTTTAAGTCAAAGAGTTACAAAGTCTGTTACTTATTAGAAACAAAGTCTGTGTTATTGTATAATGTATAAGATGGCTACACTGAAAGTAGATGTTGACATATTTGAGAGTTGATATATTACTTATTAAGAAAGTATATTCATTTAGACAATATATTTTCTCCCATCTCTGGTGGGAAGTGGGAAATCTGGCCACTCTGTGTATGAAATCCTACACTTCAGTACAAAATATTTTCCTTTTGTGGAACATACATTCTTTTACTGTTAGGTAGGGTGAGCACCATCTTGAATTTATATGTATAAATTTTCCAAAGATTGAAGGTGGCATAATTCAGATCTGAACTCAGCATAGTTCATATATATAAAAAAAACTCCAAATAGTTATGCTCCACATTTTACAAAGTTGAAAGCCAAAATATAAGAAGTCAGACTGTAAATGAAGCCTCTCAGTCTGAAAAAAATGTATTATGGTTTAAAAAAAACGGGAAATGTGATATATTTCCTATACCTGAAAGTTAATACTCGGGATATTTTATCTGGTGAAAATTTAAAAATTTTAAGCAAAACAAAATTTTGTACACTACTTTAACCCATGAACTGCAGAATCCATTAATTTAAACCTTAGAAATTCCTTTTATTAACTATTATGACTGTTGTGAAAGTTCTTTGAAATTGCTCAAGGACATATTTGTATAAGTGATTCGGAATAAAATGAGTCAAATGACAAATCACACTATATTTTCATCTATGTAAAAAATTAACTTTTATGTTTTAAAGGTTACTATATTATCTGTGTATGTCATGTAGTTCTCTTGAAAAAGTATTAATGCATTCACTAGTAAAATGCCTGGAAATTTTATTAGTGTTAAATAAATACATTTAAACTGAAAAAAATAAAGGCCATTGGTAAGAGAAATTTAGAAAAATTTAGAAATGCGTGGGATTTTTTGTTGATTTTAAAGTGCATACATATATTTCAAATATTTTTATATTTTTTTAAGTTATACATTTAAAAACAATAAATTTTTCATTTTAGCGTAATTAAGCATTGGCATCTTATATTGAGGTCTATTTAGCATAGGCATTAATCTGGTATTAACATCATTGGGGGTTCATGAGCCAATAAAGTAAAGGAAGCAGAAATCAGAACATCTGTTGTGTCTTAATAGACATTTGTATTCTTGTGTTGGTTAGTGCAAAGTATTGTACTTTGGTTTCAAAGGACCATACTGATAGGGCAGATTCGTTCTGAAAGAAGTATGCAGCCAAACAAAAATTGGAAAACAATTTGTGAAGTAGGTAACGCAAAAAAGGTGTCAGAATCAAAGAAGTGAGGAACTCTGTTCTACGACACCAAGAATTATACGAATAGGATTTGCTGAGGAAAGACCTCAGGGTGTGATCTTTTTGTTAGACTGCCTCTGGCAAAGAATGCAGAGGATATCATTGTTACCATACTTTGTTCTATTTGTAGATCAGAATTACCTCTAAAATCTGTGTTAAAACTGATATAGTAGTGACTTTGATTGGAAAGGTTGTTTATCACTCTGATGACACTTTTTAGCTGAGGCTAATTAACCAGAGTATGAAATAGAATATATATATAAGTGTGTAAAGTTGTTACTTAATTTTTAAGCATCAGTTTATGTTACAAGAAATTACAAATCTTTTATCTAATAGGTTTAGTATTTTAAGATTCTTCTCAAAATTTGTATCTTGTAACAGTTATTTACCTGCATTAGTTTGATTATATCAGAATTCCTTAAGCTTTGTGAAATATACTAGACTGAGTTCGGGCTCCAGTTTTTAAGCCCAAGGGGAAAAAAATCTTGGCTGAATCATAAAATATATATTGAAAAATTAATGTCAATAAGCCATTTTTTAATATTTCTATTATAGGCTATTACAGACATTAATTTTCTCATTTAGTAATTATAATTATTTTAATCTTGATGTTTTTTAGAACAAAAAAATACCATGAGATAGTAAGCTGAAAAAATTGGTTTTGTGATGAGTGGGATTCGAACCAAATGTTTCCTAGTAATATGCCAAAAAAATGCTAAATTGCAGAAACTGAAATTCTTGGATAACATTATAAATGCTAAGAGTTATTCATTAATAAAAGAAATACCTTAAAAAAGGTTGAATTGGGCTCCAATTAAGGAAGGCTAATTAAAATGTTAAAATTATAAAAAAAAATTTCCTCACAAATATAAGAAATTTGAATTAGGATAGTGCAAACCCAAAGTCATGTGCTATTTTGAGCCCAAGCTTACCTCAGCTTTATTGGTTATAGATGTCAGAACTTCGATTTGTTAGCATGAACAATATTGTTTCGCATTTATGGTTCATATGTGCTGTAAAGTACAGTATCACAATTGAAGATAACTTGGCATTATCAACAAATGTAAAATTGCTCATGGCTTCCTTTGTAACAGTAGGTTGAAAATGCTTCAGGAAAAAGAAAAAGCCTTCAGTAAATATTGCCAGAACTATGTGGGGATGAACTGCTGTTGTCAGAATTAAGTATTGTTAAATGGATAATGTTTTATTCTGTATTAATGTCTTCAGGGTTGGAATCAGAAGATGAATGGAAGTATCAGATGTACATGAAGGTACATATGAAGCAAACCCATAAGAGGATGGGGAAGATTAGAACTGAATTTGGGGAGAAAGGGAATTTTAGAATCCAGCAAGAATGCACTAGAGTAAGACACTAGTGTTATTAAAATAAAGAAAATGGTGATCTTTTAACTAATCAAGTGTAGGAGTTGATGCATTCAGTATCGCAACTTGTGACGATGATCGTACAATAATCTGTAACTGGTGTGTACATGCTTATCTTGTGTAAACTTGTACGAAATATGCACTCTTGTAGAATTAGATCATTAGTTTTCAGTGCTGCAATTAGCATGCTAATAGTGTTTGCAACGTAATCCCTTTATAAGATTGAAATGCATTAATTGACAGTATTAAATTGTGAATAAGTGATATGCAAGATTAAGACAAGCAAGAACAGAATGGATTAGATACAAATTTGTAGATCGTGATGTAAATGAAGTGCTTCCACTCAAGCCAAAGAAGACGCGAAATTTATAAAGTATTTTTTTAATTATATTATTCTTAAATCGTCTAACTACTTTGGACACTTTTTCAACATCTTTCCTAATCATGGGGCAACTATACTGCTCACAAAAATTAGGGGATATTTTATCGCTTCATATTCATTTTGAAATATCCCCAAATTTTTGTGGGCAGTGTATGTAACCTACTATACAAAAAAAAGTAAAGAATTGCAAAGGTTTTTTATTTGCATATCGTATTCTTTGAACTTTTTTTTTGTTAGATTATGGAGCGTATTACATAAATTAGCACCTGATGCAATGTTTCCCAACTTTTTTACCTTGAGGACACACTTCTGTAATAGTACATTTGCCACAACAGACCTATAGTAAAAAGTCGACTTTTTTTGACTTAAGAATTTAAAAAGTATTAAAGTACAAAATATTATGCAGTATTATTGTATATTATTAAAATGTGCAAAATAAAAATTTTCCCTGCAAGATTGTTTCAGGTTATTAATAAAAAATAAATACCCCCTCAAGCAGCTGCTTGCCACAGAGGTCTGACAGAAGCCTGTCAGTTTATATGCCATAGTAGAAGGTCTGAGATGATGGCAGAGCCCTCAGCAGAAAAACGACACAACAGCCCTATCTTACCCGGGGCTCGAACCCAGGTCCATTAGATCAGTAGCCAAGCGCGCTAACCACTCGGCCATGGACGGCTTTTATTCAGGTTATTATAAATAAAATATAAATACCCCCTCAAGCAGCTGCTTGCCACAGAGGTCTGACAGGAGTCTGCCAGTTTATATGCCATAGTAGAAGATCTGAGAGGATGGCAGGACCTCAGCAGAAAAACGACACATACATCCATGCCTTATCCGGGGCTCGAACCCAGGTCCCATAGATCAGTAGCCAAGCGTGCTAACCACTCGGCCACGGGACGGCTATTCAGGTTATTAGACATGCAAAATATGGTCATTCTGTCGTTGGAGAGAGAGACAAGGTGATCTCTACATTATATCCACTTCTAAATAAGGGAACAGAACTAGCCAACTTGATTTCTCAACGTGCCAAAGATGTGTATTTTTTTTTGCAAACAAAACTGTTGCAACATTTATTTAATTCATCAGCTAGTTAAGACAGGAAAACTCAATAGCAAATGAAAATCGTAAAAAAAAGCTTAATTGCAGGTTATCGGATCTATTTGTTACTCTAGTAAACTTGAAAAGGTAAGCACATTCGTCTTTGGAAAGACAATACTGAATTTTCAGAAATGAATTTTTGCCTACTCTTTTTTACATGTCGAGGTTTGCATGTTGCAATACAAAAGCAAAATTGTGTTTTTGTAACTAATTCAGCTATTAGTAAAATTCACAGTTCTTTCGAAGAACCTTCTCCAGTAACATTAGGGCACATCACACTCGAGTATTAAAATGATATCGACTTCTCAAAATCATAAAACATCCAGAAATATTTCATTATAAAAGTAAATACAATCAAGAAATTTTAACGATCTTCAGGAAGTGATTTGTTTTTAGTTGAAATTTTTTCGTACTTTTTTTAATTTACAGAAAGATCTTTTTCTCTTAGTGCCAGAATAGTATATGGAATAAGTTTGATATCTATATGTTCGTATACTATATTCCAGTTGTCAATGCCCTTTGAACAGTTTGTAAGCCATGAGTTTCGGTTCCACTTTTTATTGGCGAATCCAAAGTTGAAAAATCTGGCAAAGATCACCTTTTTCTAGAAATTGGCTTGAGGCATAGCTGCTAATACAGTATGTACAGTCGCTCAAAAAAATATTCGAACACTATGGTTGATTGCAGAATTCAGAAAAAATATCTGGCAACAATTTTTTTTAGAAATTAGTGATCTGGCAGCCTTAGTGTGCAATACACATTTGTGCCCTGGGGGAGGGGCTAAGATAGAACTTTTATATTCTTTAAATCCTCTTGCATTGGAGGGAGTTAACTGTAGAAATGGAATTTTTAGGGATGAGGAGGAGAGGGGCCTTTAGTTAACTGTCCTTAAAAATTTTAAAATGTGCCATTAATTTAATGGGGATGTGAATTGAGGTAAATGGGGGTAAGGAGATGGTTGTTAGCCAGTTAGACTGGCAATAATAATGAAGTGGAATGCAGTGAAGTAGACTCAAAGGGGTCCAGTGCAAACTGTATTCCTTGTGAATTAAAGGATATTTGATACCATAAATTTTTTTTTTTTCTTATAGTGAGGGGTTATGGGGATCTGTTTATGATCAATTGGTGTATTCAGAGTGGTGAAGTGGGGGTTGTGGGTTGACAGGGGGTAATAAAAATTTGAATCGATAGGTTAGAGCATTTTAATACAGAAAAATCATGATGCTAATAATTTGCAGTATTAAAATGACCTAACCTATCGGTTAATTAAAATTTTTATTACTTGAAGTATATTTTATAATTTGAAGTTGTAACAAATAAAATAGTTTATCAAAGAGCCAATCAAAACGATCACTTCAGCGCTAATACATAAAGAGGAATGCGGTTTGTTTTAATCGAACGGCCATCAATTTTCTTCGCTTAAAAAAATATACTTGCTCAAGCGTTCTCTAAGTTTTACTAGTTCAGTTCAAATACTTAGGAATAATGTGCATTTGAATGGTAAAATCATTGCATAAATACTTCAATGTTTAAAAGTCATTGAAAAGTGAAACGTCCATAGAGGGTAATGTTAACAAGGCAAGAATATCGTTCCTAGCGCCCTCTACTGGTATGGGACACTATTTCTACCAGATTTTAATAGGCGAATGCTACACTATACTTATAGGCACTATGGGTATATAGACAAGATTCCGCATGCAAAGCACACCTTACTACGTTAAAAGTACAACGGACGCGATCATGCCTTGCCGCTTTACATTTTAGCCACGGCGAGCTGAATTTCTTACAGCGACACAATATTCAGCAAGTTGTACTTGAAATTGTATTAAATGTCACGTGCGGTTAAATACGAGCAAATATAAACTATATAATTCTCCTTTTCATAATGTTAAACATAGCAACATTGAAATTTACAACTGCCTTGAAACTTCTATAAACGATCAATTATGCTAAATAAATCAAACAAAGGTTTATTCACTTATTGAATACTATTTCGTGTTTCCAGGTGATCTGTAGATGGATTTGTTAGCCACACAAATAACTATTTTTAGGAAATCAAATTTCCTTACTGTACAACTTCAATCCTAGCTGTGGTACTAGTAAAAATAAGTCATTTACGAAAACACTATGATAACAGCAGGATATGTTAGACAGCTTAACAATAGATTAATTCTATCATTTACGTTAATCATCTTTTCACAAAGATTTATGCATTAATTTGCTAAATGACTATACTTACCAAATTAAAATCGTTCTACAAGATGTACAAATGGGATTTGTTTAAAATATTGTTTAATTGCCACCCCAATTAAACAATTTTTTATTATGCAAAACTAATTCTTAATATTTAAATTTGTGGAGGAAACTAACGAAACATTTTAGCTGTTTATAAAGTATGTTTTTTCATGCCCATAATATTTCGCAATATCATTTTTTATGTAGAACTTTTTTTCCTAACTAGAACACTTGTGGCAGAGTAATTTGGCGTAAAACGGTACTATATCAATGTCTTTTCACTGCGCATGTACGAAGTTATGATGCGACCCTGTCGGTAGGGGACCATTATTTGGATTACTTTTTAATGGCTGGGCTATTGACGATTGCCACACTATATACTTATAGGCACTATACTCTGGGGCTGTTTTTCATGGTTCGGGCTGAGCCCCCTTGTTCCGGTGAACAGGACTCTGAACGCCGTAGCCGATAATGACATTCTCGAGAATTCTGTGCTCCCAAATTTATGGCAACAGTTTGGTGAAAACCCTTTTATCACCAAACTGTGATAACTGACAATGCCCATGTCCACAAATCAAAGACTGTGCATGAATGGTTTGATGAGATGGATGTGGAAGAATTTGACTAGCCTGCAGAGAGCCCTGATCTCAACCACATGGAACACTTTTGGGATGAATTGGAATGCTGACTGTGAGCCAGGCCGAACCACCAGACATCAGTGAATGCCTCACTAATTCCTGAAACAGCGTATCAAAATCTAGTGGAAAGCCTTCCCCTCTTTGTTGTAATAGCAGCAAAGGGTAGACCAACGCGATATTAATTCCTTTCCTATTACCTGGAGATTGTAGATGAGTGAGTATCCGGATACTTTTGATCATATAGTGTATGTGCAAACAATGTCTGTTCCAAGAATTTCTGTTGTTTGTATTGAATGAAGATGGATTTAGCCCACTGATAGTCTCTGATTGCTCAATAAACTCCTCTTACCATTTATTGCATTATGACATGATTACAGAAGTATGCAGTGGACATGGGTATCGTCGTTTAGGGTATTAGATACTCGCAGATTAGTTACATACTATCATGATCCACAGATGATCATACTCAAGGACTGACGAAGGCCAGTGAAGTGGTTTGGGAGGTACCTGGGCAAGTATTAGTGGGCATCGAACAATTACACATATCTTTACACTTGTTCATGTACATAAGTGCAGAGTAATAAATATACACACAGAATTCATAAAAATTAAACTTTATGTGTATTTAACAACGTTGATCCCTTCAAGATTCGACTCTGTCTCCCAACAGCTGTTCCAGTGGGTCCCCTCCCCCAACCTTCTCTGAGCCTTCGGGGTCCATGTGACCTGGCCATTTAGCCTATTGTGTGCAAAAAAGTGCTGCTCAGAGGTAAAACAACCCAACAAGATTCGACTTACGGAAATTTCACAGTCAAATCTTCTGATATGTCAGATGATCTGTCATCGGGAGGTTATTGGTTCAGATTTCACCCTGGTCAAGGCAATTTTTCCTCAACACACATCTTCATCCAGTTACGTAAAACAATAGTAATTAAATACTTAGTAAATCAATGATGAGCTGTGTATTCGTGTTTCAAACATTTTTTATTAATTTTAGCTTGTTTGTGAACATAAATTTGTTTTCTTTATGGCCTTTACAAACAGTTGTTACCCAGCTCGTTCATCAATTTTCAGCAGTAATAATCAACTTTGTGAATACTTATTAACGAAGCAAAAATCAATTTTCGTAAATAAGTCGAATAGTAGTTTTGAGCATTTTATTTGAATGCTATGGCTAACGCTAATTTTCAGTTGGTTACCTCTGAGCGGCACTTTTTTTGCACACAGTGGGCTAAATGGCCAGGTCACAAGGACCCACTGAAACAGCTGTAGGGAGACAGATGGTAGCCTCCTGTCAAGGCCATCCAGCGTGTTTTTTAACGTGCACAAGGTATGACTCCTGTACACGGGGCCATGGCTTCCATCCGACGGATGGTGACTTTTCCAAGCCCATCGGTGTCCCTTACTGACCTTGGGCGGGGCAGAGAGTTTTGCGGCTAATTTTCAGTCTCTTCATGTTTCTCTTACTTATTAAACGATAACCCAAAATGACCATTTAAAAATACTCGCTTACCAAAAGGATCAAATTTCACCCATAGCGAAAAAATTAAATATTAAAGCTACTCCCATTTCTGAAGAATCTTAAATGGAAAAATGTGACTCTTCACGTAATTGTCAATCAACCAAATGCTTAATTCTATTAAACACCAAAAAAAATTACAGGGAACAGAAAATAGACTTTACCCCCTATAACAAGTCCGGTTGATCGCCCTGCAATTTAGTGGGTTTTAAGAAGATTTTTGAAAAAAAAACTGATTACGTTTCATATTTTTTTCACCTCCTTTCCAGTTACTGGCATTCTCGAAGGGGGGTGAACAGAAATGTCCCCTACCTCTAGATTTTTCATGCCGTATAAATATTACAAGAACTATGATCAGCTTTTTCAAAAGTAGGGATAATACTCTTTCTATTAAAATTTTTAGTAACACCTTTGTCATAGAAAATATTCAAAATTACAATCAGCCATAAATAAAAATAAATAAATACCCCTCAAGCAGCTGCTTGCCACAGAGGTCTGACAGGAGCCTGTCAGTTTATATGCCACAATAGAAGATCTGAGAGGATGATGGTAGCAGAAACATCCACAGCTCTAAGAATTTCAGTAGTAATTTTACTGCGCCTATGGATTTGTTTTAATTTTGTGGCTGCCAAAGTAACTTCAGATTGTGAAATAGGACGAATATTACAGATAGTAAACAATCTATCATCATTACAAACAATGGCAGCAGGAATAACTATAAAGCTTCAAAGATTTAAATACTATTAAAGTTTTGGACTCTTTGTCTGATCTAATATTTATTCAAGCTCTGGATAACTAAAGTCGGGCGCCAGGCAATAATTAACAAATTGACAAATAAAGTTCGATTAGGGTTTCGAATACCAGCGGGCGTTATTTAACGAACGAGTAAGAATTCAAAAATTACAATATTGTCAAACTAATGTAAATTATAATCAAAACTTATCAACTAACGTTGCTCAAGAGAAAAGATAGCAAAGTTTCTATAACAAACAAGTTTATTTCCAAAAAATTATTTTTAAACACTCACCAACGTAAATGAAAACGTCGTTTACATCATCATTATTGTGTCTAACACCAACTTCTGTGACACCATTAACTGACAACTAACAAACACCAACTCTTGTGACTACTTCCATGGGACGGGGGTGGCTCAGTTGGTAGCGCGCCAGGCTCGTAATCTGTAGTTCCCAGGTTCGAGTCCCAACTGGGTTAGCGTTCAGACTTATCTCCACAAAATTCCCCGCCCTGCCCACAGTTAGTAGGGGACACCGATGGGCTTGGAAAGACCGCCGTCCGTCGGATGGGGCGTTAAGCCGTGGCCCCGTGTGAGGGAGAGCCATACCCTGTGCACGTTAAAGAACACGCTGGATGGCCTTGACGGGAGGCTACCATCTTCTCCCAACAGCTGTTCCAGTGGGTCCCCTCCCCCAACCTTCTCTGAGCCTTCGGGGTCCATGTGACCTGGCCATTTAGCCCATGGTGTGCAAAAAAGTGCCGCTCAGAGGAAAAACAACAACGACTACTTCCAACTGACTCTTATTATTGACAACTACTCACTGACTTCTGTGACTACATGTCACGGTTATAACAAGGGTACAGGCTCGGCAACACGTGGCTGTTGCACTGGTAAAGACAAAATGCGATAAAATGACGAGCACACTGCCCAGAACATCTGTATGGAATGTTCAGCCCACCTTGCCATGACAGAATTTTCACCCTCAAAGACCTTGTCATTTTAATTCTTCCCTATTGGTATGCCATTTTTACCCACACAGAATTATTACTGTCTGACACAACTCTGTTGTTCTGCTTTTCTCGGTCAGGCTACCAAGCGAAAGATTCTTAGCATTTCAATGGATCTCTTAGCAGTTTATTAAGCTCCCTGTTAAGACTAGCAGTCTCTTTCAGAAATAAGGTGAATTGCCTTATCTCTCAAATACTTTGAAACAAAATTTAGTATTCATACATTCAAAACATAAAGTTCAATTTTCTTACTTAAATTTTACGAAAATTTAAGATTGAATACTCTGCAGCCCTTGGAAGGTTGCAACGCATAGTTTGAAAAACCCGGAGCTCTATGACCTGGCATTCCTAACTATCCATTTGCTATTAATACTAGGGTTGCAGAGCATCTCTTTTAAAGAGATCACTTTCTCCTTCTTTTTTTGTATCGAAATGCCCTTTTTTTTGTTCTTTTTTCAATCAAAAATATTTATGAAATATGATATATGTGGCGTCTCAATCGACATGTTGACAACCCCAACAACAATGTCGAGTAACGACAACACCGCAGGACAAGAGATAGCAAGACTTCACAACAAATCAAATATTAAGAAGTATATAATTTATCTTATTTATTTCGACCCTTCCAACTAAGACATTGTATCTGTTGTTATTAAAATGTGAATTATAATTAAAACAAAGCTTTCTTTATTTCTTAACGTTCAAGATCACCGGATGAAGTTTTCCTTCCTTCCAGAGGGCCTCAATCCCCGGGAGAGGGCATTATACATTGCAACAATGACTAGCGCGAGCAGATATTCTGTGCGGGAGGCTCTAGTAATATATTATAATGCTCTTTTTTATTCGCGTTCTCTGCATATTCTTCAGCGGGATATCCCTATGCTGATATAATGAAATATCAAAATCATATTTTTATATACCTATCGACAATTATATTCAAATTTCATGTCTATCCTCTTTTTTTTTTATAAACAAATTTTTGGGAAAAGTTCTCTTTTCATTGGGGCGGGGGTGGCTCAGTCGGTAGCGCGCCAGGCTCGAAATCTGTAGTTCCCAGGTTCGAGTCCCAGCTGGGTCAGCGTTGAGATTTATCTCCGCAAAATTCCCCGCCCTGCCCACGGTCAGTAGGGGACACCGATGGGCTTGGAAAGGCCGCCGTCCGTCGGATGGGACGTTAAGCCGTGGCCCCGTGTGCGGGAGATACATACCCTGTGCACGTTAAAGAACACGCTGGATGGCCTTGACGGGAGGCTACCATCTGTCTCCCAACAGCTGTTCCAGTGGGTCCCCTCACCCAACCTTCTCTGAGCCTTCGGGGTCCATGTGACCTGGCCATTTAGCCCATGGTGTGTAAAAAAAGTGCCGCTCAGAGGTAAAACAACCCAACAACAACAAAATCTCTTTTCATATTTTCAACTTATGGCAACCCTAATTAACACGTAATTACATTCTTACCCAACCCATATATACAGGGCGATTATAGATTTAGTTTTCCTACTCCGGACTCTCTAGAGCAGCAACGAATAGAGATAGAGTGCCATGAAAATTGGTAGATAAGCTATTAATAGCATGCAGGACCAATTTAGCACAGAAGAAATAATTCCAAAAGTTGCCATTGGGGGAAAAACGGACTTCTTCGGGCATGCTAATTGCGTTTGTAATGTTTCTGACGCAAAAGTGGTATAAAAGTGGGAATACCCACACTGCAAGCAAATGGGCATATGGTTCTCACAAAGATGGGCTGAATGCTGCTAATCAAATTATTCTACTAGGATCAGAGTAATGCAAATGCCGGACTGCAAGAGTATCCCTGACGTTATGGAAGATGGTGAAGTTTGAGGCAACTGGCGATTTGGGAGTGGCACCAGGAAGAGGATGGCTGCCCATTGCAGGTGGTGGATAAGGTGATGGTTGCCATGAGAGCCTGTGCCAGAAGTGACATGCCGTCAGTGGCAGAATGGTGTCACGGCAGTTGGACCTTCCACAGGCAAAGGTCCACAAAGTGCTACTGCGTGTTGTGCAGTGGCACTTTGTGAACCTTTGTCCCGACCCCCTGAGAATGCTATTATGTGTAATGGAGGCCAAAATTTATTAACTACGGCATAATAATGATTAAAAAAAAAAACCCTCTAAAACAAAGGGGGGAAATGTTTGCAATAAGAATCCAGTCCGTTGCCCCCCACTCCTTTTACGACTGCCTCGCCCCCCATTTTTTTTTGTAGATTCGGGCCAGGAATGAATAATTTTTATGGCTTTTTCATAAAATATTGCTACAGTCCGAGCTGTTTTCAGATGGCACAAAAAATTTATTATTAATTAAGTTTTAATTAAATTATTTTAAATACGATTCATTTTCCTCTCTACTGAAAAACTAAGATAAGGAGAATATATACTGGAGAATATGGGATGCTCATTTTTGGAGAGAATGAACTTTTTCACTTTCTGAATTTTGCATCCTTTCGTGGCCGAGTGGTTAGCGCGCTTGGCTACTAATCTACGGGACCTGGGTTCGAGCCCCGGGTAAGGCATGGATGTTCGTGTTCGTTCCATCCTCTCAGACCTTCTACTCTGGCATATAAACTGACAGGCTCCTGTCAGACCTCTGTGGCAAGCAGCTGCTTGAGGGGGTATTTATTTATTATATTTATTAACAGTAGTAATTCGTATTAATGGATGATGAAAAATGTAAACAGTAACATATTATTTTTCATTAATCTCTGGAAACAAAAAGTTGCGTTTTCCCACCCATCCTGGTGGTGAAGGAAGAAATTGTTGCTGCCAACAATTTCACTCATTCATCACACTCATTGGCGCCGAGTACAGGGGGGGAGCCACCCCCGAAAAATTTCTATTATGTATCTAACAGATAAAATAAATATGTTTGGTATCCTGTTATTGTATGCAAGCCCTCCTGAGAATTAAAAAATTTTAAAAATTTTAAAACCTCAGAAGGCGCAATTAAAGCTTTTTGGAGATCTAAATGCGTCAATTATAACTTTATGAATACCTATCCAGCCCAAAAAGAAGTTTCAATTTATCTCTAGAAATAATTATCGCTTTAAACAAAAAAAAAACGCTTTTTTTTCCCATCTCGTCTGGGGATTACAGTGAAAATCATTGTTGTCATTGTAAATTTCTAACTTAATTACATTGCTTGCAATATTAGTTTGACATTTCCCAATTTGTGAACTTTTCCACCGTTAGAAAGAGCAATTTTAGCTTTTGGCAGATTCGGAAAGTGCGAATAGTAATATTTCGTCAATGCTTATCGAAACCCAAAAATAATGCAAAAAGGTTAATATCTTCAGACAGAAGAATGAACCATAAATGAAAAAAATTTTTTTTTTCAGAAAACAGTAGCTCGTTTTTTTTCTTCCTGAAAACGAGCTAAAGATTATTTATGAGCACCAAAGGGAAAATTAAAAAGAATGGGAATTTTGGAAACATTTCTAGTTTTAAGAGTTAAACAGGATGTTGGACTTATCGCTAGTTGGAGTGAAATATCACACACACGACTGTCATGGTCTTATGTTAACGACATTCATGGCCAAGCTGAGGCTTTGAGACAATGAGTTCTGGCCCATAAGAAGGAGAGAAATTTCTAATAGGGAAAACGAAGCTGAATGTTCACGGTTTGTTACTATTCGTTCAAAGCTATAGAAAAAAAAAATCTACTGTTCCTTTAAATAGTTGTATATCAAGTTTCACCATAAATTTTGTAGCCCCTCCCTAACCATGAGCTCCCTCTCCCTCTCTGGGGCTATCAGTTCGCCTCTGACCTAATGGTCCAGTGTGGTATTCCGTAATAGGTGCCTGTTACCATGCTCTTCTCTAGCATCATGTAATTCCTGCCAGGACAACACCAGGCCCTATTCAGGATTTAGTTTTGGAGGAGCGGGGGGGGGGGGAGAGAATAAGACCTAGAATTTGAGAATTTCCCAATTTAAAATATTCCACCGAAAAGGAAAGATTAAAATGATATTCTATATGGAATGAGATTTTATATTTTTTTTTAAATCTATTTTTAGCATTAGACATAAAATGTGGGGCTAAAATTATATAAAGAAAACTGTTTTGGATTTCAAAGCAGGTTGACAAGTTTGAGATTTAGTATAAGACAAAATTTTCGAGGATGGGGTATGGACTCCCCCTCTGGGTACGTCCCTGATATCTGCCCTCTAGGAACGGCAGAGTCTGGACACCAGTTTTCACACAAGACGGTGAGAAAGTGACCAATATCTACAGCGACATGTTCCGAGCAACCGTGGTCCATGCAATCCTTTGTTTCAAGCACATCCTCTGTACCAACGGAGATCATATTGAACAGTTTCTGTAACAGACGTGCATGACACCAATAATCATCGCCTTTCTTGTGTTTGCAGCACCCATTCCTCCCCCCCCCCCTCCAGTGGCAAAATCATTTAGGGTAGAAAAAAATTAGTTACATATTCTCATTAAGTTACCTACTAATTTTTGCAGCCCTATCTTCATTCGTAACAGCTCCAGAAATTCTGGAATAAGGAAACTTATTTTATAACCACCTCGTATTTATAAATATCCTGATGTGTGTGTAGTGTAATCGAACATTAAGTATTTAACAAAATATTAATTTTCCTATTTTATTGACTAAAGCCATTTGCAATGAAGATTTCCAATTTCAAAATGGTAAAATTATAGCAGTGCACACCCCCTCCCCCACACACAACTATATACTGGCAGTCTGAAAATCTTGATAATTTTGTATAAATAACTTCCCTTACCATTTTTTTCCTGGTATTAGTTCAACACTTTTATTTGTATTACTGCACAATCTTTTGATAATCTTGATACAAGTTGAAAACCTTTCATTGTCAGAGACTTTATTGTTTGTATGCATTGCAACTGGTACATAAAACACAGCCACTGTAAAATATCAGGCCCTACTTACAGAATCTCGCGTTATAATACGCATAATAAAAATACCCACTCAAGCAGCTGCTTGTCACAGATGTCTGACAGAAGCCTGTCAGTTTATATGCCACAGTAGGTCTGTGACGATGGTGGGACCTCAGCAGAAAAACAATAAAAACATCATGCCTTACCCAGGGATCGGGGGGGGGGGGGTGACTCAGTCGGTAGCGCGCCAGGCTCGTAATCTGTAGTTCCCAGGTTCGAGTCCCAGCTGGATCAGCGTTGAGATTTATCTCCGCAAAATTCCCCGCCCTGACCACGGTCAGTAGGGGACACCGATGGGCTTGGAAAGGCCGCCGTCCGTCGGATGGGACGTTAAGCCGTGGCCCCGTGTGCGGGAGAGCCATACCATGTGCACGTTAAAGAACACGCTGGATGGCCTTGACGGGAAGCTACCATCTGTCTCCCAACAGCTGTTCCAGTGGGTCCCCTCCCCCAACCTTCTCTGAGCCTTCGGGGTCCATGTGACCTGGCCATTTAGCCCATGGTGTGCAAAAAAGTGCCGCTCAGAGGTAAAACAACCCAACCCAACCCAGGAATCGAACCCAGGTCCTTAGATCAGTAGCCAAGTGCAGTAACCACTCGACCACAAGACAGCTTGTATTATATTATTAATATTACTAGCCCTATCTAAATTGGTGCCTATGACACCATACGATAATGTTTTATAACGCCAAGAAATATTTCAATGCAAGGCTTTTTTTAAAATTTTTATTGAAAAAAGACAAAGATACATATAAAGGTGCAATGCACATTTTTGCTTAAGGAAAAAGATAAAGCTCACCATACAGATTTTTTAATATTAAGTATTAGATATAAAATATTTTCTTTCCTATAATACTTTTGTTATGGCAAGCAAAGTATTCATTGCATTTGCTACACAGAAAATTAAAGATTAAAAGCAGTTATTGGACATGATGCTTTCAGTTCACTGAGCGATAGGTACTCCAATTACATCATTTGCACATGCAGAGCAATAGCAATCAGTAGGCTGCTGATATATCTTCACAATTTTAGTCCCATCTGTGCAGTCCAATGTCACTTTACGTTCTTCTGAAGCTTGTGCTTCACAGCACTTACAGTGATTTTCAAAACTATTCCTTTCTAAATTGTGAGAAAAATAAAAATTAATGAACAATTGCACCTTACATGTTTGTTTTATATTCAAAACACAAAAGTTCATTAAGGTTTGCATTCTTTATTAAACACAAGTGTCTCAGAAAGTTTGGAATAAAACAAAATTCATATCCCTAGAAATAAAAAAAAGATAAAAAGTAAATTCTTTAAAACTCTACAATCACTCTACAATCTGGCACATTTTACAAAAAATTATTTTACAATCTCGAAATATTAAGAAAGCAATCCAACACTATACATTTGCCTTTAAGAGTTTTTCACTTTTACTACTACCAAACACTAGCGCTACATAATATCATTGACCATTACCAAAGTAATGCTATTTTACATATTTTTCTTGTGCCAGTTTATTTCAAAATTTCCCACCAGTCCATCAACTATGGTGAGAAAAATGTCAAGATGAAACTGGAAATTATAAAAGGCTAGAAAGTGGAGAAAAAATGAGTAAACTTATGCAGGAATATAATATTTGATCATCCATCAATGTTAAAGGCACAGAAAGAACAATTATTGAATATATTATTATTATATTTCAATGTTGTTTTAACTGTCTTCTTGCTCCTTTAAAATAAACTGGATAATATGTGAATCCAACTAGTGAGTACTAGGCTTGCTTTTAAAATTAACATTACAGCACATGACAACATTTGCTGTGGGTTTGTTTATTTTCATTTGTTTACATTTAATTGACATTTGTAATCACTAGCACTATCTTTTTAGTCATTAATAAATGTTCCCAGATGTAAACAAATTCAATTATTATAAATAATAATAAAATAAATACCCCCTCAAGCAGCTGCTTGCCACAGAGGTCTGACACAGCCTGTCAATTTATATGCCACAGTAGAAGATCTGAGAGGATGGCAGGACCTCAGCAGAAAAACAACACACACATCCATGCCTTACCCGGGGCTCGAACCCAGGTCCCTTAGATCAGTAGCCAAGCGTGCTAACCACTCGACCATGGGATTATTAGTGTTTAATATTTAGTGAAATGTGCTTCTTTGAAATTACTCAACCATTAAGTATACTTTTTTTTAAAATCCAGCACCTGTTTAATCCCCAAGGTTGTTGAATTTTAAAAAGTTTACTGTAGCTGTATTTAGACAATGATACTTTTTTTTTTTATCTCCTGCCATTGTTATGGTAGTATACAAGGAGTAGGAGGTGGTTATAACACTAATTCAGTTTTTCTAAAGTTAAGATTATGCATCTTTTTAGAGTGCAATGGTTATGTCACAGATCAAAAGTGAAAAAAAAAGTTATCATGGTTAAGTGTGACAACTTTGCAGTCTAGTTTACTGGCTCCCCAATTGGATCCTAACTTAAAAGTACACTGTATCAGCAACTATTTGTGGTAAACATAAAAAGATAGTTCATAATACAAAGACTGGAGTGAAGAGATGTGGTAGGCTGCTGTGCAAGGGTTGCCACATGGAGATGATAACAATAATGAATAAAACAGGAAAAAGGAAGTCTATGATATTTCACCTGTTTTCACTGATATTAGAATTCTTGTGTGAAAGTGTTTATAAAAGTTTGAATATCTGTAATTTTTTCTCAGTGTGTGTAAAAATCATTTTCAGCAGTTACGAACCCTTCAATGGATTGTCTGATAGTCCAGCACTCAAGATCAAATTCCAGGAAAATGGTACACTTGATATATAAATATATACACCCAATTCTGTTTTTACGTGGATTTTTTTTTACACGGGTTGGGTTGTTTTACCTCTGAGCGGCACTTTTTTGCACACCATGGGCTAAATGGCCAGGTCACATGGACCCCGAAGGCTCAGAGAAGGTTGGGGGAGGGGACCCACTGGAACAGCTGTTGGGAGACAGATGGTAGCCTCCCGTCAAGGCCATCCAGCGTGTTCTTTAACATGCACAGGGTATGGCTCTCCCACACACGGGGCCACGACTTAATGTCCCATCCGACGGACGGCGGCCTTTCCAAGCCCATTGGTGTCCCCTACTGACCGTGGGCAGGGCGGGGAAATTTTTTTTTTACACGATTTTGATTTAACATGGTTTAGAAAAAAATTCCAATTCTCTTTCTACATGATTTATTTTGACCTAACATGAATCAAACAGCACCTTTTTAAAAATCTCCATTTGAATTTATTCTGAAAAAATATTCCTATTCAAGAAAAAATTCCTAGAATTACATTTATAACAGAGATACCGCTTTTATGGTCACACTTTTCGAAGTAGTTTTAACTTTGAAAATGTACTATAGATACACATTTTGTGCACTAAAATCCCCAAAATAAAAACTACACTAACATAACTACACAACAAGTTTTCTCTATTTTATGGAAAAATTGTACAAAACCTACTTCATTCAGAATAAAGTGGCAACATTGAGTTCTGGGTATTCCCCTCAATTTTATATACATACGTTAGTCTTGATCTCTCATTTTGTGTTTAAAGTTAGAAGTGCTAGTTTAATTATCTTTATAAGTTTATAAAATAAAAAATATGTTTAAATGAATAAAAATCAAATAAAGATTTAATTAAAGATTTTGATACGATTTGTTTGAAAACAATTTATTATTTGTACTGGGTTTTCACATCTGGAACCAAATCTATTTTTTCATATGCACTGCATTTTTTTTACACGGTTTTTTCAGGAACCTATCTACCATGTAAAAACAGAATTGGGTATGTATATATATAGTCATGTTATATATATTTATATACCAGGAACAAATAGACTAAAGTAATAGTAGCAAGAAATATGGTTCATTCCCTATTAGATGGAGAAAAGGACTTGAACATTCAGTGAACACTATGAAAAAAATTAGCAAAACAGATCAATTTTGGAAAAACCCAATTTCCTCCCCCAGCTTCTATTTAGAGTCCAGATGAAGATAGGCTTCTTCACAATTGCACACATTCACTGAAGTAATGAGCTGAATTTATTCAGTTATAGTTAGAAAAGTTATAGGAACAGTAACAGAGCCAAAGAGAAAGAGGGCAAAATTGCAATTTTCAAAAATAATTAGTTCAAAAATTCATATTAACATTAAAATATACTTTACTATCTGCCTCCCTTCTAAAATTCTAGCTATAATACTGTGTATAAATAACTATGGCAATAAATATACAAAATTCAGTTTAGAAATGCATATATTAAAAGAAGCTTAAGTAAATTCTTAAGATACAAGCTGTTTCAATGATAAAAATGCTGAGCTACACCAATTATTTAATGCCAGATTGGAGTGTGTAAAAATTAATCTATGCAGTAATTTTCTTTGAAAAAAAGATGGAATTTTTCCTCACTAAAATTAATTATGTTTCTTAAATTATTTATTTTTGCTTCGTAAAAAAAATAAAAAATCAGCTGGTAGTTTGGCAGGAATTTAGTTATGATGGCTACACCCACAGAGACACTAAGTTAATTGTACCCATAAGCAAACTTGAAAACAAGAACAGGAGCATAAAAAAAATCAAGGTTGTAAATTTTCAAAATTCAAATTACAGATTGTAATAGTATAAATTTATAGTTAAGTACTTACGAGAATAGTAGGAAGCAGTAGATTCACAACGTCCAGAGCATCTCATCAGATCACTGATTGGCTCATTATTTTTACATTCACCTCTCTCAAAGTCTTCCAGTTTGAAATAACCAACAGTGTCTTTTTCTGGAATTTTTACTGGTGTACACATTCCTGTAAAAGCGAAAATACATTTAGAATTGTTATAAACTTTGAACTAATCCAATTAGAGAATACATGAAACTTCAATTGTAAGTTTGCAGATTATGCATTTAATTTTTATTTTCCATAAAATTTTTTTGTACAAAATCAAGTCAATGAGCTAAAAAGCTTGTCTGCAGGAATCCAAATACAGTATACAATAAACAGTTATAATATTATAAAAATGAATTTAGTATTTACATTTAAATGATACTACAGAATAAACAGTTTTTAAATATCTTCCAGAAGCCATGTCTTGAAATTTTTTTTTTAAACATCTCTAATTTTTTTAAGTTAAATAACTCCTCAGGAATACTGTTGAACACAGTGTAATTTCATAATTTCTACAATTTTTCCCATAACTGTTTTTAAAATGTGGTAATTTGTATTTACCTTTAGATTTATATCTAATATTTTTTCTTTAATCTTTAATTTACAAGTATTATGAAATTAATACCTAAGTATTAATTTATGTTTATATAATTGACTGATAGGTAATATATTCATAATAACATAGCTCTTATTGTTATTAAGGAGTTTATTTTTGTGTTCGTTGGTGCAATGTCTAACAATTCCATTTTGAATGTTTCTTATTTAAGTATAGGCGAATGATAAGTTTTACCATAAATAGTAAATTTGGTGTTCCTGTGTTTCTTGGAAAGCCAAATTTATTTTTTAGAAACAATCTGATATTTAAAACATCTGAAAAATTTTTTTTCTGACAAGGCAGGAATCGAACCTGCAAATCTCTAGATACATGCCTGAGTGCTCTAACTATTAAGCCATGCATCAAATGCTAAAATCTTTCAGAATAAGATCCATAAATCTTTCACTGAGATGTGGTGGATCTTGCACCATCTATACTTCAGGAAAGGCAACTTTTCCAATTGTTGCTAATGATTTTGATGTTACTGTGCAGGTCAATCATGCTTAAGCATTTATTATTAAAAATCCATCCATCCCAGTGAAAGATTTATAGGTCTTATTCTGGAAGATTTTAGTGTCTGATGTGTGGTTTAATGGTTAGAGCACTCTGGCATGTATCTAGAGAGTTGTAAGTTCAATTAATACTGCGTCAGCAATAATTTTTTTGAGATGTTTTAACTATTACTGAAGTCTACTTCTACAGTTAATCTGTGTATTTACTATGGATGGATTTTTAATAAATGCTTAAGCATGATTGGCCTGCTCATTAACATCTTAATCATTATCAACAATTGGAAAAGTTGCCTCTCCTGAAGTATAGATGGCACAAGGTCCACCACATCTCAGTGAAAGATTTATAGGTCTTATTCTGGGAGATTTTAGCGTGCGATGCATGGTTTAATAGAGTGCTCTGGCATGTATTTAGAGAGTTGTGGGTTCGATTTCCACCATGTCAGCGTTAATTTTTTTCAGATGTTTTAACTATTGTTGTAATCTATTTCTGCAGATAATCTGTATATTTACTCTATGGATGGATTTTTAATCTTTTTTCTAGATAATCCATAGGAAAGTTTGCAACATAACATGCCTTTCCATTATTTTTCCCAATTGCTGGCAGTATAGAAACAGGTCTAAATAATTGAAGTTTCAAGTTCAATAGGAATTATGTGGGCATTATAAATTTTATGGTCTGTAAATGATAGCTAGGTAGTCATTGGAAGGAGAGCTATGCATCAATCTCCTGTGATGATGCACAGAACTGGAATGTCGGGCCCTGCCTTCTCATGGTGCAGACCGTTAGTACACAAGAGATACTCTCATGTGGAAGGGAATGGAAGGGGAGAGCTGCGGGTTCAAGTCCAGTATGTCGGCGAAATTTTTTCCACAAAATATTTATTATCGTAAATAGTTATAGCTTTATATTATACATCATATGCTTTTTTTTTTCTCCTACTGCAATTTTTCTCCATAAGTGAGTCTAGTGCACAGTGCCTCATAATTTTTCATTTAGGTCCAGCCACAATGATGGGAATTGTATCTTTGTTTTGTTATACTGATGTTTATACAGTAAACTTTAGCTAATACAGCTTATTCAGGTTTTCATTTGAGGACAAGTTCACTGAAACAGTTCTTAATATATATTTAAATGAATAAAATTAATAAAATAATTCAAATTTTTTTGTTTTTTATAATTGAATGCATGAAAGAGTGTCAGTTTTCATTATTTTAATTTCCATAATAGTACATTATCAGGCCACAAGTGATTTTTATCAAAGTGTTCAAACACAAAATGTATAATCAGTTTTCATATTATAAACATATACATAATTACCTGGTATGATTCTGCATATTTTACAACAACCCTTTGGATCCAAAATAATATGCTCCTAAAAAAAAAAAGATACATTTTTAGCACATACACTAAATAAGGATTTTTCAACTATACATAAAAATTTATTTTGATAAATGAAAAGTATTAAAAGAAATCTGCATGAACAAAAAAATTAATTGTTTAATATTTTTATTATAAATTATCATTTTTACAGTAAATGTTTCTCAGAATGACTCAGCATAAAGTAAAAAGTATTCTTCTGTTTATGCAACATTAAGGCATTAAGGTATGTTGCAATTTTTTTTCTAAATGCTCTTCTTCAAAAATGGTACATTTGGAAATTTGCATGGTCTTCTTTGTTGAAGCAGTACATAGAGCAATAAATGCTTAGATAATAAGATAAAGAAAAACTTGATATTGTTGGATAGTGTAGGAGTGAGAAATGCTGCTTCTTTACAATGCTATATTCAGCAATTTTACATGCTTTCCTTTGTTGGAACAGTATGTTTTTGAGAAATGCTTCTTGAGCAAATAGTACAGTTGGCAATTTTCATGGTCTTTGTTGGCACAGTAAGTAGTTGGGAAATGTTACTTTTTGAATTAAATCCAACTGAACTAGCTAGTGAAAGAAATAAAGGATGAAATAGTTTATGTGTCTTATAATTAAAATAAAAAGCTTTGCATTTTTTTTATTGTAGTTTCATTTTTACATTTGTCGTTTTCAGGGTTTCCTTTGTTGGAGAATTATGGGGGGTCAATTCTATTTCTTGAGCAAATATGATAAAGGCAGTTTTTTTCTCCTGATATTGTTACATTTTTATTCTATATTTCTAGAATTACAAGGTGAAATTAATTAGAAACAAAAATAGGTTATTTAAAGCAAAACTCATAAAATTTTACCCTTTTAATTAACTGGAATTTGATATGGATTAGACAATACATAATTAAAATAATCTTGCCATGGGTAAAACAAGTATATAATGCAGGAAATATTCAGTAACCGAATGTTAAATGATACAGGACAAAAAAAAAGAAGAAGAAATGCAAATGTACAAAAGAACCCTTTCCTTACCTTCGGACAGTTGTCAGGTATAGCTGGACAGCTATTTTCTCTGTATGTAATGTAAGGCATATTGCCTGATATGATACATTTTGCTGTAAAACATGGTTCTGAAGCAGGTTGCCATGTATCTCCTTCCTATAAAAGATGGTAAAATATACAAAATCTACAGCATAAGCTATATTTAAACCCACATACAATAACGAAAACAAAGAAAAAGGAAAATTTGCCATTTCCTTCTTCACATAACAATTTTAAAATTACAAATACACAATAATGTGGTATTGTAAAATCTCCGGAACCTCCATGCTCTGCTGGAGTCCGAATGGGCACATATGCCTCTGGCAACCTTCCAGGGCCTCATTGCGTCCATGCCACTGTCATCTGGGCCAAGGGTGGTTATTCTCATTATTAGGTAGGTGGTCATATTATTCTGATACAACTGTGTATGTGTGATATCATAGAAATATCAGAACAAGGTGAGTGAATTTTACAATAGGTTTCAAATTTAAAAACATGCTTTTAGCCAACTCTGCATTTTCTCCATAATAAAACAGTTTTCAATAAATTTAAATGGCTAATGTAGAAAGCTATTAAAAATTTTCATTTTGGACTTTTTTTTTAGTTCCAGAATAACCTTTTCATTTTTTTTTTCAGTATAAAAGGTGACATAAACAGGTGTTGTTGTTGTTTTACCTCTGAGTTGCACTTTTTTGCACACCATGGGCTAAATGGCCAGGTCACATGGACCCCGAAGGCTCAGAGAAGGTTGGGGGAGGGGACCCACTGGAACAGCTGTTGGGAGACAGATGGTAGCCTCCCGTCAAGGCCATCCAGCGTGTTCTTTAACATGCACAGGGTATGGCTCTCCCGCACACGGGGCCACGGCTTGACGTCCCATCCGACGGATGGCGGCCTTTCCAAGCCCATCGGTGTCCCCTACTGACCGTGGGCAGGGCGGGGAATTTTTGCGGAGATAAATCTCAACGCTGACCCAGCTGGGACTCGAACCTGGGAACTACAGATTACGAGGCTGGCGCGCTACCAACTGAGCCACCCCCGCCCCCATAAACAGGTGTGTTTCAGTTGTTACTCAGTTGTACTAATAAGAAACAACAGTTACTTTATTACCACTTTGGTTGTTGATGGAGACATCCAACAACCAAAGTGGTAGCATGCTTCATCTGTGCTTTTGCTCCTATGTACAGAGAAGAAATACTCAGTTCATGCTGGATGGTTAAAAACTGACTCTAAAAATATTGATGAGATGCTCTCATTTGCCTTAACAGTTATTCAGTGAATTTCTCTTTTCAATCACGTTCTGTATCTTAGGTTCTTCTGATCTTAGCCATTTCGCACACTGTATATGAAAGAGTACTGCTTTGGTACAAAGCAACACATTCTAACTTTGACAAATCCACGATAATGAATAGCCAAGGAGAGGGAAAACAACCCAATAAAAATGCTACAGGTATTAGTAAGAACGTTCATAGATATCAGCACTAATATCTACAAATATTATTAAAATTATAGCCCCTAACCTGATGAATTATTCCACCCTCTTCACAAACTGTAGTCTTACAGTGTCCGCAACAATGTGGAGATTCAGGCTCAGGTTCTTCATAAATAGCATACTAAGTAGGAAAAATAAATTATCATTGCAGTATATAAAAATTGGAACAGCAACATAAATAGGTAATCCAATGAAGATCTGTAACTTTAATGTAAGCACTACTAAACAAAAATAAAGTAGGCAAGCTAAAATATTAAAAGAAATTCATCTGGCCATATATATCTTTATAAAATATTTATTAACATCTTTTGAGATATACTGTTAATTTTGTTATTATATGCAATACAATTGAGATCTTATTGTTCCTCTGATGGCTGACTTATAAAATTAAAATATGAAAATATTAAATGGCAGTTTAATCAAGAACCATAGGAATAAAAAAATTCAAAAACATAACTCTTATGGAGACAAATTCCATGAGTGTCTTCTTTATATTAGAAAAATGATGGAAGGTATTAGAACTAAAACTTTGGGGATTTTTTTATTATCTAGAATTGGGTGAAATTTTTTATTTATTATTTATATCAAATAGCTTAATAAGTTAGAGCATCTTATTGAAGATAAGAAGGTATTTTTGAGAAAATTCTATTTTGTTCATGAAAGGGACATGTGATTACACTACAAAAATGCAAGGAGATAGCAGTTAGCTTATTTAGGTTAGCGGCCAAATTTTATTTCCTATTAATAGGAAGTTAATTCAATTTTCTCATCAACAGTGAGAAGCCTAAGGATTCTATTAAAAGCAACAGAAGGTCCAAGGCCCAGGCCGAAACTGGATGTGAAAAATCACTTCTTTACTAGGCAGGGTCTATTTTAACAAATGTTTGGTTGCAATCCAACTTTAATTTAATTTCAACCCATAGTCATCTTAGAACCCCATTTTTTCACTCATGAAATAGACCTATAATTAAAATAATTAAAAAGAATAAAATAAATATATCTGCAATCTCTGTTAATTGCTCACAGTAAATAAATAATCTCTGCTAATCGCTCAGAAAACCTCCAGGCTTGTGATCCACAGATGAGACAAATAACTACATTTCTCTATATATTTGAACAAATGGAGTATTTTACTATTTTAATACATATTTTTAATTGCAACTATGCCATTAAAAATAAAAAAAAATAACATTAATAAGTTTTATCATTTTGCATGTCAGGGTCTGATTAACAATTTTCATATTTCAAATTCTAGTAACCTGAAATTAGATAACTATAGTTAAAAAAAAAGTGTTAAAATGTTTTATTAGTGCCTCAGAAAATGCCATCAAAGAGGAATTTTTTTAAGGCAATAACAAAGCATGAAGAAAACTAATTTCATTTTCCCACTGAATTTTTTTAACACTAAAATACAATAAAATGGAAATCATCAATTTACCAAAAATAAAACCAACTTAAAAACTTACTCTTGGACAAGTGGTATCACACAATGTTTTCTTTTCTGATACTATTGCATCACCATTAGGTCCCTTGACACATTTGAATGTTTTGCACTTGTCTCCATCTGGTGATGGCCACTCTTCATTAATCTATTGCAAAATACAATTTTTAAATTAGTTCCCAATAGCTTTTTTACTATTATTTCTGAAAATCTTATATAAAATTAGCTTAATAGAAAATGAAATGCACACTGTGACAGATATCACATTATAAATACTTTTTCCATGGAAAGTTTCATAACTTGTTTGCTTGCTACTTAACATATTCTCATAAGCTTACTTTTATTATCATTTAGCATGTAATCCTTGAATTTAGGGATGTGTCCCGTGGCAGAGTGGTTAGCACGCTTGGCTACTGATCCAAGGGACCTGGGTTCGAGCCCCTGATTAGGCATGGATGTGTGTGTCGTTTTTCTGCTGAGGTCCTGCCATCCTCTCAGATCTCCTACTGTGGCATATAAACTGACAGGCTCCTGTCGGACCTCTGTGGCAAGCAGCTGCTTGAGGGGGTATTTATTTTTTATATTTTATTAAACATATGCTGTTTAACAATATCTAGGAAGTAGATCTAACACGAGGATCTACAGTAAAGACACAGTAGTGACAGACTACAGTACAGAGTGGCTCTCTGTACAATGTGCTTTTGAGTTTTATGTAACACTACAATTATCAACTACAACTCCTACTGTTAGAAAAAAATTACAACAGTAGCTTTAAAGTTCTAATGATTCAGCACTGGCTTAGGAAAAATATATTCCAGAAACAGATATGGCTTATATTTTGTGACTGGCATAAGAAACTTTATGTAGCACTTCTGATGTATTGTTTTATGCACTATTCTAATTATTGATATCTGTTCAAAGTATGTGTTGAGATAATTAGCTATTAGGCCAGATCAATATGACTTATTAAGCTGGTCATCTGTGGCCACTTTTTATTTTCTTCTATCCATCTGAGGTGTGGTTAACTTCATAAGGTTTTAATGATGATCATTTATTTTCCATAATTAAACTTAGCAAAGTCCTACTCTTTCATTCTTATTTTTATTTGTTAACAAGTTATCCTATTATTTATCACTACTCTTCTCTCATAACCATAGCCAGTTTAAACTAAAAAAAATTGTGATGATTTCTGGATGATGTTCTTCAAAGTGTTTAACTCCCTTGATTTTGGTTCTTGTTTCTCATTATTGTATTACAACTGGCTGTTTAATAGGATGCATTTTTTAATTTATTTACAATAATTCCAGATCACTATAATGATCAGTAAAGAGAAAACTTTTAATTATCTATGGAGATGAACTACCATCCAAGAACCACCATTTTTATTTTATTTTTTCTAGATCCAGAGCTGTTTCACATTATGTTCAATAATGGGAAGAAGTGCTAGATAGTGGCAGTTAATAAATGCTTGAGGGCCTAGGGTTGATCGGATTTGGTGAACCCCCCATAGTTTTAATTTAATTAAAAACAACATATTTATTTTTAACAACATATAATTAGAACATAATATTGCTACAAATATATAGTTAAGAGTATTTCATGTACAAACACTCAAGTGCAAAAAGTTAAGTTGCACATTGGTTGAAATTTAATAAAAATAAGAAATATTTTGAAATTTATATGTAATTAAATCAAAAAGTAAGTTACTTATTTGATATCATGTGGTGAATGTATAAATCAGTGATAAAACCACTTCAGAAGCCTCAAACATGCAAATGAACCACAATATAAATGTTTCTCTAACAGATCTATGCAGAGTTTATTGTTTGCCCATGAATTGCAAATTAGAGACAACCATTCCATTAAAAATGCCTCAAAGATATAGTTTAAATCTCTTGTTAAGGTGGTGTGCCACGGAAACAATAGTGGCTGGCCAGTCTCAAACCAGTGTAGCCAGCTGGCTGATTGTTTCAAATGGTGATCTCCAAACTCTGTAACCAAGATGAGATCTGTTACTTATCTGTAACAACTGAGATCTGTTACAGAGTTTAAACAATTTCAGAATACAAATGATCTCACTAGAAACCCAGTATAAGGTCACAAAAATTACAGCATTTCTAAATGGCTGGTATCTGGCTTTAACTGACAGGTATCATGAAGTGCACTGCCAACTCTCCAACTTGCTTTGTCCGCATAAAGAAAAATTTCATGGTGGATAGTTTTCATGAAGACCACCAGAAGGTGTTCAATGCATAATAACCAGTTGTGTGCACCCTTAAATTCCTTTCACAGAAGAGCTGATTTGAAATGGTCTCAGCAACATATGCATGACACCAGGAACAGTGGGAAACTGTTGTTTTCACACATGACTTGAAATTCAGCTTGCAGACAGATTCTTGACTAATATTCATTTGGGTAGAATGTGGGACAGAGTATACACCTCCACATTTAGCTAGAGGATCTCTGACTATCCAGAAGTATTGGGACATTGCAATGGAATCATGCTCCTGCACATGGAGCCATGTCTTAAGGTCCCATCTGATGAATAATGACATTCCAAGCCCATTTGTGACCCCTTTCTCACCAAGGGTAGGGTGGGAGTTAGTGGAAATAAATTTAAATGCTGGCACAGTTGGGAATTGAATCCGGAAACTGCAGATTATGAGCTTGGCATGCTTACCAACTGAACCAACCCTTGCTTCACATTTGTAATGCCTTGGGAAGACGGACTGCCAGTTTCTGCCCTCCTCTAAAAGCCTCTGTGATCTTAGGATAGTTTTTTGCTCCAGAGGACTTTACTGTCTTCAGAATTGATTGGGAACATTATGGGCAGTATGAGGAATTGCTGTGAATCCTGCATTACTGTCAGAGGTGATCACAACCTTATTAACATGAGATTTTATCTTCTTGGACTTATTTTCATACTTTCATGTAAATATGATAATAAATCACACATCTATTCATCTTATAATAGTTATTCTTATGCAAAATTGTAATCATAATATAACTTACCTCCACATAAATTTGCCTTAAAATCTGTAGAAACCAGTTTCTCCAATTGTAACTTTTGCATTTGATTGCTTAAAGTTATCAAATTAAAGTTTAGAAAGCATTAAATGCCCCCCCCCCATCCAAAAATCCTCAGGTGCACCTTCTTCCATATGCATTTAAAACTGTCTGTAGATTTTAGGTAATGTATAATTTCAAACATATGAGGCAATTTGTAATTTATCATGAAATCGTATTTCATACCTGATCATTCATGAACCTTATAGTTCAGGATCAGTTATAAATTACACTCAAGTGCAAAAATTTCAAACACAAAACAGTCAATCGCTGAAACTGTTTTCTACAGATTTTAAGCAATATTCATATGGAAGTAAGTTATAGTATGATTACAATTTTGCCTAAGAATAAAGATTACAATATGAGTAGTTATCCTTACCCATTTGTAATGATAAGGTAACATAACATTGACTCTCTATAATGAAACTTAGTTGTCTGCAAGACTTGGCAAAACTTATAGTGACTGAGCATTCTACTGGATTCAACAAGGCTGCATTTTTATTTCCTTTTCTCTTTTGTTATTGGTTATATTATGAAAAACTCATTGCAAGGGCAAGTTTAAAGCCTTACAAAGTATAGAGATTATAAATATCTGATTTACATTTTGAATATTTGGTTCTTTTGGCAAATAATGCTGATAAAATGAACTCTTTCATTAGAGTTGTTGATGAGAGTAATAGGTTAGGTTTGGTGATACAGAAAACTAAAGTGATGAAAATAAAATGGTCAGCTTCAGTTCTTTTAATTGTTGTGCTCTTGAGCAAGCTCTCTGTTTAACCCTTAAAGTGTCAGGTTTCTGAAACTGATCTCACTCTGGTGGCTAATTTTAAAGTGTTTTCAGAAAATAAAATACACAACTTTAGAACTTCATCCTGAAGTAAGTGAAAGGAAATAATCATATTATATACCAAAAGAAAGAGCATTTAATTGTGATTAATAAAATGGCAAAAATTCGAAAAAAAATATATATAATAAAAACATACCAGTTAAAGTTTTTAAACATTTTAAAAAATATTTCAAAATTTACTGTATTTTTTTTCCATTTTTTCAAATTATTTTATTATTCTAATATAAATAAGTTCATAATATTTTTTATTAATACTTAAATCTTTCATTTACTTAGTTATTCCTAAATTTTTAGTCATTTATGCAAATAATGCATAATGCATGTGCTTAGATTTTTGGCAATCAGCACACTAAGCTTAAGTAAGGAAAGTGGTGTCATAAAAAATTCGTTTCAGTTTAAAAGCAAGATAATTTAAATAAAAACTGAGAAATATATCTAAAAAAAGATGAAGACCTGTGAAAAAAATTGCATAAAAGTATTTTAAAGCATTTAAAGTTTAAATGAAGCACTGAAATTGAGAAGAAATCATTTTAGAATTAAGCTGTATAATTGCTAAAGAAAAGTTTATTTTTAAAATTGCAGCAAACATTTTGGTTAAAAATCGTCTATAATTCGCCAATAATTAGTGTATTTGGTTAAAATATCATTAAAATTATCGCTAAAATAAGCTCTACCTTTCAAAAATCGCGTTTTTAGGCTAATCATGTAATGCTATGATTCTTCTATTAGAGATCACTACTGGCTTCATTTCCTATCATTTCAAATTAAGTATTCTTTATAATTGCAGTATACATTTGAAAAGCAGTAAAAATAGTTCCAGAAGCACCAGAGTAAAAAAAAAAGTCTTTGAAATCTAAAGTCTTCTAAAATATTGACTGAAAGTGTTCTGCAAAGTTCTGGGATGATGCAACTTCTGGTAGTAATAAAATCAATAACTTAAGTTAAAAGTTTAGAAAGCATTAGAACTCTACTACACTTATAAGTAGGTCACCATACTATAAATCAAAAATCTATTGATAATCCACTATAGTAAGGCAGAATAAAGTCATAAACTAGATCATCGCTATTTGATGCAATTTATAGTGATTCAATATGTGTGTATGATCCCTATAAGCTCAAGTGTTTTTTTTAAAACTTTTTTCATAAAATTTTCAAGCAAAATCAACAGGCAGTATATGTATCATAGACTGAAATGTTATTTTCAAGATTTGATTAGAAACAGTAAAAAATAAATAAGAATAAAAAAAACGGCAATTTATGTTCGGGAAAAAAATTACAATGATGCATTACAGAATGGTAGACTAACTCTGGGCCGCTAGAATCAAAAATGTGAAAACAGTATATCCAGCTTGGACACACAAAGGGTTAATTACCTTAAAAATTGTAAAACAGATACTAGTGATGTAAAATATGATATATACAGAAGAATATGTATTGCTTCTGGGACTTTTGTATGTGGAGATTGTGTGGCAAAAAAAGTGTATATATACTTAAGAACTAAAATTAGGAAAAAATAGTAGTTCAGTGTTTTCTAAAGTTTGCTATGGTAGTAAAACTTGGACCTTTTGTAAGTAAAATAACAAGAAAAATTGATGCTTTTGATTTTAGATGCTTAGATCATATTTTAGATATAATGATTACTTTGAGTATGTAAATAATGAGATAAAGTGGACAGCTGTTAGGAGATAAAAGGTAGTACCCTGTAAGAAACATCCAGAATAGGGGGAGGAGAAGCTCAAATCAAAAGGAAAATAAACTAATTACCATATTTCTATATCATATAAAAAGTTTCAATGGGGGATATTTAGTGAAAAAACGTTTCATATATTAAGCATTTAATGCTTAGTTTTGGGTGACAAAATTGTGAGAAACTCAGGAGACTGCCCCCCCCCCCCACTTAACCAAAAATCTTCAGGTGCACCTTCTTTCATATGTATTTAAAACTGTCTGTAGATTTTTTAGGTAACCTATAGATAGTTTCAAGCATATGGGGAAGAACATTTAACTGACATTTAAAGAAAATTTACAGGCTCAGTGCAAACTATTACAACATGTTGCACTGTAGCATATCTATGTTACAAGCTGCCCAGATAAGCATTGATTTATCTTATTTGAGTTGACTTTATGGCCAGTGATGTTACAGTGCTATCAATTCACAACTTTATTGCTCATAAATCTTGCAAATATATTATATTCAGTGTTGTTTCTTGCTTATCCATGATTGCAGTAGCTGTCAGTTATGCCATGCATAGAAACATATTGTTTGAATTCTGAAGCCTATTTTTGTGCTTTTTTACTATATATATTTTTAATATATTATTTTACAGTAATAATGTTTGGCCATTTGAAATACATAAGAATTACGCCAAAAATTATCAATAAGTCAAATTCATGCACAAGATCTGCTTTTAAAAATGTTTGATTTTTTTTTTAATTCTATGCTTTGACATGTTCATTGGGATATATCTCTGTTTTAAAATAATTTTTGTTGTACTATTACAAAATATAATTATTTAGGAAATAGTGTATGAAGTAGAGACTTACCATATGTAATTTACCATCACTAACACACTGGGCACGGTGATACTTTGGACAACAAATACCTGGTATATTTTCCTGCACATAACCCTATAAAATAAATAAATAAATAAATAAATAAATAAATAAATAAATAAATAAATAAATAAATAAATCTTCATTTTGCCATTACTTCCTGGAAACAATCAATGTAAATGAAACCAGCATAACTGAAACCTTGTTGTTCAATAAGGTAAAAGTGGATTATGTTACAGATTTCATTGCCTAGGGATTTATTCCTTAATAAGTTTTATTGATCCAAGAGATATTAAAATTTGCACCCACTGTAAATCTGAATGGCTACAATGGCCCAGTTTATCTGTATTAATTGCCATATTTTTCACTCATATTAATTAATGATTGCCATTTCAAAGTTAAAGCTAAAATTTAATATTCTCTCTGAACCTTTGCCACCAGTTATCAGTAGTGGTGAAAAACTTCATATGAAAAGGATAAGTATTGATTTTGAATTGAACTTTAAATATAAATCAACCAAGAAACAACTAAATAATGAAAAGAAACTAGTAAGTTGCATTATAGTAAACAGTCACATACAGAATACCATCAAAATGACATAAGTTGCAGATTAAAAAAATTCTGAAAGACAATTTCATGCAGATTTTAAAAATACTCAGTAGTTTTAAATTAAAAAAAAATACCAAGATTTTATGGGTTGTTGGGTTGTTTTACCTCTGAGCGGCACTTTTTTGCACACCATGGGCTAAATGGCCAGGTCACATGGACCCTGAAGGCTCAGAGATGGTTGGGGGAGGTGACCCACTGGAACAGCTGTTGGGAGACAGATGGTAGTCTCCTGCCAAGGCCATCCAGCGTGTTCTTTAACGTGCACAAGGTATGGCTCTCCCACACATGGGGCCACGCTTAACGTCCCATCCGACGGACAGCGGCCTTTCCAAGCCCATAGGTGTCCCCTACTGACCGTGGGCAGGGCGGGGATTTTGCGGAGATAAATCTCAATGCTGACCCAGCTGGGACTCGAACCTGGGAACTACAGATTATGAGCCTGGCGCGCTACCAACTGAGCCACCCCCGCCCCACCAAGATTTTATGAGTGGCACTGTAGCTTATGAAATGAATAAGACACTACACAAAAATACAATCATAAGAAATGGCAAGTGGTAATTTCGAATTAAACTTTAAATATAAATCAATAAGAAATAACTATATAATGAAAGGAAACTAGTAAGTTATATTATAGTAAACATTTACATAGAGAACATCCATCAAGCAACTACAGCAATTTAGTAATTTTACTACTACAGTAAATCCTCAAATTAATGGACTTCGATTTAGCAGACTTCTGCTGAAACAATAAGAAAAATCCATTATTTGCAAATCAGTCTGCACTATTACGTATTTCCCTAGATTGTCTGTAATGTTGCAGTACAGCAGCATTTTTATTCTTTCTGTGTGTAAACATCATCTTGCATCCATTATAATCAACTAGAACGAGGGTCTTTCTGTGCGTAAAGCACCATCTTGCATCTGCATAATTTGACTTTTACAAGTATTAGTGTTTGGGATATTTTATAATAAAAAGTTGAAATTTGAATCAATCATGGCTTCAAAAATATGCATAAAAAGACTAAATTTGAGTGTATAAGAAAAATTTGAATTGATTGAAAATTAGAATCAGGATTGTCTGTTGCACATATTTATTAATTATGAGTATGATGTGAAAAACTGTATCAGATATTCATAAAGTAAGAAATAAGCTTAAGAATTTTGAACTGAATTTATGATGTAGAAGCTACAAGTAACACAGATGGAAGTTAGGCATGAAAACATATGAAAAAGGCACATGAAACATCACTCAAAGAACCATCATTGAAGTACATCAGATCACAGTGGCTGTCCCACAGTACTCACTCAGGTAATAATTATTAATGACTTTCATTTCTTATGTAAAATCACTAAATAAAAAGTAGCAGTACCCATTCTCTCCAATTAGTCCATTAAATCGAGGATTTACTCTCTCTCTCTCTTTCTCATATATACATATGAGTGTGGATCATTTAATTCATGGATTGCCATCGCGAACAATCAGCAGCTTTTTGTATGAGTTAATACATGATGTGTGGCAACGTATTGACTCTTCAAGGGCATGGAGCAGTGAGACCCCTCATGCATTGAGACCATATCTCAATGTGTTTTAACTTGTATACACAAGTTAAAACACATTGAGATATGGTCACAAGTTACAGCAGAACAGTATGCAGTCAGTCTGTTAGTTTCTTGCTTCAGAAAGGTGTTCGTTTTTGTATTGTTACTTTTTTGCAGGCTACGGCTGATCTGGAAACTGAGCAGTGGTATATGATACATTACTGTGTTTGGTAGGGAAAGAATATTTTTTGTTACATAGTCAAAATATGGTAACTTGATATCTAACACAAATGTTGAACAGAGTTCATAGGGACAAACATATGGCTGCTGTCTGCTTTACCATTTGTTATAAAGTATAATCCCTTCTCTACCATATCAACTGAAAATGGCCCAAACTGCAGGTAGGAGGTAGTGAAGAGGAAGGAATAGCATTGATTGGACAAGTCCATTTATAACCTAGGCCATATTACTGGTATGGTAATGAAAGGGTTAAGGTATCTCCCTTCTATATCCTTGGTTTATGGTAAATAATAGTGGTACTTTTACTATGTTTTTTAATTAATATATCTTAATATGGAAGTTTTAAATTTTTTCCAGTTTCATGTGTAAACTTCATGGATGGCAAAATCCCACAGAAGGTTTGTAATGGTTGTTTTAATAATTTTGGATTACACTCAAATATGGCAGGATTGGCTGTACGATGTTGCTGATGTATGTATTTCTATTCAGTACCCCCTGTACAAACAGAGTACTCTGTACAAACACTAGACACTAGTATTCAGGTACCCTGGTATTCAGTGCACTGGTATTCAGTGTATCATGTACAAATTACCAGACACGTACAAGAGTGATAACTAATCGCTACCCACACCATGATGTCCATTGTGGGCCCTGTGTGTTGCTGGTGGATGCACGAAGGAAGAAGCTGCTTACCTTGTCACCTTCAGATGTGTAAAAAACCATCAGATGCTCCTAAGCAGAATCAGCTTTCGTCACTGAAGACCACAAACTACCATTCTTCCCTCCAATGAACTCATTCTTACCACTGCAAATGTGCTCAACAGTGGCAACCATGCCAGCATCAAGCGTGCCCGTAGTCCTGCTTCCAAAAGATGATTGTGTATCATTCTTGTAGACACCCTTGGTACATACAACAGAGGATTGAATTGTGACACTATAGCTGTCTGGTCTGCCACCACTGCCCTCTTGATATGCTGATCCTCTCGTGCATCCGTAACACTGTGTCGCCCGGAACCACATCTGCAAGCGTGAATGCTCTTCTGACTATCAACGCCACCATCATACCACTGCTGATACCTCTCATCCAATGCAGTATACAATTTGACAAAAAGACCAACCTACTTCGCGAAGACCCATTATATGACCTTGCTCAAACTTCGCAAACCGAACAAATGTTGCGCACCTGCATCGTCCAGGCATGGTAGCTTCTTCAAAGAGCACTGAACTACACAACACAAGATGAATAACTTCTTTCTTCATGCCTTAGTCCTTAAATACATGCTGCGTACATTTGCACATTGTCATCCTCAGTGACATCATTATTTCACCCAATGACTTTCAATCTTGGATCATGTTATCTGCTGCCCTTAACTATTAACATATTATAATATGATGTTCCTAAAGTAATTCTTTCTAGGTGTTCTTTTTTCAATTTCTGCCAGTGTAATTAAGGACTGGTAATCCACATTTAGTCACAACACTGAATCTATCTCCTGAACATTTAAGGAAACTATTGTTTTATAATATTCTCAGCACAATGATTCAAGGTCGTCAGTCAATTTTTGTTCAGGGCAAGCAAAGGGGTGTGTTCATGCCTGTGAGGCAAGAAAGTTATTTTACCTATTGAATAGTTAGATTTTTCACATAGCACTAAAATTGACTATGAAATAATATAAAATTATGTTTTAAGTCCATTGCACCAGAGGAAAATGCTCCATTGCCTATGCCTTGGCATGGCTTTGCACTGATTATGTAGTAACAAAAAGTGACTGAATTGCTTAAAATAATTATTGAATTTGTATGATAAAGTCATGAATTTAGACATGTTATATATTTCTGATAAGTTATTGTATTTCAATGATGAAATTGTTGTAATTAAATTTACATTTATTAATTAGATGCACTATTTTAAACCTAAATTTCAGCAAAGTATTGCTTCATGCATTACTACTCAAAGTTGCAGTAGTTCAATAGTTGGGTCTTCAAACAATAATAGCAGCCAATTGCTGTTGCCACCTTAACTAGACCTTCTTCTTATTACTAACACATTACTCACAACACTTACATTAGTATTTGACAAATCAGTCACTGTGGGACATTGTTCAATTTCACAGTTTTGAGCAATCTGGCCATCAGTTTCTTTGCAAGAACATTTTATGCACAATCCATCTTCCCATGAAGAACCAAGCTAAATATGTAAAGAAAATTATTACATTATTACTTTTAAGCTAATAAATAATTATGTTAAAATTACACATTAACAAAGTTCAATTTAACAGGAGTACTATATAAGCTGGATGGAATACAATCCCATGACCTTTTGATATGTAGGTTCTGACTGAGCTACTGGCTTCCAATTATAATCTCTGATAACAAGTGCTATGAAAATACCTGATCAGAAGAAATATTCCATGGTTTTATGCAGTGGTGGCTCATGACTGAAATTTTTTGGTGGGGACAGTCAGATTTTGATGGAGATAAACTTGTTTACAGGTTTCTGAAACTCTAAACAGCTCTCAACAATCTGCCTATGCAAAAATATTTGATCAACTAAATTCTTAATTCTATTAAACACAATAATGCAAAGAACTTTACCTGTAACACAAAGTAGGCTGATACCCCTATATTATTACAAGAACTGCAATCAACTTTTTTAAAGATAGGGATAATATTAGCTGTGGTAAAATCCTTAGGAACAATGCCTTTATTATAAAAAACATTCAAAATTTCCATCAGCCATGTGGCAACAGAAACATACCCAGCTCTAAGCATTTCAGTAGTAATTTCATCTACCCCAGGGAATTTATGTAATTTCAGAGATAGCCAAAGCAACTTCAGAATGTAGGCCAACATTAATGCCAGTAATGTATCTATCATCATTACAAACAATGGTAGTAGAACTAATTACATTGTTTAGAACATTTCTGAAATGCTCAACCCACCTAGCCATGATAGAATCTTCACCTTCAATAGTCTTACCATTTTAATCCTTCAATCTGTTTTTCATCACACAAAACATTAACTGCAAGTTCTAAATAGAAATAGAGGAACAGAGGGTTGAAATATTGAACTAGAAGGAGTAATCAAAGCAAGTTGATATTATACATATAATCGTTCAAAATTCGTTCTACACATCTCAAAAATGTTAATTTAAAATCAGATTACATACTTTTATTAAAATTTCCCATTGAATTCTCAACAGGTATTTAGCTAATATGATTTCAGAAAAACATATGTTGTAGGTTAATGACCAAAAAAGTATAGGATGAATGGGGTTCTTCATTGACCATTACAATGGCAAGAAAGTACATACTGGCTTTGATGTAGTTTTCCATGCAAAATGTAAGACCTTTTTATTGTTTATTCCCATCTGTTGAATATAGGGAATGAAAAGTGCATATATATATATACCTTAATTTTGAAACATTAGTTTATATCAGGGCTATTAAAATAGCTCCTGACAAGCTAAAAATATGCATTCTATTGGCATCATGTGAAGAATTTTCAATACAGAAACAAAAGAATAATATTTGTCTTAGAAAATGAATTATGAAAAATATATAGGTGAAAATTGTGAAGCATATTACATATATAAATTTTATTACTAATTTGCTCTAAACTTTATACATATAACACTATCATAAGAATATTTGATTTACAAAATACAGAACTACCTATCTGCCTACTAAAAATACAGGATTTTGTGTTTCAAAAACATCAAGTACCAGAATGACATTTTGGTTTATTGATTTGGAAACATAAAGTACTGGAATGGTATTCTGATTGAATTTCAGTAATGCTTTTGGTAATTGCTTTCACCACTGGTCATGATATATTTCCCTCATTAAAGAAAAAAATATGATTAATATAGCTTTCCTCAGATGCAACATCCATATCCCACTTCATTGTTTGATCTTAGAATTTGGGAAATCAATAAAAATTACTGTTAGCTATTCCAGTTTTTGTATTATATGGAAGTACAGTTAGTCACAAAATTTATTGTGACACCGAGTTTTTACAGATTTTAGCTTTTGTTGATTTCTTTTATAACTTTAATAAAAATCACACTGTGTAAATCACATATTGTAAAAATCACAAAGTTACATTGAATATCTGTAAATAAAAATTAGTCACACGTTAATTTCTATCCATTAATTTTAAAAACTGCATCATCTGTTGACTTTCATCTAATATGTCTCTAACCATTCTACTGAAATGGTTAGGTGACATGATAATGTTATACTGGAACTGTAAAATTTGCAAACATTTATAATGGTTGCAATTAGTGTATTAATCTAGCATTGCAATGGGAGACATCTGTTACTTTTGCCCCACTGACTGGTTAAAGCAACACCATAAAGAATGAACATTGATTCTTACACTTAAATATACATTATACTTTCAGTCATTTCTATTTCTTCTTATTATCTGCAACATTAGTAAAATCACTGGTAAAAAGACTGATTATTGCAGGTGATTAAAGTCATCACAAGAACCACAATTCAGGATTCACTTGTGAAAGTCAACATTTTTATTATTAAATTAGATACTCAATAAAAGGTAAAGAAGTCTGATTTAACTTGACAAGTGATAGCAATATCCTTCATATATCTATGGTACCTATGCAATATATATTTATGTGTGCGCAGGATGACTGATTATATATTTTAAATTTTTGGATTTTATCTATTAATGGCAATACTACAAATTAAATTCTAATAATTTTTAAGTGGATTATCATTCTATCACATGTAATTATAAACTTCATCAAAAAATAATAAAAATATTGTACCTACATTTACTTTTTTTACTCCAACCACAATTAAAACTTTAACTCCACAGAAAATGTTTTCTATCAAAATAAGACTCGTTATGAATATTTTTCAAATGCAAGATAAATGAAATTTCAAAAATTAAAAATGCAACTTTTTCATAAAAGAAATAATTTACCTCATATGCCTCAACATAGTACTGTTCTTGAGATAACTGAAGATTTGACCCATTTACTACATCATAATGATGTTGATACAAACAAAGCCTTTTAGGTGCAGAAGTAGCAGATGGCACTAAAATAAAGTTATATTTTAAAAGTTTGACATAATGATAGAATTATAAATTTTCTACACTTTTTAACATATCCTAATGATAGAATTATAAATTTTCTACACTTTTTAACATATCCTTACAAAATTAGATAAAAAGAAATTTTCATCAAGAACCCTACTTGCTATAGAGATCTGAGAGAAGTCTTAAGTACAATTACACACCGCAAAGATCTGCAAGGAAGGCATGACCTCTGTTGAAGGATGATAGAAATATCCCTGTCTTAATATTAAAAACACAGTGTGTACTTCTGTAAATACAAGAAATCGCTATCAGCACTGTTAAAATATTAACACCACTTATTGTGCTTGAAATCATTGATCGTAAACAAGAAATAGTAATTAGCGAATGGGTTGGATTGTTTATCTCTGAGCAGCAATTTTGTGCACACAATGGGCTAAATGGCTAGGGTTGGAGAAGGGAATCCACTGGAAAACTATTAAAACAGATAAGAGCCTCTTATCAAGGCCATTCAGAGTGTTCTTTACCATTCACATGGGGCCACAGCTTTACATACCATCTAAGAGATGGTAGCCTTTCCATGCCCATGGTATCCTCTTTCTGACTGAGAGCATAGTCAGGGTTTAGCAGAGGTAAATCTTAACAATGGCACAGTTGGCAGATTATGAGCCTGGCATGCTATGAACTGATCATTTAACATTTCTGCAAAAGCATTCATTATGCACCCTTTAGCCAATGCAGATTCATTTAAAGTGGGTATTCATTTTTTCCTGTTATAAAACTGTTAAAAAATAAAAAAATTATCTAAAGAATTTCTGATGCACAGTGTAAATGACATCTAGCTGGCGAAGCAGTCTATCCTTAATGCATTCTGTCTTGTGTGAGAGATTTTATGAAAGTTTTGACTATTAAAGCCATTGAAGAGATGTTTTCCATAATCAGTGCAGAACTTTGTTGAAGGGGCACACTTATGACTTCACTTAAGAAAGTGCTTTAAAACATAGTTGTGCCAATAGAAAAGAGTCATTAAATAATTTTGAACTTTAAACTGAATATAAAGAGAGAGAAAAAGTGAAGTAATTGATTCTGGACTCCTTTTTCAGGTGAGAGCAATGCTCAGGCATTAATTTGGTTTTTCATTTTATTTATGCAAAAGTTTCATTAATCTTTTTTTTTTTCACAGCTTTTCATTGTATGTGTCTCTGTGTTCTATAATTCATTTTCTATAATTAATTATTTAGATGCCTTAAGATTGGGGTCCACTAATCTTCATTAAAGTTATATTACAATATCCCTGGAAAATGAGGATTTCACTTAATGTGGAGTTGTCAGGAATGCATGCACTACATTAAGTGTGTGTGTGTGTGTGGGGGGGGGGGGGGGGTTCCTGTAATTTAAAACAAAATTCAAAATTATTTATTCTTACACTTAAATATACATTATAGTTTCAGTCATTTCTATTTCTTCTTATTACTGAAGTGTGTTCCTTATGTCATGCACATGTGTAAAAAAAAGAGTACATAATAACAAATTCACCCAATTCTATTTTTACATGGATTTTTTTTACACGATTTTGATTTAACATGGTTTAGAAAAAAATTCCAATTCTCTTTTTACACGATTTATTTTGATCTAACATGGTTCAAACAGTGACATTTTAAAAATCTCCATTTGAATTTCAAGAAAAAAATTCAAAGAAAATTCAAGAAAAAAAATTCCTAGAATTTACATTTATAACAAAGAACCGCTTTTATAGTCACATTTTTTGAAGTAGTTTTAACTTTGAAAATGTACCATAGATACACATTTTGTGCATTAAAATCCCCAAAATAAAAACTACATTAACAGAACTACACAACAATTTTTCTCTATTTTATTTTCTATTTTATGGAAAAATTGTACAAATCTACTTCATTCAGAATAAAGTGGCAACATTAAGTTCCAAGAATTCCCTCAATGTTATCTTCAATACATAAGTTAGTCTTGGTCTCTCATTTCATGTTTAAAAATGTTTAGATGTTTAATAGAAGAAAAAATTTTTTTTTGTTTTGTTTTTTGAAGTTTTGTGTGCATATATTTCGACATAAAATATTATGTGCATTATGTGCATTATATTTCGATATAAATTTATTAAATTTTGCTGATTAGCAATTTACAATTTTTCATCATCTGATTTATTAACTACAATTCAAATATTTTTCATAACCCTTATCATGATATTGGATAATTCAACTATATAAAAGCAGAAAAGGAACGCTATCTCTTTGGATACTAAGATCAAATTTTAGATCGTCTGGCAACTGGAGAAGGTTCAACATCCATAGGTAAATATTTTGGTTTGAATGAAGCTACCGTAAGAACCATCAAGAAAAATGAAGTTGCTATTAGAAAATATGTGCTTTCTGGAACAAAATTCAGCACTAAGTTGTCATCGTATACGAGAGATATTATAAAAGTGAAGATGGAAAAGGCACCAGTAATGTGGATGGAAGATAACTCGCAAAAAAGAATACCTCTAAGATGGAAATACCACAAAACAGAAATATTGGTGGTGCCTGGCACCTCTGGCCCCCAAAGATGAGTCGCCCTTGAGTTTACTGTTTTTTATTTTGTTTTTGAGCATCCATAGTTGCATTTTGGTATATGCATGATTGCTGCATTTGCACTCATTAATGAATGGCAACTTAAATATTTCTATCTTGAAACATTTGATTTTTGCTCCATCCTCCTCCCAAAAATTCCTGTTGACATCCATGCTACCATACCATGTTGCATTAAAAAAATTCATCTATGATAGAACCTAAGTTTGAATTTAAAATAGCTTTATTTTTCCACTTCATTTATAGCTGTGGGGGTGATGTAGGGGCCATTTAATTTCATGAGAATATTTGTGTATATAGTAAACAAATCAATTAGAGTTCTTATCCTTACCCATAAATGAACTCGATTTAGAAAACTGGAATGACTTTTTCTCCCATTTTCTTAAGTTTGACATTTCGAATTTTACTTTTTTGTCCATCAAATTTTGGTAGGCTTCCTACACTAATTTATAACAATAACACTTTTTTTTTGTCCATCTTATAGTTGGTAAAACCTAAAAAGCAATTATTTTTGCATGCATAAACTGAAATAAGCAGTACTGTGGTAGAAATTTTTGGTCTGTAATCTTAGGTTCATTTCATTTGCTATCAAAACTGGTTATACTTCTGCCTCTTGGTTACTACATATATCAGAGCAGAAATATGCTATTTATAAACTATTCTATAATATATTTATGTGTTTAAAACTTTCCTGAATACAGCAGAATTAGCAATTTTAAATATTTGTAGATAAGAAAAAATTCTGCCTCATAATGTCTCTAGTTACACAGTTTAACCAGCAGCTAGAATTGGTGTAAATTAACTGAAGTTTAGCAACTCCATTTGAGATATATAAAAGGTATGTAGCTTAAAAAAGAAACTATTTACATAACTTAAGCAGAAATAATTAATACTTACCACAAGAATAGAGGTTGCAACAAGCATTTGGATGAGGGGGAATTACTTCTAATTTTTCATCCATTCCACATATTGGTGGATCAGGACAGGAATTTTTAATACAGTTAATAGTCAATTCATTTGTACATTCACATGTTTGACATAGGCCCTCATCCCACTGATCACCAACCTTATTTAAAAAATAATATAAAGTGCTTTCAAGTAAAATATAAGCAAGTAAACTGTAAGCAAATTATTCAAAAACTGAAATTTTACTTAAAAAGAAAAATTAAAGATTGTAAGTATACTGCTACATAAACAGCAAAACTACAAACAACATCTACACTTTTCTAGTATATAAGCTGAAAAACTTCATTATTTGGTAAACACAGAACAAACAAGAAAAATTTGATTATCTTATGTACTGAAAAATGATCAATCATTACATCATAGCCAATCAAAGCTAGGAAAATAAACCATACTATATTAAAAGTGGAACTTTACACACATGCATAAAATGTTAATAGCAGTCTTAAGGTCAGAGGAAAAATTGTCTTTAACATGATGAAATATGAACCTAAAACTTTTTAATAACATATCATATGCTCTACTACTAAACTACTGGCAAATGAGCAATATTTCTACTAAATGGGGGGTAGAAGTTCTTAATCCTACCAGTGTCCAGCTGAAAAACTGGTTTACATCCAAGGCCAAGCTATTTTCTCCCTATGCTCAGTCAAAAAAAAATTAACTTTATAACTTTTTGCCAAATAACTAATGAAAGGAATTATAGCATGTTATATGCCAAATTCTAAATTTTCTGAAAATAAATTATTTAACATAAAAGACAATAGTTTTATTTTAATAGGACTTTTTTAGAGTTCTGTAGTAAGAAAATGCATCTGGCAATACAACTATAAATTTATATAAAAAAAACAAACTAATAGAAAAAAATGGTTATAAATGCACATGAATAGAAAGGCTATTTATTTCTGAATAACAAAAAAATTAATTTTCTTGTTTCAAATAAATATTTCTCCAGTTTTGTAATTTTTTTTCTTGGTACCATACTTTGAGAAAAGTTCAGGCTTTTAGCCAATTGTGCCGAGTCAAAACAAGTCAACTTTAGAATTAAAAAAAAAAAAACCAATCAGCAGAAATAAGTCATGTTATACACCAAATTAAACAGAATTTACAAGCACATTAATTTTAATAAGGTATTTTCACAGTGATATAGTGAAAAAAATAGATTGCACTATAAATTTAAGGCTTAAATGTTGGAAAATGTGATGAATAAAAACAATTAAATTATATATTTCTTGAAAGTAAATTTCTTTCCAAATAATATTATATTTACTTGAAACATGATTTTTATTTCTTTTAATGATTCTTTTCAGTGTGGTATATTTTAAAGCATGAGCCAGCATTATATAAAGTGACTTGAATTGCTAACATTAATGGGATTTTCTGTCCTGTTTATGAAATAGAGGAATGCTTTCTAGGTTGCTTTGTTTTTTACTAAACATTGATTTTTTGGGGGGAGGGGGGGATTTTTTACTGAATTTTTAGGATTTTGTCTAAGTGCTGAAAAGTTAGTGCACCAAAGCAAAAAAAAAAAATAAAAAACATCTGTATAGTCAGAGTGCCACAGTCAAGTTACAGGGGGTGGAGTGGGGGTGAGTAAAATATTTTAGAATTGTTGAAAATATAAACTTAAAAACTTGTACTATAATTTTTTTAAATAAAACTTTGCGGGGGGTGTAAAATGTCCTCAGTGAGTGTAGCTCGGGGGGTGGGGGATCTATTTCGAAATTGCCCTCTCACAGAAGGACTGATATAGTGCCAAGGAAGTTCTTTTTTGCTTCTGTATCCAAGACCTCTTTCCTTTTCATAAATTTCAGGAAACAATACAAAAATCAAAATTTTTTTTACTGAAAAATGGAGAAATAATAAAAGAAAAATTAATATACAACCTAATGCGATGTTAAGCGGCACTTTTCTGCACACCATGGGCTAAATGGCCAGGTCACATGGACCCCGAAGGCTCAGAGAAGGTTGGGGGAAGGGACCCACTGGAACAGCTGTTGGGAGACAGATGGTAGCCTCCCATCAAGGCCATCCAGCGTGTTCTTTAACGTACACAGGGTATGGCTCTCCCGCACACGAGGCCATGGCTTAATGTCCCATCCGACGGACGGCAGCCTTTCCAAGCCCATCGGTGTCCCCTACTGACCGTGAGCAGGGCGGGGAATTTTGCGGAGATAAATCTCAACGCTGACCCAGCTGGGACTCGAACCTGGGAACTACAGATTACGAGCCTGGCGCGCTACCGACTGAGCCACCCCCACCCCAATCACGTGTGAATCCAGCCACCTGCACCCTTGGCTGACTCCAGTGTAGTGTGCAGTAAGCTGTGACTTAGATACAGTGTCTTAAATCCTAAGAAAGGCTCTATTTTTACTTTTACAGTTTTGATTTTAAGGGCAAGAAAAATGCATAGAATGCTGGGATAAATGATAAAATAATTCTAGGAATATTATAATAAGTTTAAGGCAGAAAAAGAGTGTAAAACAGAAAAAACAAAAACAAAAAAACAACGGAGGTGCATACTTCGCACTTACTTCTAAAATCTTCCGTTTTTAAAAATAGCAGTTTTTTGTTATTTTTCAGGAGATTTTCAAAACGTTAAGAAAAAAATGTTTTGATAATAGTTCAAGTGAAACTTGTGAGCTTAAATCAGAAGGTTCCTTCAGCAAAGTGTAATGTTAACAAACAAATCGGCAATACCTTATAATGCTTCTAAGAAATGGCAATTAGATGGCTTTAACAAATCATTTATATTACAGTTTAACAAAATATGCATCAAATGAAAAAAGAAAATATAATTTTTTTAAGCCTGAATTATGTATTTAAAAAAAAAATTGTTGTACTAAAAACACATACATACGACCTTGGCCTTTAATTGCGAATTCTGTTAACATATACATAAGACGTGGACATTGGAAGAGTTAAAGGGGAAGGAAGAGGGGATATAAAGCATTTTGTGACAAAATCAATTTTACTACATGAATTTTTTTAATGCAATGAAACCTTTTTTTTTCTAACTGCTCCCAGGAACATTAGTTGTTTGGTAGTGCCTATATATATATATAGCCGTCCCGTGGCCGAGTGGTTAGCGTGCTTGGCTACTGATCTACGGGATCTGGGTTCGAGCCCCGGGTAAGGCATGGATGTTCGTGTTGTTTTCTGCTGAAGTCCTGCCATCCTCTCAGATCTTCTACTGTGGCATATAAACTGACAGGCTCCTGTCAGACCTCTGTGGCAAGCAGCTGCTTGAGGGGGTATTTATTTTTTATTTATATATATATATATAAGTATTAATATTTAATTAGTTATAATTGCCTATTAGTACATTGAGACAAAATGAAGCAAATTATAATTCCCTGTATAAAAGCATACAATTAAACCCAACTCATGCACTAAAATTAATTAGCATTTAGTGGTTAGTAGTTCAGTGACCGAGCATGTCATAGATAACAATAATAATATGTCCTAAATAATTGCTACAGTACCTAGAAGAAAGAATTGGAGAATTAGCAAACTCTTAGAAACTGCAAACTTTGTCATTTTGGTATTTTAAATTGGATAACCTACATAGCACTCATCAGTCAGGGTATAAAAGCACATGCCCAAAGGTAACCCATCATCATACCAAGAACAACATTGGTGAAGTGATATTAGTGACTTCCAGTGGAATCTCATCTATGGGGTTTTTTAATATAGAGCATCTCTAAGGTAGCAGCAACTTTTGCGGATGTGATGAAGGATTATGATATGTAAATAAAATGCGAATATACTACTGGACCACTGAGCTACTGGCCGCCGATCAAGATCTCCTCTAATTAACGCTATGAACATTCCTTTTATGTCACATATAGGCGCTATTCAAGCAATTTTAGCCACAAGAGACTTTCTAGGAGATCTTGATTGGCGGTCGGTAGCTCAGTGGTCCAGAGCACCTGACATGTTATCAGGAGGTCGTAGGTTTGTATCCCACCTGGCTCAAGACAAATTTTCCTCTAAAATTAGAATCGACGTCAAAGTGCTGATTTATTTGTGGATGTTGAACAGTCGAGTTTATCCCATTATTTATCATACGTATATACAGCAGCCGCTGGTGTTATTAGCGTCCAATCTCTCAGTTATTAGAATCAAATCAACTCGAAAATATATAAACAAATATTCGGCATGCCAATGGGATCGCCGCTTTCCTGTTTACTGCAGATATTGCTATAAGATCGATAGAAGAAAAAAATATTCAACCTTTAGGACCGGAAATTAAATTTTGGGGACGATACATCGACGATATTCTACTTTTCTATGAATCAGTAAAAAAAAATCTAGAAAACCTCCAAAGAAAACTAAATGCAGTCTTTCCAACTATAAATTTCACACTGGAACAAGAAATCGACAAAACACTCCCATTCCTGGATTTTAAAATTCATCGAGCAGAGCATTCACTTGACTTCAAAGTTTATCAAAAACCATTTGCACCTACGATCCTGATCCCAGCACTTTCTAATCAACCAATTAAATACAAAAAATCCTCCATCTACGCAGCATTCATCAGGAATAAAAGATATTCCTCAAATAAAATATACTTCGAAAAAGAACGAGCACACATACACTCATTAGCCAAAGAGGTGGGGTACAAACCTGAATTTATCAAAAAAGTAGAAAAAGAAGCTACCTTCCGGCAAAAAAATATCATCCCAACCCCAAGCAGCTCAAAATAACAAATCGAAATTCACAGCAAGCTGTCCCAACATACCATGGCTCATATAAACGCTGCAGGCTATTATGAAACCATACAACTATAAAGTCACAATAAAAACAGAAAAAACCATACTGAAAATGACAGAGATTTTATCCCAACCTCAGGTGGAATATATCAAATCCCAGTCGAAATGCAAGTAAATGAAGAAATTAAAATGTGCGATTACTACAGAAAAACCAAAAGACCCTTCAGACAAAGATTAAAAGAACATAAAAGAGATACAAACAACCGAAAACAAAACACAGCACTGGCAAAAGCCATCTACCGTGATAATGCAATACCAAAATTTAATGATGCTAAAATTATTTGCGCTCCACCGACACAATATCAACTCAATTACGCTGAACAGCTTGCAATATATAGGAATAGAGAACATAGCATCAACGAAGAAATTTACTTCATCCTATCAGCCTGGAAACTTCTTCTTGATAATCATACGGAGAAACCCATACTACCCTATACTACAGCCATAATCAACCAGTATACGTACCCACATCCAAAACATCCGAGTCTGAAATACACCACTGCGCATGCACCGCCTTCAGACCAAGATCAACTTCCATGTGCCCCCAAACTGTAACCTTACACTTAAAGAAGCTCCTGCCGAAGAAGGGGCGAAACTAGTCGTGCCACCCGTACATACAACAGCCGTCAAAGGAAGAGGGGAACAGAAAGCAGACTTGACCACAATGCTAATGCATTGGAATCAACTCAGAGTAAGTGCTTCTTTCATCCCTCTGCAACACATCCTTTGGAGGCTAATAACACCAGCGGCTGCTGTATACACATATTTTTGCATATAGCAATATAGTGAACATTTAAGAATTATTAAACTTTGTTTGTTTTAGAAACTTTTGAATATTTGCTATTTTTCTCTTGAGCAATGTTAATTGATTTTTGATTAGATTTAAACTTTAATTAAATTTGACAATCCTTTTTGAATTCTTACTCGATAAGTAATGCTAGATAAATACAAAATGAATCCTATTTCAACTTAGATTGGCAGATTAATATTGCCTGACAAATTATCTGGAATTTTGAATAAATTTGGATCAGACTTGTTTAACATCATTTTTTAACATCATTAGCATCATAATTTGGTCCAACTTGAAAAGTTAATAATCTTTGGAGCATTACAAAGACCTGTGAAGTTGGCCACTCCTAAGCAGGAAGAAAAAAATAAATCTAGTCATAGAAGACCAGATCAATAGATCACAATGAACTGTTATCCCTTCCCTTTTCTTCCCTTCTGGAAGTAAATCTCTCTTTCGAAAGCAGGATTGGACTTTTGCTGGTATACTTAGCTGGTTCTCTGCATCATCACAAGGTAATGGTACACAGCTCTCCTTCCAGTGTATGCCGAGCTATTTAATGATGAAGAAGAATGGCTGCAAAATTTTGTTTACTTCAGATAGTAAAATTCTTTACATTGCTGTAAAGTCTGGATTTCAAAAGTGTCTAGGTTGAGATTACTTCTGATAAACAAAAAGGGAGAAACCATCACAATCAGAATGACCACTGTGCAATAGAGGGAATATTAAATTGCTCCTTTGTAGAACTATATGTTGTACATGTTTAAAAAAACACTGGATGACACTAATGGATGGCTTCCAAGGTTGTTTCTTTTCCCTGATCTGTCCTAATCCTCATCAAAATCAGAGACTGTCAATTGGGCAACTGTTTAGCAAAAATTACATGAAAAAGATAAAACAATTCAAACTAAAAATTTTCCTCCAGCTAATCAAGAAAGAACAAACAAAAATTCTTATGGAACATTTATTTAAGCAATGTTTTCTTCATTAGCATCCATACATAAATGAACATTTAAAATAAAGTATGAGAAATTATGATCAAAATATTATTTAAAAAATCAAGATTGAGATTCAACTGATACATTTCTAAAACTTGAAAATATTTTTGCATAATATTTTAATACAGAGCTTACAATTTGACTTTACATATAAATATTTTACTCTGGAATGCTCATGAACATTTAATAAAAAGTATCTGAATCACAGCAATATTCATAAAAAGTAACTTACCAAATGCCCATCTTCACATGTTTCTAAAATGGAAGATAAATACAAAGTGTTCATATTTTTTTAAATATTGTTTTTCATTAGTTTAACTACATTTAAGAAAATATTTTGATTTCAATATTATGCTTATACCAGAGAAAAATATCTTTAGAAAACAGTAGCTGTGCATATTTGACATATATTAAAATGAATCAGTTACAGTGCTTAACAAAATTAAGGTATCATAAAATATAGCATAACTGTTCTATTGTATGATGTAATTAAACGAAAATTTACTCAGAAATGTACTATAGCACAAAAAGGAAATGTATGTAAAAAAGGGTAGAAAAGAATCCTCATAGCAGAAATCATTAAAACAAGCAAAATATTGTGCATTGTAGTTGACTTCAGATGCTCCAAAATATACGCATATGACAACAATAAAGGAGTGTGATCCCCTATGACAGCATAGATCATGCTCAATACAAGGTTGTTCAGAAGTGCTTGAAGCATAAGTCCCATTCTTTCACAAGAGCTAACTTTACCTTGCTGAGTGGCAGAAGAGGTGGCTGACAGTTTGCCAGAAATCCCATTTAGGTCTGGCAATTTTGCTGGTCATGTAATTCATTGGGTATCTTCTGTTTCTAAGTGCTCCTGGCACCAGATTTGCTCTATGCAAGACAGGCATAGAGAGCTTGAAACCTCTTGAGAGTTTCGGTATTATATATCTTGTAGGGCAGTCCTAAAAAAAAACATGGACTGAAGTATGTCAAATGAGACTCAAATATATGAAATCTCTTCCTCCATTGGAAATTTCTGGGTGTGCCATTGCCAGTGACTGACTACATCATAGATTTTGCTGCAGTATTTGATTATGATTCACATGAAACTGAAAGAGCTAACAAGAAAGTATTGTTTCCTTGCTAAACGTTCTGATGAAAGAAGTGACTAAGAATAAAAACTGATAAAATATAATAAGACTTGAATCATGATAATGAGTTTGTGCAAAAGGTTACTGATGGTAATCATCATCATTCTCAAGCAGCCATGGGCTACAGAGGTCTAGGAGGTCCAACCAGACTACGCAATTTAGTTCTCCAAGCATATCTGTCCTGAGCTATATCTGCTGCATCTTGCCACTATATGCGAATTTTAACAAGGTCCTGTTTGACATTGTCTGCCCACCACATCCCAGGTCTCTTCTTCTTTCTGAGGCCTTTAGGCACACTGTTCATAACCCTATTCACTAATCTATAATTATCCATACGTGCAACATGGCCAAACAAATGGAGTCTCTCTCTCACAATATGCTGTTCAAAGGAGATTGCTGACTCCTTTGCCTAACCTCATCATTACTTACAAAGTTGAACCACCTAATGCCCAAGACACTGCATATACAACTAGAATCAAAAGCATCAAGTTTCTTGATATCTTGTTTACAAAGCATCCAAGTTTCATTACCATAACTAACCCTAGAAAGAATTAAACTATTATACAGTCTAATTTTAGTCTTCAGGTGTATATGTTTATTTCTCCACACTCTCCATAAATTCTTAAAAGTCCTGGCAGCAATTCCTATTCATCGGTTAATCTCATGTCACATATCACCAGTATCTGTTACACAGCTCCCAGATAATTTGTGACACCTGCACAAGAATGCAACCATTCAGATTAACTGAATTACAGCCTGTCTGACCAATTTTCACCACTTTAGTTTTCTCTCTGTTTATAACCAAACCTTTTCTACTACCAGTCTCATCAACAGTTCGAATGAAAGAGTTCATCTCATAAACATAATTTGCCAAAAGGGCTAAGTCATCAGCATAAGCTTAATCAGAATTTTTGTATCTCCAGACCATTTAAGACCAAAATCTTTCCCTTGAAGTGAATTTCGCATAACATAATCAATAACCAAAGAGAAAAGGAAACAAAATGCACCCTTCTCGAACACCAGAAGCAATGCTAAACCAATTGCTACAAGCCTTACCAACTCTCACACACAACACAGTATTGTTATAGAGAGCTTTCATTATGTTAACTAACTTGTCTGGTATACCATTATGATCTCACAATCAACCCCAAATTATGACGATCAACAGAGTCAAAAGCCTTTTTTGAAATCAACAAAGCTAGTAATCAAAGGTTTCTGACACTCTAAACATTTCTCAAGAATCTGCCTAAGTGAAAAAATCTGATCTACACATTCCCTACCACTTCTGAATTTACACTGCTCATCATGCAAAGAACTTTACCTGGAACAGAAAGCAGGCTGATACCCCTATAGTTTTCACAAGAACTGCGATCACCTTTTTTAAATATAGAGATAATAATAGCTCTGGTAAAATCCTTAGGGACAATGAACAGTGCTTGTGTTGGGTGGAATGCTGCACAGTGATGAGAATATGGCGTCAGTGGGTAGAGGAGGAATGAATTCACCAAAGTGAGGATCTCAATGGCCCTGTCACACAAACGAATGAGAGGACAGACATTTTGTGTGCATGACTTTGAATGATTGTACAGCCACATCAAACACCTTAGCTCAACAGTTAGAGTGTGTTGCACATAACCAATGCCTGCACATATGGTTCGACGTTGTCTGCAGCATCGGGGCATCTTTGCTAGGCAGCCATTCTTCATGCTACCATTGACTCTACAACACAGGCGTATGCAACTGCAATGGTGCCAAGAATGTCATGCATGGATGTGTGAATGGCATCGCATCGCCTTTTCAGATGAATCCCGCTTCAGTATGCAGCACCATGATGGATGAATCTGTATCTGGTGGTACTGCGGTGACAGGCTCATGTCTCACTGAGCCTGTCACCGCAGTAGCCGATGCAGTGCCATACAGGTCTGACCCCTGGTATTATGGTATGGAGTGCCATTGGACTCCACTCACGCATGCGCCTCGTATGCATTACCGGTACTTTGAACAGCCAACATTACATCACTGAGGTGTTGGAGCCTGTGGCTGTGCCTTATCTTCAGGGGCACTTTGGTGCCATTTAACAACAGGACAATGCCCAACCATATGTGACATGCATTGTCCAACAATTCCTCGATAGCCACCATGTGACACTTTTGCTTTGGCCTACACATTCACTGGATCTGTCCCCAATTGAACAAGTCTGATCCATGACCTCATAATAACTAGCACACCAGCAGCTGCTGAAACAGATGAACTTTGGCTATGTATTGAAACTGCATGGACTGACATTTCCCAAACACACATCCGTCGTCTCATCCTCTCAATGCCGGACTGTGTAGCAGTGGTTATTGCCACTCATGGTGGCTACACAAGATACTGATTTCTTTGTATTCTACAAGTCTAACCAAGTTGTATTTGTAATCATTTGAACCTTGAAACATAAGCTATGTATTTACTAAACATGGCTTTGATATCTCTTGTCTTTCCTGGTGTTGCACTTTTAATGGCCAGCAGTATATAAAGAAGAAAAAAAAAAAAAAAAACAAATTATGAATAACATATATGCCAAAGCATATAAAAAAAATGCATTACAGAAAATATACTAAAAAAACGATAAAATTTTGGTAAACTCAAAATACTGTACTTCAGATATTCATCTAATACATGGGTCTCAAACATGTGCCTGCAGCTATTTTGTACAGCCAATAAACAATATATTCTATTATAATCATAGTAGTGAACTGTGGCCTACTAGCTTGGTGACTATGATGATCTCGTATGAATAAGGAGAATATGGTCCCATTTAGCAGAAGATGAAACCATTACAAATGAAATTTAAGTTGATGTTTTGATATTAAAAGTATGTAATATTTAAATAATATAACAACGATGTAATTACAGTAAATTCCTGGTTATCCAGTACTCAAGTGTCTGGGTTACGTTGTTTTACCTCTGAGCAGCACTTTTTTTGGGCACAATGCACTAAATGGCCAGGTCAGAAGGACTCTGATGGCTCAGAGAAGGTTGGGGGAGGGGGACCTTCTGGAATAGCTCTTGGGAGACAGATGGGAGTCTCCCATCAAGACCATCCAGCATGTTCTTTAATGTGCACAGGGTATGGTTCTCCCACACATGGGATCACTGCTTAATGTCCCAGCCAATGGACAACTACTGATTATGGGCAGAGTAGGGAGTTTTGTGGAACTAAATTTCAAATCTGACCCAGCTGGGACTCGAACCTGGGAACTTCAGATTATTAGCCTGGAGTGCTACCGACTGAGCCACCCCCACCACAAGCATCTGAAATTCTCATGCAACCAGCATAAATTTCAAATTGAACATTTGAATTTGATACAGCAAATTTCAATGCATGTGGTAGTTCTCTCAGATGCACTGCCAGATCATGTCTGAAAATGGATTGTCTTAAGAGAAAGAGGGGTTTAAAGGATTTCATGATCAACAAAACAAGCAAATAAAAACTATTTGTTATGGAATATTGGAATTAGTCGAGTGTGTAAGTGCTGCCCATCCAGTGAAAAATATTTCCAGAGATGAACTCGATGAATGGCTGAATTTTACAAGGCTGCTCTCCTGCTACAACAACATTAAATACTGAAGAAATTATTTAAAGTGTTTACATCATGACAAATGTAAGGTTCAAAAAGAGGAAAGTGATGAAGAGGGGGAACAGGTTGAATGAGTCTCATGGTGAACTGCTGCTGAAGGATTTGAAAATATCACTAAATTTGTTGAGCAGAAAAACTACTTCAATGCCCAAACTGTAATGATGCATTTTCATCTTTTGCATTCTAATATTTTGTATGAGAAAAGGAAAGCATGCAAGCAGGCAGACATAAGAAATTTATTTGAGAAAACTACTAGACCTAGTTTTATGTCTTCTCAACCCTAGACATCAGCTGCTGGTCCAGAATCAAATGCTAGTTCAGTGGATGAAATGCCATCCAAGTTTCTAGAACAGGGGTCAGGAACCGGTGGCTCTGGAGCAGTAACACTTAGCACTCTAAAAAGTGGCTCTTGACTCTTTTTGGTTCAACATTCAATTATGAAAAACTTTTAATGATTTTCATTAGAAACAAGCACCAAAGCAGGTTGGCAGACAGTAATTTGAAAGCACTGATGCACTAAAATGCTCTTAATACACTACAAATTTGAATAAATCAGTCAAGAAGACACAAACTCAAAAGCCACACTGATGACTGGAAGAATTTTTAATAATTGTTTATTAATAGTTTCATTACATAGATTTAATATACCTATTTTAAATATGAATGTTAAGGTTTTATTTTTTGTTAATAAAATATTCTGCAGTTTCTTTTTCCTGTTATTGCTCTTGATCTGATAAAGATTAAAATTTGTGACTCCCAAAATTTGTTAGTTTAACTTTTTTTTTGCTGTTTTGGCTCGTCCCCCCCAAAAAAGTTTCCGACCACTGTTCTAGAACCTAGCCATAAACTACACTGAACATAAAAATGCATAAGTAAATTTTTTTTCTGAAATTAAAATTCAGTTTCACTATTCTTGTGTTTTGAATAGTATCTTTTTGTCTTGTGAATGCTTTTCTACTGACTTTAGCTTCCAAAAATTCTCTTTCACATTTCATTATTAGGAAAATACAATACTACTTGGTAGTCAGCTCCACCTGACAGCCAAAATTACAACTCTTTCCATGGTGATTTTCAGTAAAGCCATTCCTGAAGTTTTTGTTGTGAACAGATTTAGACATTCATTAAATGTGAAAATGCATGCAAAAAAGCAATTATATTTTAGATATTTAAATTTGTAATAAGGGAATTATACTTCATTTTATTGTTGTTTTTAACTGCATTTTTATTACAACTAAGGCTTGAATACATGATTGTACCTACTGTATATGGTTCCTATAAAAAATTTTCTCATGCAACCAGCAGATTTATCTAACAGCAATCCCATTCCCTGCATATGCCAGATAACTGTGAGTTTATTGTAATTGTTTTTCTTATTATTGCTTTCAATAAAATTCAGCCTGATACATAATGAGAAGCAACTGATTTGACCCTTGCACAATTTGAAACTTCTTGCCTATTACCATACAAAATATTTAATGTCATATGTCCAAAAATCATAATACTATATATGAAGCAATTGCTGAGAAGTCTCTTTTATGATATGCAATGACAGATTTCTGTTCATTAATTAAAAAATGTACTAAAATATTTTATTTAAAAAAAGTTAAAACAAAACTAAACAATGCAAATTTACTGTAATTCATCACTTTAGGGTTAATGCTCTTATGAGTGGACTTATACATAATTTATTGTGTGGAAATATCAAAACAAGATATCTTGATGACAAGATATCACTGGTGCATATGTGAAAATACGCGGAAACAGGAATGAATGAGTAAAATAAAACACTTCATACAATATATTCATCTACTATTACTCAATATAACAAATAAAAAAATAAAAATAAAAAATATTTTATAGTAACTCCCAAGTTAGTACTGGCAACATTTTGCAAGCAATTGCACTCAATATGTAGTTGATGAAATATTTGGTTTGCATTCACATACATTGCATATTTGGTTATATATGATTGCATATTTGGTTGTATATGATTACATATTTGGTTTGTATTTGCATCTACAGCTGAGAGAAAGGATCTGCTTATATTTCACAGAATATTGACAATGGAGCAAAAACATAGTTATCAAGCTGTTATTAACTCAAAGACTCTCAGAATTAATTACAAAGTTTTTAAAATAACAGAAATTAGTAGAATCCAAACCATCCAGTTCTGTGATGAATGCTTTAGTTCTTGTGGAACTATTTAACATTCTTAAGTTCATAAATACTGAATTTTAGGTTATTTGGTGTACAGAGAATAATTGTAACATACTGATTGTTAGTAATACCTTCCCAAGATATTTCACTGCCCTAAGTGAATTTGCTTTCTTGTTACCCCCAAGGTTACTTATTTTTCAGTTTCTCCCTTTAGATTCCAAATGCTTGGCAAATCATGAAAATTGAAAATTTTAAAACTTCTAAATATTATTATTAAACAAATTATGCTGAAAAATAAAAAATAAAATATGAATTGAATGCCACAACCTGCAATAGCTGTAGCATATACATATTTCCAAAGTAAAGCAAATTAAAAAAACATACATACATTTTTATCACTCATTAAATGCAAAAGTAACACATAAAAAACATATATAATAAGTATTCCTATTACACTGAAGTGCCAATGAATTAGGGATAAGAGACGTTATCCAAATTCAGTATCACAAGTCCTGCATTTGCCACAATGTGTGGCTGAAACTCTGGCCATACATAGCTGTCAGCTTTGGTTTCCCCAAGCATTCGTCGTGAAAAGCGTAATGGGAAAGGCGCAGGATTTAGATGCATTTGACAGAGTGCAGATCGTAGATGCCCGATGGATGGGACACTCGATCTCCGAAATTGTCAACGAACTTGGATTTTCTTGTATGGCAGTTTCAAGAGTGTTCTGGGAATATGAAAATTCCGGCAAAAAAACAAGCACCCAGACAAACTGCAAAGAACAACCAGATTTGAATGATCCTGGGCCATTGCTGTCTGACCCATATCATATGGACCAACAGGGGCCAGACATTATCTGAAATCACCTCCCATCTGAACATGCATTCCAGCAGGGAAGTCAGTGCACGGACCGTGCAAAGCTCACTTCGTTGTCTCGGCTTCAGAAGCCGTCGACCTACAAGAGTCCTACTTCTAACAGCATGACACCAGGCTCAATGCCTTGTCTGGTCTAAAGAACATCGAAAATTGGCAACGGATAGCCTGGAGTGATGAATCCTGATTTAAACTTCATCACGCCAATGGGAGACTGAGGGTATGGTGCCAACCCCATGAAGTCACGGATCCTGCATGTCAGGTCAGAACAGTACAAGCTGGTGGTGGCTCAGTGATGGCCTGAGGTGTCTTCAATTGAATGTCTGTGGGACCTTTGATACGTGTACCAATGACTCTCAATGCGTCCCGATATGTAGAACTCATGGCTGACCATTTACACCCATTTATGGCCATCATGCATCCCAATGGAGATGGCATCTACCAGCAAGACAACTGTTCATCTCACAGGTCCAGGTTGGTACTGCATGGTTGCAGGGGCATTCTGCTGACTTTGAAATAATGAATTGGCCACCTAGAATGGCCACCAGATTTAAATCCCATCGAAAATATTTGGGATACTGTCGAGCAGAGTGTTCGGGCCCATGTCCCATCAGTGATGACCTTGAGAGAATTGTGGACAGCTCTGGAGGATGCATGGGTTGCCATACCTGTGGAACATTTGCACAAGCTTGTGGAGTCCTTTCCTTGTCGTGTGGCAGCCATTATGAGGGCCAGAGGAGGCAAACATTACTAAATTGCTATCCCTAATTCAATGGCACTTCAGTGTATTTGATAAATGGCTTATAGATATATTTTTACCACATAATATGGAATCCACACACTGGCCATCTTTTAGAACTTTATTCATTGGGCAAGTACATGTATACTCAGGATCACAATTATTTTGATCATACACTTTGTAATTGTTACATGTCTTTTGGCACTGAGAAGCACATTCAAATATCATATCACCTGGGCAAGTTAAATCTGTAAAAAAAGAACAGGAAAATAGTTTACTATTGACATTCTTTGTGATCAATGAAGTGTGAAATGATTAAACAATTACTAAGATTAAAATAAAATTGCAGCATATAAAAACTGAAACCTTGATTGCCTAAAATTTAAAAAACACAATAACATCAATTCAAAAAAAAAGAACAGGTCATCAGTATTTAATATAGTACAATAATATATATATAGTTTTAAGAGTGCCTGCTATAAATTAGAAATTTAAGCTGGGAAAATGAAGATTCTATGTAACTAAATAATTCAGAATGAATCAAGGCAAACCATGTTTAATAATGTAATTTATATTGCTGGAGTTAAAACCTGATGTTTTCCTAGAATAAAAAAAAATATTTCGAAAGAATGTAAATTTTAGGATTGATGATGAGTCTAAAAATAGAATTCATTTGAGAATAAATACCAGAGTGCCTGTTTTGAGATTAATTAAAACAAAGGGAAATTTCATATTGATCAACGAAAATATGTATCATTAAACAACTAAAGTGTAAAGATCCAGCTTAATACTTTTGAAACTCTTGGTACTCATATGTATCACTCCAAAATTTGTAAAGGTCTGAATGCATCAAATTGTGTTTCAATCGTTCAGAATTGACCACTTCACTTTAAGAGAAACATAACAGTTTCCTTTTGCTTGTATTATAGTTTTTTTTCTTTCTGTCTCTTTTTAGTCAGAGTATGATAGAGCCAAGACTGATGTACAAGACTGAATATAACTATATATTTTATAACTATATATTTATAAACTATATATTTTATTCACGAGACTCTGTCATTATGAATTTTTTTTTTTGTAAGTTGAGATTGAAACCTTTATTTGTGTCTGTGGAATAGTGAAGTTATTAGAAAAACCGATTGTTCTTGGAGAATGTATATGGTGAATATGAGGTTTTGTTTCTATCCAAGGTTATTAGTAAATGGTACATATAAATACCAGCAGTCTTTTTTAGCAGTACATAAATGCATCAACAATGAAAGTTGGCCCAAAACGTTTAATTCCAAGCACTGAAATGATCAAGTTTTGCCATTAAGTAACGGGAGGAAGTGGCTTGTTAGACCAAATGCCTGGTTTGCATTAACTCAATTGGAAGTAATGGAAGAATATTTCCTATTGCTAACTGATGATGTTCACTGTAAATGCATAGATTATTCATTGTGAACTGAACCACATGAAAACTGTATTCATAACATTTCTATTATCTTTCATTAAATCACTGATTGTGGATGGTGGAAAACCATCAGACATTTACTGATCTCAGAAAAGTGATAATTTATCAAAAAGGAATGTTTCGGAAATGTTTCCATCTATTTGCCAATCAAAGATAACTCAAGCTGGAACTATACAAAATGTTCAAAACAGAAAATTAAAAAATTCATTAAATGTCATAATAGTAGACTACTGGTATGATAATGTATCACATAAAAAGACAGCTGGTACATATAGGTAGTATTATTGAAAAGTTCCCAGACTGACCATATAGTACAGAAGTCAATAAAATGCAGCATAATTAGACGTTATTAATTGCACCATTTATATGCAGGTAGAAGTTTGTTAATTATTGAGTAAGTGTTGCACTGATGTGTGTGTGTATTTAGAGTACAATCAGTTTATAATGATTGCAGAGCATGAAAAACGTCAAAGTCGGAACATCTGAAAACATCAAATTTTGCAAATGCTTAGGCAAATCTGCTACTGAAACATTGGAAATGATATGCCAAGTTAATAGGGAGGATTACGTATCTCAAAATATTGTGTCTGAATGGTATCATAGATTCCACAATGAAACAGTAAGATTAGGGTGATGACCATGTTGGAAAATATTTAGCTGTATGTAAACCTGAAAACATTGAAAATGAAAAATTCAGTATTTATGGTTGTAGATAGTTTATGAAAGAGAATCCTTTCAATATATCTGACATACCATTTTCAATGTTTCAGAAGCAGATATGACTAAGTGTTGGAAAAATCTGATGTTTGCGTGATATTCCAATTTTAATATAATAATATTAAAATATATAAAATAAATAATAATAAATAATATAAAAATATATAATATAAAAGGAATACCTTTTACAATCATTATAAACTGACTGCAATTTAAATGCATACAGCCATGCAACATTTACTGAATGATTAACAAGCTTCTACCTATGTACAAGTGCAAGTTGAAATTTGAAAATCGATAACAGCTTATTAAATCATGTTTAATAACTGCAGCCAGTCCAGGAACATTTTGACTGTACTTATCTGTATCAGTATTATTAGTAAATGCACATCAAATATGTTGTTTTGTACACTTGATGAATGATTATAACAAGCTTTTACCTTTATATAGATGGAGGTGAAACTTGCAAATTGTGATGCATTTATTGACTGGAATTTTTTTTATTGTACTATGTATATTCTTTTTTTTATCTATTGCTTCCTTTAGGAGACAATAGTTAAAAAAATATGTAGTGCAATCAAAAAATTCATAGACTGACTATATAGTTCTACAGACAATAAATGCAGCATGTGCCAGCTGTATTTATATATATATCATCACACTCAGCCCACTCTGTGCTTCCCACACTTCAATTTGTGAAGCAATATTGTTTTTACCATATACTAATATACAACAAAAGAAATCTGTTGCAAGGTTGTTAGTTTAAAGCTGTCCCAGAAATGTTAAATAAATTTGATATATTATTAGAAATTTTGCATAACAGGGTATTTGACTTTTTCACATGAGAGACACTTCTTGCAATTAGAACCCTAAGATATGTGTGTATGGGGGGCAGAAGAGTTTCTAAATTTCATACTGTTATAATCAAGTTATACTCCATTATTTATTGTGTTAATGCTTTGCAAAACCATTGCTCTGAGTGGCAATGAAAATTTTCTTACCTACCCAACTAAAGGCTAATGGGTTGCAGACAACAACACAGAAGTAAACTATATTTGCAGGAAAAACATTTCAGTGTGGTAATATATTTATAGTGAAACATATTTCAAGAATTAATAAACATGCATATGCTGTACTATAAACAGATATTTACTATATGATACTAATAATGTGATTGCTTACTACAACAAAAAGCTGCACTGTGTGTTCCTATGCAACACACTCCTACACCAAAACATCCCTAGTCTTTGTTCTGCTCATATGCTGCTCATTATTAGTATATAGTATCTGCATAGTGCTATCCATCATAATGGAAAAATTTTCTAAACATGTTAATGACAAAATTTATTCTTGTTCTACTAGTTTGCAAATATTAATCAGGTAGATTTTACCCTTCAGCATTACTTTAGTGCTGTGTGATGTAAATTAAGCAATTTGCATATTATTTAATTTACCTTTTATGGCAAGCCCCATTAACATACACCCCTTGGGTGTATGTTTATTTCTAATGTTATGTATGAAACCCATTTCCATGTTATGAACAATTTCCATGTTATGAAGCCACTGGAAAATTGCACAATATTTATTTGTCAGGAGAGAATATTTACAAATATTTTATTTCTTAAATATTCAAAGGATAAATTACTCATTGAGTTTTTCATAATAGTGAGAAGAAATTTTACTTACCACATTCACTTTCAAGAAGCCAATTACGCAGAGAGATACCTCTCTCGCAACATTTTTTGGCATACTGTATTTTAGAACGGCATACAGATGCCTCAGGGTTTTTACTGTAGGTTACATCATTCAGGCATGCTTGTGAATACCATGTGGAATCAATAATCACCTCACAGGCATTGTCTGTAAAATTGCAAATGCCTGGTGGAGGAGGTGTTGGATGGATGGGAGGAAGAGTACATTCTTCTCTGCTGCTGTCTACAAGCCAGCTATATGCAAAATCATTTATATCATCAGTAATATAACCATCCTTGTGATAGAAATCGTCACTGCCATCAAAATTGCATATTCCTAAAAGAAAGATTTGTTTTTACCACAGTTTTAAAACATATATTTTTGAAATGTTTGTTTCAAAGAAAAATTATGATTACACTTTGCTCAAATAATTAGATTTTTATTTTTTCAAAAATTTCTAAAAAAAATGTACCCCATAAATAACAAAGTTATTATGGGATATAATTTTATCTATCAAAGACTCATACATAAATTTTATATTCCATAAGCTTTTTCTTTTTTCTTATGGTATCATTGCTTAGCAAACATACCATAAACTTTTAGCAAAAAAAAAAAAGTTTTTCGTCATATGAAAAACTGAAGTATGTAAAACTGAAGCAGAAATATGAGCTAGTAATGGAATTCGTATAAAAATAAATCCAGGACTTTTTAAAAATGAACACAATTTTTTTAATGTTAAAGTATTAAAAAAGATAGATTTTAAATTAATAGCTATTATCTTTATACTTTAATTATAGCAGTTACTCATATATCTTGATAAAATACTAATCTTTATCAATATATTTCAAATTTTATAGTAGTTTTTTTTAGTTAATAATTTTTTTTAGTTAATAATTTTTTGCCAATAATTTTTTAGTTAATTTTTTTTTCTTAGCCTTTTCTACTTACTTTGGAGACATTTTTTTAAACATATATTGGCTATTGACAGTGGGCAGAAAGCTCACAATTTTATTTCCACCAAGTTTAAGCAGCAAAGCTTAAAACTGTCACAGATATATTGATTCAGCATTATATGTTATATGTAAAAAGTACAAAAAATATTAATAGTTTTTAAATTTAGAACTTTATTCCATATATTTTAAATAACCAAAATTATCCTTAAGTATTATCACAAAGAAAACTCCCCACCCCCTCCCTAAATACAATACAAAAAAATTGCCCCAGATCTAAATATTGCCTGCATGCTAAACAGCCATCTGCTCCATTCATCCCATATGAACATGAAAATCTTTTTTTTCCAATTATTTCTTAAAATATAATTTCCTAATACTCATTAGTCATTATGGTAAAATTAAGAAATATAATACTTATTGTATATTAAGGAGTTAAATAAGTTGTATATAGGGGTAAAACAATGTAATAATTTATAATACTGTGAATTCAACTTTATGAAACAAAATTACTTTTTTCAAAACAGTGATATTGGGATTATTTTTAGAAATGATTTATAAATATATTTGTTTATTGTAAAAAGAAAATCTTGCTTTGATATAATAAAATCATATTTTAACTTACCACAAAGACCTTCAGTCTGATTGAAATAGAGGAAAGATGGTAATCTAATACTGTAGCTATACAAACGATTGGAGTATAGGACAGCCAAATTGATTTCTTTAACATATATCTCTGTCTTTTCACCAAGAGTGGAAACAATATTAAATCCTTCATTCTCAAAAGGATAATCTGCTGCTTTCAAAAGAAAGCCATCAAAATACACCTACAAGATTAAAATATATTGTTTTAAAATATAATAAAATATTAAATGCAACAAAGCATAAATATTTAACACTTTAATGCCAGAAACAAAGTGTGTTCAGGAACTATTGGCTTTTGGGTTGGGTTGTTTTACCTCTGAGCAGCACTTTTTTGCACACCATGGGCTAAATGGCCAGGTCACATGGACCCCGAAGGCTCAGAGAAGGTTGGGGGAGGGGACCCACTGGAATAGCTGTTTGGAGACAGATGGTAGCCTCTCGTCAAGGCCATCCAGCGTGTTCTTTAATGTGCACAGGGTATGGCTCTCCCGCACACGGGGCCACGGCTTAACGTCCCATCCGACGGACGGCGGCCTTTCCAAGCCCATCGGTGTCCCCTACTGACCGTGGGTAGGGCGGGGAATTTTTGCGGAGATAAATCTCAACGCTGACCCAGCTGGGACTCGAACCTGGGAACTACAGATTACGAGCCTGGCGCGCTACCGACTGAGCCACCCCCGCCCCGGAACTATTGGCCGTTTACAAAAGGTTCCATGTATTTATTATGCAGTAAACATCTGTTTCTAATAAAACTTAAGTAGTAGCAAGTGTAGAAATATAGCAGGAAAGGGGCATTCAATGAATGTTATTTGTACATGCACATTTCCATTACTCAAACAAAACTAAAGTTCAAATATAAATGTATTTTAATATTGATAAATAGCAGTACACATCAGTAGAATTGGTGATAGTGCACAAAAAAAATGAATACATATGTTATATAGATATCAGTATGAAAAAATTTTAAAATAGTGTCTAAAAGTCATCTTTGATCAATGTCTATTTACTGGATTTCAAACACATTTCAGAAAAATATAACCTTTTTTGTTGAGAAGTTGCAATTGCACAGGTTATTAAAATGCAAACTGCATAAGTTAAATAAAAACTGTTTTATACAAACAAAAAGGAAAAGATGCACGCCAGTCTTCATGTAGTCTCCATTGCATTCCATACATTTTCCCCAATGATGAACTAATGACTGAATTTCTCAAGAGAAGAAGTGGTTGGTTGTGAAGTCACTCTAGTAATGCCATGCTGACTTCTTCATCTGACAAAATGTGTGTATTTAATGCCAAGGAATTCAATGAGCACAAACATTTTTAAACTGCAACTCTTCATTAATGATGATATATGCTGAACAAACATTGACATTCAATAATGCTTGAAATTATTTAATGCAGAAATTTCTTAAATGGTAATGCTGCAATCTTTTCACATGAGCTCCTCCACTACAGCCATGTTCTGTAGTGTCACAACATGATGAACTTGCCTGGGATGAAGAACATCTTCAACCCAAGCAAGCCAACCCAGGCATCTTCTACACATTCAATATCATTCTTGAATTTATCCACCCACTTGTAGGATTGTTGGCTCTGCATCATCCACCATACTGAGGCAACATTCTGCAATAAATTTCACCTGGTTTTATTCCTTCAACATTCAGAGATTGAATTACACATCACTACCTTGGTACATGATAGTAAGGGTGCTGACATCTTGAAAACTGATTGTTTACAATAATGCTAACAGTACAGGTTGTTTTACCTCTGAGCAGCAATTTTGTTGACATAGCTAAATGGCCAGATCGCAATGATTCTGAGCTTAGAGAAGGTTCTAGAAGGGAATACACTGGGCAGCCTTAAAAAACAGATGGACGACTCCCATAAAAGTCATGCAGAGTGTTCTTTAGTAAGCACATGGTATGGCTTTCCTGTACATGGGATCATAACTTAACATCCCATTGGTGGATAGCAATCTAAGCCCAATAGTGTCTCCTTTTCTCACCAGAGCAGAATACAGGTCAGTGGAGAACATTCTCAATGCAGGCACAGTTGGTACTAAAATCTGGGAATGTCAGGAATATCAGATTATGAGCCTGGTACATCTCTGACCAAAGTAATAGCATAATACATGCACTATAATGTCAGCAGATAGAGTTACATGTGCATTCAATATTACCAAAAGACTTTGATCAATAATGTGACGAAAGATTATAATTATTTTTTGCATCTCATATTTTAAGGTGATTTTGGAGTTTTTATATGGATGACCTTTGCATAAGCTAATAGGATATTTATTAATCACAACCAGGGCCAGATCTGGAGGGATCTGGGAATGGTAGTAACTAGAGCAGAGGTGAAAAGAATAATAAACAAACACACATATATATTATTAAATTTATATCATGGGTTTCTCTAAATATTAATGTAAAGTTCATTATCCTCATGTTTTGTTGAAAACCTTATGTGGTATAATCCTACTTATGTTTGTTGCCACCACAGTTAGGTATCTCCTTCTTGGTCAATACACAGATAACTTGTGGATGTTGCAGGGCCATGCACTTTTGTTGTTATCACTGGTTCATGGCTCCACAGTGGCACAATGTTATGAAAAATCAACAAAAGTCACCTGATACACCACAGACACAAGAAAGTAGACAAACTTTTACTTCATGTTAGGAAATATACAGATGCATTTTGGATCCTCTTGATCTGTGATTGTAGTGAAGACAAAAGGGTTTGAGGACGCGCACTTCACTACTTTATTTTTAATTTTTTCTTTAATTTTGGTGCGCGACTCTCGGACAAAGGCAGTTGATGTGGGGCAAAGGTCATTTCATTTAGTCTGTAGTCAGGGATGAAGTTGGAAATTTGTAGGGAGAGGAGGAGGTCACATACAAAAAAATATATAAAGAACACAGAAATTATGAACTGAGAGTTACTTTTGACAACAATAGTGTCCATGGGCATGGCAAATTGAGCAATTTGTCATGCCCATGGACAAATTGAGCACCTGTTATTCTTTTGAATGACAACTTGCTTGGCTACTGCTAAAGGGAAAGGATTGCGTGGAGCAATTATGATGTTTTCTTCATGGAAAGCTGGGATGTAACCGTCATGAACTGTCTTTTTTGATAATGCTGTGCTCAGTCGACTCTTATTTATGCCGTGTTGATGCTCCTTGAACCTTGTAACTGCAGATCTTTTTGTTTTTCCTATGTATGGTGTATAAGTGCTGTTTGTTGGGTGATATAATGGTATATTGTATACAACCCCAACTCATTCTGTGGAGTAACTGTCATGTTTGATTAGTTGCAATAAGGTTTGTGGTGTTTTGGTGACTTTTTAGGGTACTTATGGAAGATAGGTATTTTTTTATTTATACTTTTTCCTTATCACTAGAAACACCTACCTTCAAAAACTTTTATTTAATATATGACTCATAAACATCAATCACATTTTTCCTCCCCCTGCTTTTGGAGTTGTGTTTAAGGTAGCCCATGACATTGGAGATGTCACAAGCTTTAATTTGAAATATAAGTTGTTAAGGTCCACCCCAGTGAAAATCTGCCCCTGTTTTAGAGGAATGGGGGAGAATTTTGGGGTGGTGGTGGCAAAATTCGAAACAGCCTACAATAATCTTCATATGAGCTTTCATTTTACACCTAACTTGTAATTGTAGGCTCTTGTGTTTGGAAGATATTGCAGAACAATTGTTTTCATATTTCCCCTTTTACAAGAGTTTTTTTTTTAACCTGTAACATTACCCATGTCACAAGTTTTCATTTGGGGCAAAGTTTGTTACTTTTGGTCATTGCATTCCAAAGATTAGTGAAACAATTGTTTTCATATTTATCCTTTTTTAGGAGGGAAGAAAGCACAGGGGGGAGGTCGATTTTGTATAGTCTATGACACTTCCCACATAACAAACTTTCATTTGATGCATAGCTTGTTACTTTTAGTACTTGCATTCTGGAGATATAGAGGAACAATCATTCCCATGCTTCCTTTTTTCAGGGGGGAAGAAAACATAAGGGGTGAATTTTATTATAGACTTTGACACTCCCTGCATCACAAGCTTTCATTTCACATAAATCATTCCATGTTGTGTTCAAAAGCTTTGGTGGAACAACTATTTTGACAAATTCACAAACTAACAAATGTTGAGCAAAATGCAATAGGAATATAGGCAATAAGAGAATAATTTTGATACATCTAGTTTATAACCTTGAAATTAATTTCTTATCACCAAAAAAGAAAAAAAAATCATAACTATCATTAAAATTAAACAATAATCTGGTAAGCAACAATGCAAAATATATTTGGCAGAAAATATGCATACAAAATATTAGGGAAAGAAACAAAATTTTCCTCCCTCAAACTTACCTCTTTATTATTATTACGTATTTCAGCAAAGTGTCCTTTCCATTCAACTCTTAATCCATAAGTACATGTAGTGTGGGGTTCTTCAACACATTCAACATTAGTAGATAAAACTCGAAAAGACAAAATGTCATCATGAGATTGGTGCTGTGCCAAAACATAAGTACAGTTGCCTTGGAAAGCATAGGAACGACTATCAAAAGTATAGTAGTTAGGATCTCCATAACCATCGCAAACACCTGGTACAAGTAAATAGTACAATATAGTATACACACACAAAAAAACAGCTAAAAAAACAAATAAGCATTATGCAAACTATTATTTGAAGCAATGTATTACTTTACAATTTACCAAATATTAAATCATGCTTTCTCCCATTGCCTAAAGCAAAGACTACCCAGTCTTCAATAAAACATAAAACTATAATGAAAATCTGTCAAAGGAAACATCACACTTAGTTTAATGTTAATATGAAATGTTAGAGAAAAAATTATCTTAGCCAGGTGGGATACAACCCCACATCCTCCTGATAACATGTCAGGTGCTCTGAATGCTGAGCTACTGGCCACTGATCAAGATCTCCTCTAATTGAGGTTAAGAACTGTCTACCTACGGTACATGATTTCCTGTGTCTCATGTAGGCATTGTCCCAGCTGCTCACAGTCTCTAGAAATAGATGACAAGTAGCCATGGCTATGCTAAGATGTTATGAGGGTATGTTGAATAGTTCATAGAAATTTCTTGACAATTACGTTCATCTATCAAAAATTTTATATCGACATTAAACTAAGAGTGATGTTTCCTTTGATACATGAACATAAGTGTCGAGAAATTTCTTTGAGCTATAATAAAAAGTTCAATAACATAGATTCAAATGTCCCTTGTACTTCATTTTCACCAACAAAGAAGTAATTGAAATAAATTTAATAATGGCAAAATTAAATGAAAAGTAGAAAAAAATATGCTTTTGTACTTTCTGTAAATGATTGTTTCTTATTCTAAAAGATTATCTCTAAATATTTGATTCCACAAAAAGCTTTGCAAAATATTACATTCTTTAAATTATTTAACCCTTGCACTTATGAAACTGGCTAAAAACCAGCTGAGTCAGCAACAGATCACAGGAAAGAAGTTCAAATTTTAGTGATGAATGTTTTCAAAAATCACATTGGAATTAGATGAAATTACATTTACTTATCAGGTGTAATTCCATTTTATACAACAGTAATTAGGAAAAATTCCATTTCATAAAATAATAATTCTATGCACATTTACTGTAAATATATTCATAAGCCTATGGATTAAACTTAAAACAACACTCAAGCTTTTTTCCCCTCTTTCTGGTGAGTAAATTATTTTTTAAAGGAAAGAAAAATTTTTGTGATTAAGGGGGATCTTGAGCCACACAAATATACTTATGTGCCAACTATTCAACCATCCAGAAAATGAATGTTTTTTGCTGGTTTAGCACTGGATTTCTGAAATTTCACGAAGCTCATAAAAGTGAGTTTAAAGCACAAAATGTATTTACTTGGTAGAGGAATTGATAAAGAGTAATTGGCATATGAAAAATAAATATGTGATTTGAATCCTAAGTTGCACAAAAATTTATTCATCAGTTAAAAACTAAAGTGGAAAAATCTGCATATAAAATTTTTGTAATTATTATTATTTTAAAAAGTGCAAGATCGTAACATATAACAAACAATATAATAGTATAAACATTATAAACAAAAATATTCAATATAGTACTAACAATAGATTCTGAATGAATAAAATGCTGACTGTACCAAAATCAATTATAAAATAGTTAGCTGAAAAAAAATTAGTTTCGCAGTGAATGGTAAATCCCACTCATGGCAAAACTAAATTTTTTTCAGCTAACCGTGGCCGAGTGGTTAGCGCGCTTGGCTACTGATCTACGGGACCTGGGTTCGAGCCCGGGTAAGGCATGGCTGTTTGTGTCGTTTTTTTGCTGAGGTCCTGCCATCCTCTCAGACCTTCTACTCTGGCATATAAACTGACAGGCTTCTGTCAGACCTCTGTGGCAAGCAGCTGCTTGAGGGGGTATTTATTATTTTTATAATTTTCATGAGTACCATGTCTTCAGGGCATCTCCTGTGATACTTTACTTACAAAATCAATTAATTATAAGATAAATTTAATATATCAGACAGATTAGAAATACATTTAACTTAATCAGGTGGCAATTACAAGGTTACTGTCTTTGAGTTCAGCATATCAGTACATGCAGTCTTTAACTAACATAATAGATGCATTTTTCAAAAAGTTGTAAAATGAAATTGTGTTAGTTGGACATGAATTTTTCAACAGAAATAATGTTAAAAGAACCTTATTGCATTTTTTTAATTATATTCCATTATTATGACTATATTACTTTGGTTAATGCTTTCTATTTTTAGCTTATTCAAAAAAAATATGTATTTTTAAAGCACAATAAATTTTTGTTGGCACTGGTTCCTTAGTCTTGCTAATCACCAAAAATCTAAGCACATGCATTATGCATTTTTTGCTTAAACAAATAAATATTTTAGAAAACCCTAAATATATGAAGGATCTAAATAATAACATAAATGATATGCATTATTTATATTAGAATACTGAAATTATTTAGAAAAAAAATGACAAAAATTGTTGTTTTTGTTGTTTTATTGAGGTTAAAATAAAAACGCACAATAAAATTTTGATATTTGAAAAAAGATAGCTTTTTTTTTTACTAACATTCATTTTTATTTTATCTTAGCTAAATAATTACTCACAATTAAATGGTTTTTCTTTTGCTACATAACATTGTTTTGTTCAGTACATCAGAATAAGGTTCTGAAATTTGTAATTTTATTTTCTGAAAATACTTTACAATTAATTTGGTGACCAAGTGATTCAGTTTAAGAAACCCAACACTGTAAGGGTTAATGTGTAAAGGATATGAATCTCCTGCACAAAGCACCAAGGTTTAATGTCAATGAAGAGTGTACTTTCTAAGCTCTTTAATTTCTCTTTTTTCATCAAAGGTAGAATTAGGGTTAGAGAGAAAATATATATATATATAAAATATAAAAAAAATAATAATAATATATATATAAATATATATATTATAAATATATATATAATATATATAAATAAATATATATCACAATGCAGATACAATTGGATTTGAACTTGGGAACATCATGAGTCTGATGCATTACCAATTAAACTAATCAGCATTCATATAACTGAGTTAACACATCACACAAATATTGCTGATACCTCAGAGCAAAAATATGTGAGGAAATGGAGTGGAATATAGCTATTGCTAGGAAGATGTGATGAAAGGCACAAAAGTGCATTATGTGATTGTGGATGAGTGTTACAGGTGGCAAAAGAAGACTATAGTTAGATATTGATAGCTGGAAGAGGGGTAGGATGGTGGTATTAATTAAACAATAATTGCTAAAGTGCAGGGGCAACTCTGTGTATTGACTATTGATTGAGATCTGATTATCAATATTCATGTTTGGCTTGCTTTTTCCTCTGAACAACCTGTTTTTTTTGCATACAATGCTAAATGGCCAGGTCACAAGATCTCCAAAGTCTCACTGCTGAGTAAGGAATATATCTACTAGACCACATAAAAAAACAAATGAAAGCCACCCATCAGGGTCATTCAGTGTATTCTTTATTTTACACACAGTACGACTCTCCTGCACACAGAACCCTAGCTTAATGTTTCATATGATGGATGGTGGTCTTCAAAACCCACCCCTCTCTTTTTTTTTAATCAATCAGAGTGGGTCAATATTAAGACACTACAGCCTATCTGTTATCACTAATTACAGTGTTATCATTAACATTTATTGTAATATTAAGCAGCTGTATAGCATATGAAAATGTTAACTTCACATAAAAAAACTATAAAAGTAAAACTACATACGTCAGAAGCAGTTTCCATAATATGTGAATGACTAATAATGAAGAATTGGTTAACTGAAAAGTGTTTCTATGCATTATCCTATTAATTTTCTGTGAATCATTTTTTTTGGACATATAATTCAGAAATTCTCAAAGCTTATATTGGAAAATTTCTGATTTAATGATTGACTTATGCTCATCTTTGAGAGAGCCAACCTTAACAGCAACTCCATTATTTTTGAACAGTCCTTTGATGCTAACCACCAATGCTTTTTTTTTCACTGATGCAGATTCTCTTTTGTTCCTTAATTCTAATTTTCCTGTGAATTATGTCATAATAAACCCATAATAGGTTTATAGAAATATATGACCTTTTTAAAGTAATATTTGAAACAGTTATTAAGTTTACTTACAGTCATGACACATTTTTGGTTTGATGCAGTGGCCATTATGCTGAACTAGTCCAGAAGAGCAATAGCAGCCAGGCACACAATCATTTGTACAAATTGTCTCCCTCTCACGATAATTGTCACACGTCAGTTTGCATCCTGCTCCACATTCATTCCACTCCATGTCAGGTGGGCACACAGGAGAAGCTGAAAGAGAATTATTTAGTACTATATTCAGTAATTATCATTTGTGCAAAGATATATGAACAAATAAATGTAATCATATGTGATAAAATTTTATGCAATTTAGTTTTAGGCATGCAACTATCAAATTTTAATAAAATTAATAAATACTAATAAAAAAAGTTCCTTATACCCATTTGCTTTGTAAAAAAACGTAAGTATTTGTAATTTTCTTTTGTTTTACTGTACCTATAATTTTTGTTTTAGCAAAATGTTTTTAGTCTACCTAGAACTAAGTAGTCAAGTAATTAAAGATAAATTTAAAGAATTAAGTTATACTTTATAACAAAGTTTATAAACTTTTTGTATTGTGCAAAATTCTTCAGATATTGAACCTTGCAATAATATTCATAGATATTCTATTACAATTAAATTCGAGAATTACTATTTATTACATGAAGTCAGACAGATCGGTGTATTTTTCTGTAGTCACTTCCAAATAAATTGCAGATATTGTTGAAGTAAAATCCATAACATTTGAATAGGTGATCAATAAAGAATTTGGTAAAAATATAATGGTATTTTAGAAATAGGCTCTCAGGATAAACCAAGTTGGCAAGATGCTGTGCCAGACTGATAGAGGGCAAAGTAATTCCAGCAGTTCTGGCATTCCATCATCGCTGATATTCTTCTTTAGAATGACTTTCATGGAACGTTAAGGGTCTTTTGAAACCAACAAACCACTAAAATATTTTCAAACACATTAGACCTGCATCCCTGGGGTGGGGGTGGCTCAGTCGGTAGCGTGCCAGGCTCGTAATCTGTAGTTTCCAGGTTCGAGTCCCAGCTGGGTCAGCGTTGAGATTTATCTCCGCAAAATTCCCCGCCCTGCCCATGGTCAGTAGGGGACACCGATGGGCTTGGAAAGGCCGCCGTCCGTCGGATGGGACGTTAAGCCGTGGTCCCATGTGCGGGAGAGCCATACCCTGTGCACGTTAAAGAACACGCTGGATGGCCTTGACGGGAGGTTACCATCCGTCTCCCAACAGCTGTTCCAGTGGGTCCCCTCCCCCAACTTTCTCTGAGCCTTCGGGGTCCATGTGGCCTGGCCATTTAGCCCATTGTGTGCAAAAAAAAGTGCCGCTCAGAGGTAAAACAACCCAACCCAACCCTGCATCCCTCTCTTACACATTTTATGCATACATGTTGCTCCTTCACGTCATACATTTCGCAAAGGGATACACACACACAAAACGAAAGACTATCATAAGACAGCATATCACTCAAGACTGAAATAAGAGAACAGCTTCCTGCCAGGGATGTGATATTAGAAAACATTACCAATCACAGCCTATTTAATATCCCTATAGCATACTTAAGCTCCCAACAAGCAAATTTAGTCTCAGCACTTTTTGATCACACTAATATAACATGAATAATACACTTTATAATTCAGTTTCTAGATTGTTGATAGTACCTTTTGCTAATTACAGTGTTTTTATCATTAACATTTATTGTAATATTAAGTAGAATTAACTTCATATACTTCAGTAAAAGACTCAGATAAACTTTAATTTGTGAATTCACATCCTCTGTATAGGGAACTGAATATGGAATTTAATCTATATTAAGGGATTATCAAAAGTCATCATCTCTGACATAAGAGTAGTGGGCAGTAACTCATTTAATAGTGAATTTCAAAGCCTTATGACCAGGGCTAGGTTTTTTAGGTAAATACATATTTTTATGTGACAGCTTTTCACAGATATATTTTCTATATGGCTAGAGGTGTTTGGGGCAAGACAACACAACAGACAATTGGTGCCTCTTTGCTCTGTGGTAGTCATGCCCTTGGCATCAATCTACTTTCTATTTCAGGTAATTTTTTTGCATTAATATGCTTATTTTACTTAAACATTTGATTGATGGGCAACTTCAAGATGAATAATGCATTTAGAAATGATACGGTAGTATAAACCTTTTTCACTTAGGCTGTCTTAAGAAATGTTTTGAGTTTTTAAAACCTCTGGTTATTAATTTGTAGATTTGAAAAACGCTTTTGACTCTTTTGATCATCTTAATTTATGGTTGACTGTGAGACTGCATAGCATAACTGAAAAGTTAGTTATCATAAAGATGGCCTTCCACAATAACACTGATTTATGTGTGAGATTTAGTAAATATTGTAGTGATCAGTTTAGCATTACTACTGGAGTTCATAGTTTAAAATACAGGTTTTATCAAATTACTTATACAATATACTTTCACTCTTAACCTATACAGATTATAATTCAAACAATGTTAGAGTTAAAACGTTAGAGTTAATAAAGGATTTATTGACTTCGGACATCTGCTTCCCTCGCTCCATTAGCATTTGGTGCAGTCAGGCTTTGTCATAGGCCCTCCCACTGGCTGTTACATGCTTTGTTATGGGGGTGAGTTTTCTGCAGGCACTCATCCTTCACCATGTAGTTTACTAAGTACTGTATTGTGCTGTAGAGATGCATTGATGATCTGGCACATTATTCAAAGTTAGCTCAAGTCCCTTATCAGTTTCAATGACTTTTTATAATCTTCTTCAGAGGTAAACTCCTACAACATTCACAGAAAAAGATGTAACACCTTCTGAAGATGACAAAAAAATCACGTGCAAGCTCATTAGTGCATCTCTACAGCACAATACAGGATTTAGTGAACTCTATGGTGAAGCTATGCACCAATACCCTGTGATGATGCATAGAACTGGCCAGGCCTAGCACCTAATGTCCAACCCCGCCTTCTCGTGGTGCAGACCGTTAGTACCTTTCAAAAGAGATACTCTCTTGTGGAAGTGAACGGAAGGAGAGGGCTGCCAGATTAGTGTGGCCTACTGATCTGGACAACTCTGGCTACTTTTCTACCCTGCTGAGGAGTGGTCAACCACACAGGGTCCTGAATTAAGGCTCTGAGCTTGATTATGGATCCTGAATTTGCTGCACTGGTGGACTTCTGTGGAGGGAAAATCTTCCGCTGTGTTTTCTGTTTGTTTGTGGGTTGACAGCCCCAAGTGAATAGATTCACAGGATATGTTTATCAGCTTGTGGATAATCCTGAGCAGAGGTCACCACAGGCACCTGAACTCTTTACTTCTTTTGGCATCATCAAACTCTACATTGGAGGAAGTCTTCCAGTGTAGATGGCTTCAGCCTTTAGTGGTGAGGGAACGAGTCTTTGCCCCCCATGTCTGCTATTAGGGGGCTGTTAATATTGTCACCATTTCCCCTCTCAATAAACATAATTTCTTTAAACATCCCACTAACCATTTTCTCACCATAGGTAGTTGGAATGTGAGGACTCTGCACAGAGCTTTTTCTCTTGATGTCCTCACACAAGAATTCCACCATTATAATTTAGATATTCTCGGCTTGCAAGAGACCAGATGGACAAATAAAGGTCATTTCTTAAAAATAATCTTAAATTTCTCTTTTCAGGGAGGGAAGACAATAAGCATCACCAAGGCGTGGGTCTGCTTCTCAGCAGACATGCTAGTGATGCTCTTCTAGGATATGAGTGCATTAATGAAAGGTTTCTTACAGCAAAATTTCAGACAAGCGTTAAAGACTTGAATGTTATCTGCTGTTATGCCCCCACTGAGGATGAGGATGAGAAGGATAGGTTTTATGGACAACTTCAGGATATTTTGAATTCTGTGAAGAAAGGAGATATTACCTTGTTCTAGGTGACTTCAATGCCAAAGTTGGTACTGACTCTGACCTTTGGGGAGGAGTAATAGGCCCTTTGGTATTGGTAGCTGCAATGGCAATGGGCAACATCTCCTACAGGTAAGTAAACTCAATGGTTTCAGAATAACTAACACTTATTACAAACACCGCGACATACATAAGTACACATGGGTTTCACTTGATGGGCTGCATAAGAATATGATTGATTACATATTAATTAACAGCAAATGGGCTAGTTCTGTTAGGAATACCAGGTCATATAGGGGAGCTGAATTTGGATCTGACCATACCTTGTTAAAAGTATCTTGCAACTTAAACTTAAAAAATGTTGTGCTAGGGTTAAAAAATTTACTTTTAATACTGAAGCTCTGAAAGATCCAGTTATAGCCAAAGCTTACCATGATAGGTTACTTAATCGTTATGACAGTCATGGTATGCTTACTATTGAAGTTGAGGAAGAATGGGATCATTTTAAACAGACTTTTTTGGACACTAACAGTACTCTTTTAGGAAAAAAGGAGCAGAGGAGGCAGAATTATCTGAGTGATAAGGCACTTGAGCTTATTTCGGAAAGAAAGAACTGCAGGATGTCCTTAATCATTACTCTACTAGTCCTAATAGAAAACATTACAGAGAACATAATACACATGAAATGATCAGTTAGCTGCTGATAAGAATCTTTGGCTTGATGACTTGGCTGACAAAGCCAAGGACGCAGTTAGGCAGCACAACAGCAGAGAGCTGTACCAGATAGTTAACGTTTTGTGTGGTAGAAAAAGAACAGGTATACAGGGATTGAAGGATAAACAAGGTAAGGTTATAGAAGGTGAGGATTCTGTCATGGCTAGGTGGCTGAGCATTTCAGCGATGTTCTAAACAGTGTGGTTAGTTCTACTCCCATTGTTTGTAATTATGATAGATGCATTGGTGGCTTTAATGTTGGCCCTATAACACAATCTGAAATTATTTTGGCTATTTCTAAACCTAAACTTCATAAATCCCCAGGGGTAGATGAAATTACTACAGAAATACTTAGAGCTGGGAATGTTTCAGTTACCACTTGGATGACTGAAATTCTGAATATCTTTTATGATAAAGGCATGGTTCCTAAGGATTTTACCAGAGCTATTGTTATTCCTATTTTCAAAAAAGGTGATCGCAGTTCTTGTGATAACTATAGGGGTATCAGCCTACTCTCTGTTACAGATAAAGTTCTTTGCATGATTGTGCTTAATAGAATTAAGAATCTGGTTGAAAGTTAATTGTGTGATGAGCAATGTATATTTAGAAATGGTAGGGGATGTGTGGATCAGATATTTTCACTTAGGCAGATTTTTGAGAAATGTTTAGAGTTTCAGAAACCTTTGGTTGCAAGCTTTGTTGATTTCAAAAAGGCTTTCGACTCTGTTGATCGTCATAATTTGTGGTTGATTGTGAAATCATATGGTATACCACACAAGTTAGTTAACATAATGAAAGCTCTCTATAATAACACTGAGTCGTGTGTGAGAGTTGGTAAGGCTTGTAGCAATTGGTTTAGCATTACTTCTGGTGTTCGACAAGGGTGCATTTTGTCTCCTTTTCTCTTTAGTTTGGTTGTTGATTATGTTATGCGAAATTCACTTCAAGGGAAAGATTTTGGCCTTAAATGGGCTGGAGATAGGAAAATTTCTGATTTAGATTATGCTGACGATTTAGCCCTTTTGGCAAATGATGTTGATGAGATGAACTCTTTCATTCGAGCCGTTGATGAGACTAGTAGTAGAGTAGGTTTGGTTATAAACAGAGAGAAAACTAAAGTGATGAAAATTGGTCAGGCAGGCTGTGATTCAGTTAATCTGAATGGTTGCAGTCTTGAGCAGGTGTCACAGTTTAATTATCTTGGGAGCTATGTAACAGATAATGGTGATGTGCGGCATGAGATTAACAGACGAATAGGGATTGCTGCCGGGACTTTTAAGAATCTATGGAGAGTGTGGAGAAATAGGCGTATACACCTAAAGACTAAAATTAGACTGTATAATAGTTTGGTTCTTTCAAGGGTTAGTTATGGTAGTGAAACTTGGACACTTTGTAAACAAGATAACAGGAAACTAGATGCTTTTGATTCCAGATGCTTATGCAGTATCTTGGGCATTAGGTGGTTCAACTTTGTAACTAATGATGAGGTTAGGCAAAGGAGTTTGCAACCTCCTTTAATCAGCATATTGTGCAGAGAGAGACTCCGTTGGTTTGGCCATGTTGCCCGTATGAATAATTATAGATTGGCGAATAGGGTTATGAACAGTGTGCCTAAAGGCCTCAGAAAGAGGGGGAGACTATGATGCGGTGGGCAGACAATGCCAAACAGGACCTTGTTAGAATTGGTGCAGTGGTCAGATGCAGTAGATGTAGCTCAGGACAGACTTGCTTGGAGAACTAAATTGCATGTTCTTGTTGGACCTCTGTAGCCCATGGCTGCTTGAGGAGGGAGGGAGGGAGGGAGGAGGAGGAGGAGGAGAGTGCCTGCAGAAAACCTACTCCCACAATGACGAATCAGTAGTAGCCAGTGGGAGGGTTGACAATGGAGCCTGACAACACCAGATGCCAACAAAGCAAGGGAAGCAGATGCCCAATGTCACTAAATCCTTTATGAACTCTAATATTATTTAAACTGTAGTCTGTATGTGATGCCCCCTCCTTCACTTTTACTTTACCTTAACCAGTCTTGCTTAATTTACGTTATATTTATCATTTTGGGGCTTTTTATTTCCTTTTTGGCATCACAGCGCTCGTTTCCAAGAGTTAGGAGTTGCGCATGCGCAGCTCCAAACTTTCGATTGTCACCCGCTAAAGCACGTGCACAAGGACACGACCACTCTTGCGTCATAGCTTGCGTTGCTCATCAATTTATGCAAATGTCTTTCCCGGCATGCAACATGACACGTGCGGGCTTTGTACCTTTTGTTATAATCTGGTGACATGTTGTCACAGTAGACAGAAGAGAGTGTGGTAGAAGCTCAGAGGCTTATAGACAGACAGAAGAGAGTGTGGTAGTAAGCATGGGTTGGGTTGTTTTACCTCTGAGCGGCACTATTTTGCACACCATGGGCTAAATGGCCAGGTCACATGGACCCCGAAGGCTCAGAGAAGGTTGGGGGAGGGGACCCACTGGAACAGCTGTTGGGAGACAGATGGTAGCCTCCCGTCAAGGCCATCCAGCGTGTTCTTTAACGTGCACAGGGTATGGCTCTCCCGCACATGGGGCCACGGCTTAACGTCCCATCCGACGGACGGCGGCCTTTCCAAGCCCATCGGTGTCCCCTACTGACCGTGGGCAGGGCAGGGAAATTTTGCGGAGATAAATCTCAACGCTGACCCAGCTGGGACTCGAACCTGGGAACTACAGATTACGAGCCTGGCGCGCTACCGACTGAGCCACCCCCGACCCTAGTAAGCACGGAGGAGCACAGTTAGTGAAGTGTGTGTAGTCAAAGTTGAGAAATGATGTATCTTCTTCATTGAGGTTTTGGTGAGTGTTTTTTGGAAATAAATTTGTTTGTTATTTAAACCTTTTGAATCTTTACTAATTTTTTCTCTTGAGCAACGTTAATTGTTTGATTAGAATTTATCTTTACATTTTGACAATTCTTACTCATTAACGCTCACTGGTATTTTGAACCCTAATTTAACTTTATTTTTTTGGCAATTTGTTAATTATTGCCTGGTGCCCGACTCAACTATCTGGAGCATAAAAATAATTGGATCAGACAAAGGGTCCAAACTTTAAAAGTAATTCACTTTCTTAGGCCCGTTACATGTACAGGTTAAGAGTAAAAGTTATCGTATAAGGAATTACTACTGAAGTTTGACAAGGCATGTTTTATCACCTTTTCTCTTTAGGTTATTATTGATTATGTTATGCAGAATTCACTGCAAGGGAGAGAATGAGGCCTTAAATGATCTAGAGATCTGAAAATTTCTGATTTAGATTATGCTGATGATTTGGCCCTTTAAGCAAATGATGTTGATGAGATGAGTTCTTTCATTAGGGCTCATTGAAGAATGAGGATTGCTGCTAGGACTTTTAAAAATCTACAGAGAGTGTGAAAAAATAAGAACATAAAGATTAAAATAGGCTATATAAGAATTAATTCCTTTCTAAAGCTTATTGTGACAGTGAAACTTGGACCCTTTGTAAGAAAGATAACAGGAAACTTGGTGCTATCTATTCTAGATACTTATTCAGTATCTTAGTCATTAGGTGGTTTGACTTTTTAAGCAATGATGAGATTAGGTGAAGGAGTCAGCAGCCACCTTTGAACAGCATATTGTATAGGGAGAGAGACTGCATTGGCCTGGCCACACTGCCTGCATGAACTACAATTAGCATATCAAATTATGATAATATGCCAAAAGGTCTCAGAAAATGTAGCAGACCTAGAACACAGTGGGCAAGACAGTGTCAAACATGACCTTGTTAAATTAGCAATCCAGTTTCTGGAAAAACAGTGAGGCACATATGTATTTGCAAAGATACAAAACAGAAATACATTAACCACAACCACAGTAGTAACATTAATGTTTACAATGATGTCTTGTTTCATAACTTTGCATGATACTTGGCTGACATTTATTCATTCAATAAATGCACCACTTGTAACACTTTTACAGAATAAAATCCATTACATCAAAATAAGACTTACCACAGTCATGTTCAATTCTCCAATCAGGCATGAGGACATTATTCTCAAATTCACAGGTCTCTACAAAGTCTCCAAGTGCTTGGCATTTACAGGATTCATGTTTTTCAGATTCTGGGTCTTTCAAACATTCACACATGAAAGCAACACACACTTCAATCTGATTGTTATTACTGAGAACAGATGAGCAGTTGACAAATGGAGGATTTCTAAAAAAATCATGATTACTATTGATAATCAATTCACGATATTAATGATAATCATTATAATAAAAATAATGACTATAAACATTTTCATGGTGAAGTTTATGAAATGTGTGAAATAAAAAGTGATGCACATAACAGGCAAATATCAGAGTTTGACAGAGGTATGATTGTTGATGCTAGACATGTGGGTGACTTTATTCCAGAAACAAAAAAAATAAAGCATTATAGAGCCAAAAAAATTACCAGAAAAATAGAGAGGTGGTTAATAACTAAAAAATGATCAGCTACCAACTTTGCCTATATGTTTACTGCAAAAGATAAGATTTCATAACATTTCATAACAAGGAAGGATTTTTTGAGGATGCCAAAAGGCTCCTTAAATTTTAATCTTACATTATTTGTATATATATATATTTGTATTATTGAAAATTTTTTACACAACTTTCAAATAATGTTAAGAACTAAACAGGCATGATAAAAGCAAAAAAAAAAAAAAAAAAAAAAAAAAATCAAGAAATTTTTTTTGCTCTCTTGCTATAATTTAGCAAACATGTCTATTAAATATTTATTAATTTATAGAAGATTAAGCTCAGCGCTTAATATTTTTCAGTTTTTGTTTGCTTTATTATGCTGGATTTTTATTTCTTTATGCTAATGCCCAGTGCATTCAAAAAGCAGTTGCATTGGGCATTCATTAAGATGTATAATAAAGCAAACAAAAACTGAAAAATATTAAGCATTGAGCTTAATGTTCTATAAATTAATAAATATTTAATAGACATGTTTGCTAAATTACATTGATTGCAAATGAAACCTCTATGTTAATGAATGTCAAAATGGTGCATATACTGGACATAAATCCTAGTGCACCTGCAAATATTCCTAATCAACAAGATAGCATAAGAGGCACATTTTCAGCATAGTTGAAAAGGAAGAATATCCAAATAGACTTATGTGATGACTGAGAAAACAAGCCCAGTTTAGAGCTTCCCAGGACTTGTAATGCTTAGGGGTGCAATGACAGATATAAGATATAAAATTTATGATAGGGATTTTTAATCTCCCAATGTTGAAAAACTGAAAAAATGCGTTAATGTTCTCAAATTATATCATAGGAAAGTACTACTAAAACCAGCTACAACTAACCCAGAATGAGTCAAAAAGGGAAAAGATAAAAAGTTGGCAAATGATAGTAGGGGGTACAGAGTAATAAAAATTGGTTGTTGATTTTGTATTGGTTTTGAAATGTTTGGTTGTTGACAATTTAAAAACCAAAAGGCAAAGTTTTGTATAAGCAAAACACAGGAGAAATCTCCAACATCACAGGAAAAATACATTATTGGAGTGAAAGGACATTGATAAAGAAGGTGCACCTAATTTTGAGAGGAGATAATTCTTGCACCACCTACAGAACCTACAGATATATCAACTTATTCTGATCAAACAACTGTGGAGTTATGAATATATATATTCATAACTGTTAGTTTATTCAAGAACTTCTCCTAAATGATAAGGTCTTGGACCATCAATTTTGGTATACAGCTTCATCTCATCATAACTATAAATAATATATATATTTGAATGAAATAATTATGAAAATAAGAAAATAACCTATTTGCATAATTTTATCAATGATTCTAGGGTGTTGCAGTGTCAAAAAGTTTGAGTACCATTGATTTAATGGATATTGCATCTATAAGTATACATATATGCATGTATTTATATCACAAATAAAGTGATTATAATTAATTTTTCTGAGAGAGAATCATTTTCTATTTCGAAAATTTTGCAGCTATGTTTTGGTAGATGTTGAAACATAGTAATGATTTGGGAGAAGCCAATTAAAATCTGAACTAAGATTAATTTACTACTTACTCTAATTGCTGACATATTTTTAAAGCATTGGCCATAATTTCATCTGGACATGAGGGAAGTGAACATCTTTCCAATGGGCCAATACTCCAGCTATCACCAAAATCTTTATTACTATGTACAAGGGTGCCATTTGGTTGTTGACGATCATCAAGTATGTATTTGTTGTAAAAGCCACAAAGACCACTCACTTGATTAATAAGGCATTTGGATACCTACATAACAAATAATAATTGTAACACATAACGCTTTCTTAAAAAATAATATACCACAGAACTTTTCATAGCATTTTAATTTAAAACATACTGAATTCAAATATTCTACCATACAAGACAAAACTGTTAATAAAATTCTTGTTTCATTGCATTTTATATTAACTTGTGCTTATTCAATAGATTAAATAATAATTTAAATTACATTATAATGCAGTGGAGCTTCAGAATCTTTCAGTGTATAAGGCACACAAAAATAAAGGGTAGTAAAATGTAATTCAGTGACACAATTTCTGCATCTTCCAAACTAAAATCAAAAAAGTAGTACACACACCTTTGGCACAATCAAAATTTATCCTGGGAAAAAGGGTGCTGCAAGTACACATAAAAAAGTGTGTTTCAGGAATTACTCATTTATTTTTCTCAAGCCATTGTTATAATCATACTCATTAATAAATTTAGAGTCAAACATTTCTTAATAAAAGAAATTATGAGGCATCGTTCCAATTATGGGTTTCCAAAATCGATATCTCATCAGAGAGTTAAAAAAAAATCCTAATTTGTGGATAGGCTAAGAATCATTGGAATTCTATGTACACATTTTCAATGTTATAGTTCTCAATGTCACCATGCTTAAATTCTTTATAGATGCATCTGCTATATATTTCAGAGAGTTTGTCGACTGTCTGTCTGTTTGTTTACGAATTTCTCCTAAATGATAAGGTCTAGGACCACCAAATTTGGCATACAGCTTCATCTCATCATAACTTAGTGCATCAAGATTTGGAATTCATAAAGTAAAGCCCCCTTCCCCCAAAAAAAGACGTGAATTAACATATAATGATAAGCAAAACATAATGAGTTCTCAATAATAACCATTACTTGCAAAAGGGTAGAACAATGCATATTGACCTAACAATTAGGTTATGTTCATATCAGATTGCAGATTAGTGACTGATCAAAAAATAGATCTCATTTTAACTGTTTTGGAACAGTTTATGTTCTGACTTTTAATTTGATACTTTTGGACTGTTAATAACTTTCTAAATACTTGAATGCTTGATCCCAAATTTCCCCATTGACACTGCATATTGTATTAAAAAAATCAAGCCCTTACATTTAACAGAAGTCAATTTTGAACCTAATGTCTATTTTGCTACAAATATATATAAAAGATCAACCATGATTGTTGATGGGATATGTTATGTTGCTTATGCTAAAGTTTGTGTTGAGCTAACTTTATATGGCTTGACATGTTACAATGTCTTATTGTTTTTGAACTAAACTTAATCATGGTGATATTTGAGGGACTAATGGGGTTCAAGGAACCTTTAAATTTAAAACAAGGGAGAATTATTAACTTAAATGATTACAGAGAGACTAATGAGTTATAACTGAAACTAAAGCTACTTACGTGGGGAATATTATGTGCTAACCCAAATTATGCCCCCCTCCTTTCTGCAATAGAAAAGAGGTGGAGAACTCATAAGTAGAATAAAATATTAGCTGAAAAGGCGAATAGCCAAAATTTTCAACCCCCAGCAACACAAACCACTAACAACAGTAAAAAAACAAGACATACAGCAGCATTTCCACAGATACCTTGGTTCATTAAAACTATGAACGAAATAGTAAAACCATACAACCTTATAGTACCAGCCATGGCCAGTAAAACTAATCTAAACTCATTAAAACAGACAGAGATAAATATATACTAATAGGCAGAATATATGAAGTGGCACTCCAAGACCCCCAAAGCCAAAATACTCACACTTACAGCAGTAAAACAAAAAGAACATGCGAGATAAGATTCGAGGAACATAGGAGAGATATCAAATACAAAAGAGATGCATCATAGCATTGATAAAAAAAACAAAACAAAAAAACCCTAACCAGCTCCATTATACTGCTTTTTGAGCAAGCAAGAATAATATGTGCACTCAGCTCTGATTTCCAGTTGGGCTTAGTGGAGCAATATCACATCTTTCAAAATAAAAATGATTGTATAAATGACGACATCGCTGAGCCCCCATTACTTTGGAAACTGCTCTTGCAACAGGACTCTCGCTAAAGATATCTCCCCCAATAGGGAGAGCCTAAAGAGTGATATCACAAATGTCACAGACACAAGGCTTATATATTCATTAGTCAAGTGTTCCTTACATTTTCTGAAGAAGCTCTAGTGGAGAGCAAATGGCATTAAAACCTTTAATTTTAAAGTTTTAGAAGCTTTTAATGTAAATTTAGCATTTATATTAAAAATTGTTGTGTTGTCAATCTGTGTTATCGTCGTCTATGGATATGTGCATGTGCATATAGTTGATTCATCTCAGCAATCGAACAGTTGCTTATAGGTAACTATCCTTTTTATGGTGGCTGGGCAAAATAACAGTGCAGATAGTCACTTTAATGAACAAATAATAGTGCACTGTGTTTTATAGATTTTGGTAATTATAGTTTTTGTTCAGATGGCAGAAAGTTAATAGTTCCACTTGTAAGAAAGGAAATATCATACAAACACATTTTATATTTAGCACCTAATATCTAAAATTTTTAATCTGTTACCTAGTGAGCTTTAAAATTATATTGGTAAAGTATTAATGTCACTGAACAGCAAATTTTCATAAAAGTCATGCCTCTGAGATAAAGGCAGCCATTTCTTAAAGGTTTTAAGGTGCTTAATATGAATATGACAATGCAAATGCAAAATTGGCTATGATTTCTGAGAAATCAGCATAGTTTCTTATACAATAGAGTAATACATACATATGACATGTATCAGTAAAACTCTGCTTCTACTTCCGACATCGATTTGCCCATTGCTTGTGCAGCTGCTCAGGATCATCTCTGGTGAGTGTTCAACAGACTGATGCGACGAATTATTATGCAGCTGCTCAGGATCATCTCTGGCAAGTGTCCAACAGACCGATGCAGCGAATATGGGTGGATGGTTCAATGTTGGCCAAAATGAAGTCACTCAGCCAACATTGAAGTGGGCAAGTTTCAGTGGTATCGTTTCTCCATTGTTGCAATGTCCTGGTGAAAACATTCACTGTGCTCATCACTAACTGTGCCACAGTTGTTGGGGAAGAAATCTAAGTGGGAATGAAGAAAGTGAATCTTTAAGGGCATATTGCAGCCAAGTTTGTGATACAGAGACAACATGTCCTTAACCAGTTTCTTGTAGTTGTCTACCCTGACATTCCCAAGGAATTTCGTTGACACCAGACAAATGCATCCCAAGCCTTTTTCTCATCACCCTGAAGCAGGTTGTCAGACATCTGGTCTCTGAACAGCTCACAGATCTGAGGACCCACAAATATTCCCTCTTTAATTTTTGCTTCGCTGAGTCATGGGAATTTTTCAGCCAAGTACTTGAAAGCTGATGCAGTCCGGTCCATGGCTTTTAGGAAGTTTTTCATCACACCAAGTTTGATGTGGTGGGACGGTAGCATGATTTTGTGTGTTTCTGACAGAGCTGGGTGTTCTACATTCTTCTCTCCAACCTTCAGAGATTTCCTGAGGCCAGTTTCTCTTCACGTAGTGCAAAGTCTTTGCTCGGCTGTCCCATTCACATAAGAAACAGCAGTACTTCATATATCCCAGCTGTAGACCCATCAACAGAGCCACTACTTTCAAGTGATGCCAGCCATACTTGTATTGAAGACAGTTCAACAGCTGTTTTAAGTTGCATAGGTTTCTTTCATGTAAACAGTATGTCTGACTGGAATGGATGGAAGTCGATTTCTATTATGCAGCAACACCGTCTTGAGACTCAATTTAGAGGAGTCTATGAATAGTTGCCATTCTTGAGGGTCATGTTTGATTCTGAGGGCATTCATCAGACCATCTACATTGGAGCAGAACACAAGGTCATCTTCATTTCTGAAGTAAGGTGCAAACTGCTCAAGACAAATTCGAAACGAAGTCTCTGGACGTTTTCCTTGAGAAGATTCCATTGTTTAAGTCTTGATCCAAGTAACTCTGCTTTAGCTGTGGACAGCTCCACATCGCAAACAAGATCATTCATTTCTTCTTTGGTGAGAATGTGTGGTGCAGATGACGCACCATGGCAGACATATGGATCATCATTAGACACCAAAGGCAGCAGAGAACCCAAAGTTCGCCTTCCTCCTCATCGTCTAAATTGATGGAAAATTCTTTTGGAGGTTCAGGAATGGGAAGGCCTTCGCAGTGTGGAACTGGTCGGAGAGCAGATTGTTTTCTTTTTCCTCTTCTTTTTCCTTGTGATGCCCCCAGAAACAGGTGGAACCATGCAGAAGTAGCAGTCATTTGTGTGATTGCTTGGCTCTCTCCAAACCATAGGAACAGCAAACGGCACTGTCACTTTTTCACCTTTTAGCCTCTTCAGAAGATTTCTTGCGCACGTATTGCAGTAAGTGTGGGGCCCAGGCCTTGTCCTGGTTCCTGATCTTGCATCCAAAATAAAACTCATACGCTGCCTTCACTATTGGAGGATGGCCCTTTTCTGGCTTAAAAACATCACTTCCCCACAAATGTAACAAAATGTATCTACACTATTAACACAGTTACGAGGCATTACTACTGCTGGATTAAAACTGCAAGGATCACTTGTGTTGTACTTATGACTCAGGGGTAAATGGGAGTCACTCAAAAGACTTGCTCACCCTAAGAGACATCACTTACAACCCAACCCATCGTCTTTTGTCCGCGATCGTAAAGCTGCGATGCCATGACTCAACTACATTGCATTCAGACAATGATGCAATACCTCTGGGGGTTGTGTGTATGATGAGCTGATGCAATATGATGCAATATGTTGCAATCTGGAGTTTAAAATACAGCGTTGCGAAATGGTTACCTATGTACTCAATGCGGACTGAGTCATTTATACATGACCATCTCTGTCTCTCCTAAACAAGAGTCAATTGAAAAATTTTATGTCATTTTCGTGTTCAGCACCTCGAAATTAGATATATAAAATCGAAATAAATTGGCTATTTTTATTTCAAAGCCTTTTTGTGTGTTGCCCAGTGTACTTAAGCAAAAAAAATCACTGGGTGATGCTGTGCAGGAATTTGGGACCTGTTTTTTGAACCAATCATGGGGATGCAGTGCAGGAAATTTGGACTGTGAGGATGAATATCACAGGAGCCAAAGGGCGGCAAATTCTATGATAACGGAAATAAAAATCTCGATAGCTTATGCAGAAACTAAGCCACGGGCTATGAGAGAGCTCACTGACGTCAACAATGATCCAAGCCAACAGTGGGCAAATTTCTTCCTGTTGAAAATCTGTGCTAAAGTGTCGGAGGGGGGGGGGGGGGGTACTTAAAAAATTTATCTTTAGTGCAATGAAAATAAAAATGTACAGATTAAAAGTGACACCTGGGCAGCGATGGGTATGTTCAGCTAGTTATGCAATAAAGTGTCAAAAGAATTAAAATTAATAACAAACTGTGCTTTAGTAACAATGTTAAAAGATACCAATAATTCATTAAAAATACTCATGTTGCCATTTGCATTTGTTCAGATCAAATAATTTGTGTGTATATTGTTTGTATGTTTATATTTTTAGCTCCATTTTTACTATTATTATAATTTTAAATTTAGACATTTGTTATTTAATGAAACTTAATAACCTTATAATAACTAAATAAATAATAACACATGAAGCCTGATCCCTAATAATTTATGTGAAACTGAAATGTATTTTTTTTAGATTAAAGAGCGTTTTTATGTATTTATTCATATATTAAGAAAGATATCACCCTGAATTTAACATCGAACAATTTTAGAGGAAAATTTGTCTTGATCCGGGTGGGATATGAATCCATGATCTCCTAATAACAGTCAGGTACTCTGGACCACTGAGCTACCAGCTGCTGATCAAGATTTCCTCTAATTGATGCTATGAACGTTCTACCAATAGTACACAATTCTCTGTGTCTCATGAAGGTATTGTCCCAGCTCCTCTCAGCCTCAAGAAACAATGACAAGTATGTCATGAAGATGGCAAGTATATTCTGAGTATATAATTGTTCAGATTGAAGAGACTTTTTTTCTGACATATTTATTCATATATTAAGAAAGATATCACTCTGAATTTAATGTTGATCAATTTTAGAGGAAAAATTGTTTTGAGCCGGGTGGGATATGAACCATGACTTCCTGATAATAGGAGGTCATGGTTTCGATTCCACCTGACTCAAGACAATTTTTCTCTAATTGATCGAAGTTAAATTCAGAGTGATATCTTTCTTAATAGAGAAATGTATTTCTTTTTGAAAATTTGATTTCAAATAATTCAATGTTTATAAAGGCTTCAGGAAGATGCATAGGACAAGAATAAGGTGGGATGGCAATACCATAGAGACCATTAAGAGAATTTGGCAGCTATTTCTTAGGATAAACATGTTTTGAGAATAAAACTGCATAATAGTTGTGCTTCTACAGCGGTGTCAGGACAGAATTACACAGAATAAAATTACACAGCAAAAATTACAAAGGGAAGAAATTACACGAAGAAAAAAATACACAAATCCGAAATTACACATAATACAAAAATTGTAGCCTCTGTTGGCAAATTCATTATTTTGTAACTATTCAGTTTAACCCAGAGGCAAGGCCAGATAAAGGCCAACTGATGCCCTAACTACAGCCCAACAGTGGTGTCCCCTCGCCCTTCCATCGCTTAACTGAGAAGACATTAAGACTCAATAAGTGCTGAAGTTATAAGAAGGCAAAATTCAATAAGCATTATTTTGTATCTTTTGATCCATGTATGCTGAAATGCTATGTATCTTCAAGGTTAGAAAGCAATGGAATAAAAGATGTTTTGTTTCGTACAAATAATGACATTTCTCCATTAGCATATCTTTCTTAAAAATTGTCCACCAACATCGATTTCTATAGAAAGGATTTTCAAAATTAAAAAGTATGTTCTCGAGATCACATAATTGTGAATTAAGGGCATGATAGCTAAGGGAGAATACTCTGTGGTACCCCATCTTACTTCCCTTGGTGCCCTAAGCACGTGATTACTTTGCTTAATGGTTAATCCAGCCCTGCCCAGAGGTTCCAGTGGATGTATGTTTTTCATTTATCACAATCCATTCTGCACAAAGTAAATGAATGTGGGTTGAAATCTTTATATGAATCTAATCAGTCATTTGCGATACACATTAAAATGTTATTATCACTTGCCCTATTACCAGAAGAAGTGCTGGAAGCATTTTTAGAAGTTGCTGATCTGTTCTCTGATCGGCACTTGTTAACAACTTCTATTTAATATTTCTATTTGGAACCATAGGCAATCTGTAGCCAACTGTATAGCAAGGACTACAAATTGTATCGAAGGATGGCACTACGGACTTCAGTCAATTTTCCAGTGTTCCCATCCAACTGTTTGAAAATTTCTGGACATCGTCGTCAAAGAATTATCCTTACAACATACAAACTATTTGCAGCATTTAATGGTCAATGAAACCCCGGATGTGGTAGTTACATTTCTTTAAAACAACGTATTTCGAATATTGTACAGAATTACGACTCTAATAGATGATTGGATTTCTTGCATTGCATAGCTCATATGACTTGGTGTTTTTTATTTGATGTTTTATATTTAAATTTAATTTTATCTATGTATTTTTTTAAGTGAAAATTTTTGTAATTACAGGAAAGTTTAAGGATTGATATGACAACCAAATAATTTAATGAATTTTAAATAAAAATTGAATGTTATTTTTTTATGTATTTTTTTCCATGTGTAATTTATTCCTTGTGTAATTCTGTACATGTATAATTTTTAGCAATGTAATTTCATCATGTGTAATTTATTCCTTGTGTAATTCTGCCCATGTGTAATTTTATCATGTGTAATTTTTTCCTGTGTAATTTTATCATGTGTAATTTTTTCCTGTGTAATTTTATCATGTAACCTTCTACAGCCTATTGCTGATTGACATTTTTCATGTGTATGTATCTGCTTACAAAATTAAAAAAATATATATAGTACTCCTCAATGCCTAGCAAAAAAAAGTTGTCAATTCAATAATATACATATATGTGTGTTTCAAAGATAAATATTACTCATTATAAAATGGGCAACAAACTTAAGTGCAAGTTTTGTGACACCATTTTAATGATTAAACATAATTTAACTGATTGTGCTGCTTTTAATCTTGAGTATCATTTCTATTTTAGTCATCATGATTTTATGGCTGAGCCCCTTACACTCGGCCATCTTTTATCTGACAATTTCTTTTTACCACCTAGCTTTGACTTTTTACGATTTATAGGGTATTTATACGGTATTTTAACTGTACTTTCGCAACTTATGGATTTGCACTATTTATTCATTTTAGCTGACCTAGGTCATTTATACCTGGATTTATTTTATTTTTCTCTATTTGTGTTCCTTTTCTATTTGTTGTTTGTACACATGTTTTGTGTTGCTCTTATACCTCTTTAAGTTTCTACAGTTTTTAACTTTTCATTGAGGGGATTCATGACTTTTATCTTTTATCTTGTACTTTTCATCATGTGTTTGGTGCAGAATGGCCTCAGTTGCCCTTATGCCATTAAACCCCAAACAACTAACCAACCAAATTATTATAAAAAAATTTCACACATCTATATAAAAGAAGAAAATATAAGAATTGAATTTATACATACCACAATCTTCACATTTTGTCTGGAATCCCAAATAACATCAAAGTTGTAATTCAAGGACTGGAACATCAGCCAATTGCCATATTGTTTCAAGATTATTCCATGGTGTCTATTTGACAAAAGCTGAATATTCTGAATAGAAATCTTCTGGCCATTAAATTCTAAATCTTCATTTCCTGGACCTAATTTAACTATTATATCATCCACATAGATCATCACATATTTCCAACATTTATTAGAATCTTCTGGTGAGCATGCCTTGTGAACTATCAATTAATAAATGAAAATATAAAATCAGTATAGCCACTCTGAAACAAAAAAAAAAACCGAAAATTTTTAAAAGTTTAATATGCACACAGTAGTGTAAAATTTTACCATTGTAGGTAAAGGAAATAAATGAGAGATAAGGGGGTAAGGAATATTTTGGGGATGGAGGCAGCTGTGAGGGATTAAGATTAATTTAAAAAACTTACTCTAAACAAAAACAAACTGAGCACTTCAACCTCAGTTTGTTTTTTAGAATGTTTTATAAATTAACAAAAAATGTTTTAAAATATTTCCCACATTCAAAAATTTTCCTGTCATTGTACTTTAATGTACAATGACTATTTTTTACTACAAGATTCGTTATTTCACCTCATTATAAATACAATATAATACACACACTACTACTACTATATAATAGGTACTATTATAAATATAACTAGAAAAAAATTAAACTTTTAACCAAATACAGAAAGCATATATACAAGTTTTTAATCACATTGTAAAAATATTAAATAACCATTTAATTCACAATGACATGCTTTATATATAACTACGTGTTAACTAGATAGAAATGAAAACTTCCACTGAACAATGCTACTCTGATTACAACACATACCTAATAGAGTTGCAAGAATTATTTAGCCATTATCAAAAATAATGGATAAAGTTCACAGGTTGTCCTGACAATATTTTATAGGTGTGCAGTGTAATCAGACTGGCACCATTCAGTGGAAGCTTCCACTTATATAGTTGACATGTAGTTATATATAAACAGTGTCAATGTGAATTAAATAGTTAAGTATATGTACACCACCTTACACACCTCTAAGGGTGTGTTTCAATCAGATTCACATCACTGCTACTGAGTTACAGCATTTTCTCTCTTGACATGAACTACCTGTGCTTCAACCTCCTTCAACTTGCCCTTAGGTCACCAGAAGAGCATATCAAACTCTGCAAAATTGAAAGTGTTATACAAAAGCCTAAAGACAAAATTACTTTCAAGGAAGCCACTCAAATTAATGACATAATGGAGGATATGTCATCGAGATTGAAGGGAAGAAGAATGCATACTAAAAATAATACACTCCAATCCCATGGATGAACAGCTGAGAAGTAAACTACAATATCACATTATGAGATATTCTTCTTTTCTGATTTTATTACATCCAAATTTAGCCCACAACAGTAGGAGTTGGGTTGTTTTACTCTGAGCGGCACTTTTTTGCACACCATGGGCTAAATGGCCAGGTCACATGGACCCCGAAGGCTCAGAGAAGGTTGGGGGAGGGGACCCACTGGAACAGCTGTTGGAAGACAGATGGTAGCCTCCTGTCAAGGCCATCCAACGTGTTCTTTAACATGTGCAGGGTATGGCTCTCCCACACATGGGGCCATGGCTTAACGTCCCATCCGATGGACGGCGGCCATTTCCAAGCTCATCGGTGTCCCCTACTGACCGTGGGCAGGGCAGGGAATTTTGTGGAGATAAGTCTGAACACTGACCCAGTTGGGACTCAAACCTGGGAACTGCAGATTACGAGCCTGGTGCGCTACGAACTGAGCCACCCCCGCCTCACAACAATAGGAGACTACTCTACAAATCTTGAGCATTGTTATGACAGAAAAGCTAATCCTCCCAGTTTTATGAGCTTCCACAGCTGCAGGTTCCATTGAATCTCAGGACATCCATGCACACCCAGCTAGGAGAACAAAAGATTTCTAATCAACATTGGATGGTGGAAAAATCCATTGTTTAGCAGAGTTAAAATTCATTTGGTTTATTTTAAAGCTCACTGATGGAAAAACTTCATCATTTGAATTTTTACAATGGATTTCATGTATATCCAACAACTAATTGAATATTGAATTAAGAATGAGAAAAATTGATCTCTCCCATGGTTAATCAAATAATTTTTTTAATGCTTACTAAAACTTAATATTGAAATCTATGGAAATAGAAATATAAAACGGTTTTAAAGCATTTCTTAATGATTTTACATTCTAGTATAGAAAAAATGATTGTGGCAGTCACTAATAAAATGCATATGCTATATAAGAACAAACATTGAGAATGGCACTAATATACCTTTCATAACAAATGACTTAATTGTTTAGAATCATCATTTCCAGAAAGAAATAGCACATTTTAAAATATTTGAATATATTGGAAAAATCTTATTTTAAATTATAGGGCAGATAATATACACATTTTAATTTTCTTCAAAAATTTTCTTAAGATGTTAGACTGCAGATTATAAAGGATGGATTTATATATGAAAAAATATGGTATTAATATTCAAAAGAATTCATAATGTATGAAAATCGTGTATACTGCTGACATAATTTAACAAGTTTATAATACTCACCTGTCACAGAAAACTTCCCATTTCCTATTTCTTCTAATAGAATATGATCACAAATCTCATATTGATATTCTAATCCATCAAATGTATCAAAGTAATTGACCATCATATCACAGGAAGCTGTTTCTATGAAACATAGAACAATACAACCATTTTGCAATTATATTTTAAAAATAAACTGATTAATAACATTTTACATGTACTATAATGATGTTTGAAAAGTTTTGCATTATACATACTTTATATTATTACATACACGACAAAATTCCATATTTTTAATCTCTCGAGTACAAAAAATAAGTTATTTAAAAACACAGATGAGAACTTTAATAATCATACACTGCTAATCTTAATTTTCAATGAAAAAACACCAAAGAATTGCATTTTATGTAAGCTGATATTCATACATTCAAAAATTTCTTTTCATTGAAAATAATTATCCTTAAGACTTAATTGGTCAATGAGGGCATAACAAAGACTATATGTTTTTTTTTCTGTGGGTTTTGTTCAAAGATACATGTATATTAAATCCATAAAACTTAGACAAACTGGAAAAGACTAGGGCTATACTTAATAATACTTCACAAGATTATTTGGAAAGTTAGTGAGAAACAAGCAATTACATTAAGTAAATGTGTGTAAAATGCAAGGTCTTAGTAGGATTTTTAAAAATGGTGCTAAGAAATGGTACTGTTTGCAACTTTAATGATTACTATACAATAGTTTTAATTTTTTTTTCTTGATCTGAGATATGGAATATTTCAGCATGATGTATTTTTCAGACAACTTACATAATATAGTGAAATCTCAATCTATTTGTTTTGAAGAAACTATGAAAAAAAATTTAAACTCATTAAAGAACATACAAAATACCAAAAATGAATTATAATACATATAGCATTTAAGGAATCCTTCTTTCCATATAAACAATATTGATTTATTTTTTCAGATAAAACAAAATATTTAATTATCAATAGTTTTCTTCTAACTTGTTGGCTTTTCAATAGGAATAGTGAATTTTACATATTATGATAAAGTTTTTTCTCCATGTCCAATATTATGTACTTAAGCAAAATTTTAACTGTTCAAAAGCAAAATTTTAACTGTTCAAAAGCAGTATGTGTCTCAACAAATGTTGGAATAGGTTTTGATTTGAAAAATGGAAACTTTAAACCATAGAGTGCAGAAGAAGGATACAGAAGGTAAATGCCCTACACTGTTAATGGTAACATTTCCACAAAATTAAATTATCATACAGTAGTGTTCCAGTATCGAGTAAACGAACTAACTTCCATAGAAATAAACAGATGACTGGATGATGAACTCCTTTATTCATTTTGTGAATAAATGAAATTCATTTTGTGAATAAATGAAAAAGAAATATAATATTAAGATTTTATACTTCAATTGGTTATTGCTTTTAAAAAGCTAGTATTAATTTCAGATTACTCAATATTATTATTTTAAAATTAAATACATAAATTATTTTATTTCACATTCTTTTTAAATTATATGGATCACAACTATCTGTAGCTGTGCACAGGATCATGATAAATAAACTGGTTCTCTGGTCTGATACAAATAAAAGTAAAGTGTTTACCCTCTAGATTTAGTACATGTGCCTTAAACTTTGCTACTATGAAAAAGTAGTATGTTGGTTTCTCAAAAGATTTGTTGCAAAATGTTCAGAGTGTGCATGCATCAAACTTGATTCATAGGAAATATTCTATTAGCATGCTCCTCAGTTTGTGAAACCTGCCCAAGAAACTGCCATTCTGCAAAAAAAAATGAAAACTTATATACATAATTAGCTATTGTTCTGTTTCTACTTAATGGATGTTTAACAATAATGTTAGGTCATGGGGTTTGCTCTTTGGGCTTATTTTATTTGGTAAATTTATTTTCCAAATAAAATTCTTGTATTCTAATCAGAAAGAATAGAAATACAAGTTAATTGCCAATACAGCTATTTTTGAAAGACCAAAATGAATGTGGAAGAAGTGCACTTAAGGCACTGAATGTTTTATGAATTCAAAAAAGGAACATTATAGTGATAGCTGTGCAGAACATTTGTGAAGTGTATGGTCCTGATGTGTTGGGGCAGGTGTGCCTCAGTTGATAGCACACCAGACTCATAATCTGCAGTTCCCAAGCTAGAGTCACAGCTGGGCCAGTTTTGAGATTTATCTCTGCAAAACTCCTCGCTCTGCCCATGGTCACCACTTATGGGCTTTGAAAGGCAGCCATTTGTTGGATGGGAGAGCCATGGCCCCATGTGTGGGAGAGCCATACCCTGTGCATGTTAAAACACATGCTGGATGGCCTTGACAGGAGGACAGCATCTATCTTCCAACCAGTGAGTCCTCTCTGCTAACCTTCTCTGAACCTTTGGCATCCTTGTGACCTAGCCATTTAGCCCATTATGTGGAAAAAAGTGCTGTTCAGAGACAAAATAACCCAATCCAAATCCTGATGTGCTAAAGGTGAAGTGTCATTTTTGGTTTACAAAATATTGTAATGGGTACTACAGCCTTAAGGATGACATCTATCCAGGATGCCAAATGTATTCAATGATGATGCTCTATAGCTAATGATGGGAACTGATCCTCGAACAACCACGAAAGAACTAGCCAAGAGGCTTCAACCTTCCTACGTGAATGTATAGAAGCATCTATTGAATCATAGAAAAGTTGTAAAACTAAGAGTATGGATGCCATGAGTTGTCTGAGAAAATTTTAATGTAGCAAGTGTCGATTTGCTCATTTCTGTACAATCGCCAGCTTCCTGAATGATTTTTAGAATGTATAGTTACTGGGAACAAAAATATGGCCAGCCAAAAAAAGGAATTGGGTGGACAAATCAGAACCTGGGTAAGTCATGCCAAAGAGAAATCTTCACTGAAAAAATATAATGTTATCAATATGGTGGAACCTTAAAGGTGACATCCATTTTTAGTTATTGGAACCTAACTCATCACTGAGCACTGTGTAGATATAGACTCGAAAAGATTACATGAAAAGATGTAAGAAAAATGATCTTACATAGCCTTCCTCTTTGCTCAGGCAATCATCTGATTTAAGCTCACAAGTTTTATTTGAACTATTATCAACAAAATTTCCCTTAAATTTTTGAAAATCTAAAAATTAACAAAAAACTGCAGTTTTTTGAAGTAATTATGAAGTACATACTGCCAATTTTTTAACATTCTGTTCTACCATAACCTATTCAGCATTACTAAAATTATTTTTATGATTTATATCATTTATCCCAGCATTCTATGCATCTTTCCCACTCTTAAAATCGAAACTGTAAGTAACATGAGCCTTCTTAGAAACAGCAAGCAGAGTTGTTGTTGCAAAGTACACCATGGCAGCAGGTGCAGCGACCTAGTTATTGCTCCCATGTGCAGTAAAGTGGCTCTATAGTAGATGCTTACAGAAAGAGTTTTTCTCGGATATAGGATAACGTGACCATGCATCTAGTTATTATTAATCTTCATTTTCATTTCTGTAAATTTATTTCTGCAAATCATTGATTTTTCTGTTAGCTCATCTATTGATCTTTTGGAGTTATGCTACATCACACACACACAAAAAAAAAACTTTGATCTTGTATCGTTTCCTGAAAATGGAAGCAAAAACGACTTCCTTGACATGGCAATTGTTTACATTGATAGATAATAAACTCCCTGCATAAAGTTAGTATTTCATTTCCTTTTTTTTAATTAAACCTTATTTTTCATTTCTACAGATCTATTTTAGTTCTGTAAATTATCGATCTTCCCGCAGATCAATAATTATTGATTTTTCAGAGTTATGCTACATTAGATGGGCAGCTTACAACTTGTTGCCGTGGATAGTTTATTTAATATCACATTAGATTATATGCCATTTTCTCTTTTATTATTTCTTCGTTTTCCAGTTAAATTTAAGTCAAATACTTCCTCCCAAAAAATTAATAACCAAATTATTATTTCTTCATTTTCCAGTTAAATTTAAGTAAAAAACTTTGATCTGTAATCATTTTCTGAAAAAAACTTTGAGTAAAAAAATTTTGATCTGTATCATTTTCTGAAAATAAACAAGGTCTTGGATACTGAAGCAAAAAAGTGCTTCCTTGGCACAGATATCAATCCTCATGTGGGAGGGCAATTTTGGGAAGGATTTTCCCCCTCTAGTAACTAAATTCACTGAGACATTTTACTCTCCCCTCTAACAACATTTCACTTTTTTTTAAATTACGAATTTTTATGTTCCTTTTGAATGATTTTCAAAGCATCCTCCCTCCATCCTCAGTACCTTGGCTGTGCCATTCTGATGATAGACGATTTTTTTTTGCTTTGGTGGACTGACTTTTTGGCACTTAGAAAAGATCAAACTTTAACAACCAAAGAAAAAATTTGGTACAAAAATTTTGTTTGGTAAAAAAAAAGAAAAAACAGCCAAGAAACTGTTCATCCATTTCATAAACTGAAAAGAAGATCCCATTAATGTGAGCAATCGAGTAACCTTGCATAACACTAACTGATGTTTTAAAATATATCACCGTGAAAAAAATCATGAAAAGAAATGAAACCATGTTTCATGTAAATATATTATTATTCGGGAAGAAATTTACTTTCAATGAATTGCATAGTTCGATGCATTTTTTTTTTACTTTATCACTGTAAAAAAGGTCTTATTAAAATTAATATGTTTTAAAATTTACTTTATTTTTTATTTTCATAAAATTTATAATTAAATTCTGTTTAATTTGGTATATAACCTGATATATTTCAGTTAATTAATTATTTAAGAAAAATTCCAAATTTAACTTGTTGATATGACTTGGCACAGTTGGCAAAAAGCCTGGACTTTTCTCAAAGTATGATACTGAGAAAAATATTACAAAACAGGAGTAATTTTTTTGCTTCAAGCAAATATTGATTTTTTTTGCTATTCAGAAATAAATAGCCTTTCTATTCATGTGCATTATAATCATTTCTCTCTATTAGATTTTTTTTTTAAATTTTTATTTGAACTGCCAGATGCACTTTTTTACTACATGCCTCTATAAAAGCCCTATTAAATAAAACTAGTCATCTTCTTTGCTAAATATTACATTTTCAGAAAAATCAAGAATTAAATATTGATTAATTTGGCATATAACATGCCACAATTCCTTTCATTAATTATTTGGTAAAAAAGTTCTAAAGCGAAATTGTTTTTGGCAGATCATAGTGAAAAAATACAGTAGATGAACCCTAGAAGGGTTAAAAGTAATTTTTTTTTGATAAAAACAAACATGAAGGGTATCTATTTAAGTTGTAATTAAAACAAAACGAACTTACCAGACTCAAAATCTGTGCTACAGATAATTTCAGGATTTTCAGTAGGATAAGTTGTCTCTGTAACAATTGTTTCAATTTGTTCTGGAAAGTATTGTTTTACAGCTTTAGAATTATAATTATAAAAACTACCATATATTAAAAAATGAGAAAAGAATTAAAAATCTTAACAGGACTATTTATATTAAAAAAACAAACAAACAGTAAACACACATGTTGCAAATGGTAATTAGGCACCAACAGAAAAAGAGTCACGGATCAAATTGAATAGATGGTGCTACTGATATTCTCCAAAAGAAACAGTATTTCTGAAATAGTTATTGTGATAATTTAATGACAGTTTATTGTCATTTATCCAATCATCATATTAGTTTCAAAGAAAAATAAAAAATAAAGATAATAATAAAAAAAACAACAACATAAATTAGCAATTTTTGTATAAAAATAATTTATGTTAAAGAAAAATTGCATTTTTTTCTTTACAAACAGAAAACTGCCCAAGAATTATGCTTATAAGGATTACTGTATTTTCATTCCAAGAGCTTTACTTAGCTGGTATCCATTGTTTTTCATTATCCTTTCACTCAATCGATAAATGTTGTTAGGGTCAAAGAGCAATGCAATATTCTCTCATATCCACTTTGTTTTCAGTAGCAGCTCATGAGAGATAGGGCCAGTAAAACAGTGACATCAATTACACAATCAGAAAACATGGGATGAATTAAAACTGGAGGGTGGGGGAAGACAAAATAAAATGAAGAGAAAAAAAATTGGTATAAATGGAATATTTTTAATTACTTATACAAGGTTTACAAAGACATGTAATAGAATTATAAATATTACAGATAAAACACAATACATATAAAAAATATTTCCTTAAAATTAAGCTTCTATTTTTTTCCACTTTGTGGTTGAGTATATTCTATGAAGTCATCTCATGAGACATTCCCAACAGAGATCTGTGCCACTAATCTAACCAATGAAAAATTGGCTATCTTTGTTAACAGATTAGGACTCCCCATAATTTCTCAAATACTTGCCCACCTCATCTTGAGTTTCACCTATGGGTTTCCCATTTCACTTCTATTGTGCTCGAAATTGAAGTCCCTACCTATGACAGAACTGGATTTCAAACCTCAAACCACTCCACCCTCATTTTTATAGTTTACCATTTGGAATTTTGATTGAGATAGCTTCCCGCAGCTTCCTCAATCCCTTACCATCAACTCTCCAATTTCTCATGCAGATTTCATCTTTGCATGGTACTATATTAAAAATTCAAGTGTATATCCATAATAAAACCTAAGTTTGAGTTTAAAACCATTTTTATTTTCTACTTAATCAGGAAGTAACAGGTTTACTAAGAGAGTTCAAGAGATACTTGGTTCATAGTGTCCCAAAATGGCTGATCCTGAACAGGTCAAAATAGCACTGTAAAAAAGGGCATGGAGCAATAGGCCTGTGTAATCAAGTAATTTCGTTTTGCTTAAGGACTTATGAGTATCAATAGCTAACCCTTTTTAAAACACAATTTGATTTCACACACTTCGATGATTTCTGTGATATGCATTTTTAATGCTAAATGTGATGTTTAAATACTTCCTTCTCTATGTAATATTGTCACATAAAAAAGATTCATATATGTATAAGTATGGAATTTGAAACAATAATATATAAGTATGTTTTGGAACATTATACATATATATTCAATTCTAGAGGGTAGCTAGATGAATTTTTTTCCTGCTTGTTTAACCCTGCCAATGCCACACCATCTGTATGTGTTCACAGAAACCAAAATGAGGGGCCAAAGTATACATTTTTAGCACAAAAAAAGATTTTTTAAAAATGAAAATTGCCGTTGCAATTTTATATATTTATATATATAATTTTTCTAAAAATATATAATTCAGGCTTGAAAACTAATATTTTGTTTTTCAGTTTGATGCATATTTTATTAAACTACAATATAAATAATAGTATTGCCGATTTGCTTGTTAACGTTCCTATTTGCTGAAGCAACCTTCTGATTTAAGCTCACCAGTTTGATTTGAGTTATTATCAACAAATTTTTCTTTAAATTTTCGAAAATCCAAAAATTTACAAAATAAACTGCCCTTTTTAAAAACGGTCATTTTGGAAGTAATTACAAAGCATGTACCACCATTTTTTCCCCATTTCACACTCTTTTCTGTCATACACCTATTTTAGTATTCCCCAAAAAATTTTAGTAACCAGAAATTACGATGATCAACAGAGTCAAAAGCATTTTTAAAACCAACAAAGCTAACAACTAAAGGTTTCTGAAACTCTAAACATTTCTCAAAAATTTGCCTAAGTGAAAATATTTGATCAATACATACCCTACCACTTCTGAGTCTTGATCGATACATCCCCTACCAATTCTGAGTCCACACTGTTCATCACACAGTTGTCCATCAACATATTCTTAATTCGATTAAGTATAATCATGTAAAGAACTTTACCTAAGGATTGAGGATTAAACTAATTCCCCTATAATTATCATAAAAACTGGGATCAACTTTTTTTAAAAATAGGGATAATAGATCTGGTAAAATCCTTAGGAACCATGTCTTTATCATAAAAAATATTCAAAATTTCAGTCATCCATGTTTTAACCGAAACACTCCCAGCTCTAAGCATTTCCATAGTAATGTCATCTACTCCTGGAGATTTATATAGTCTAAGTTTAGAAACAGCTAAAATAACTTCAGACTGTGTTATAGGGCCAACATTAAAGCTAGTAATGCATCTATCATCATTACAAACAATGGGAGTAGAACTAACCACATTGTTTAGAAATCACTGAAATGTTCAGCTCACCTAGCCATGACGGAATCCTCATCTTCTTTAACCTTATCTTGCTTATCCTTCAATTCCTGTATTCCTGTCCATTTTCTACCACACAGAACATTAACTATCTGGTACAGCTCTCTGCTATTGTGCTATCTAACTGTTTCCTCAGCTTTGTCAACCAAGCCATCAAGCCAAAAATTCTTAGCAGCAGCTAACCGATTCTTTACACGTTTCTCAAGCTCTCTGTAATGCTTTCTATTAGGACTAGTAGGGTATTGATTAAGGACATTCCTGTAGTTCTTTCTTTCTGAAATAAGCTCAAGTGCCTTATCACTCAAATAATTCTGCCTCCTCTGCTCCTTTTTTCCTAAAAGACTACTGTTAGTTTCCATAAAAATCCTGTTTAAAATGGATCCATTCTTCCTTCACTTCAATAGTAAGCAAACCATGATTGTCATAATGACTAAGTAACCTATCATGGTAAGCTTTAGCTATAACTGGTTCTTTCAGAGCTTCAGAATTAAAGGTAAATTTTTTAACCTTAGCAGAACACTTCTTAAGTTGTAAGACACTTTTAAGAAGGTAGTGGTCAGATCTAATTTCAGCTTGCCTATATGACCTGGTATTCCTAACAGAACTAGCCCATTTGCTGTTAATTAATAAGCTCACCGGACAAAAAATTAGTCACCTCTGGCTGAATGTCACTGAATAGTACATAATGCCTCTGTGTAACTGAAGAACTGCTGAAATCCTGTCTGGCATGGATGCCACCAGTGTGTAGATGTAGTGCACATCAATATTCATCCACTCTTCCAGCATCAAATGCCACAGTTCGGGCAGATTGGCCAGATGGCTGGGATGGTGCTTCACTCGTTGCTCCAAATAATCCTACAAATTTTCTATGGGATTCAAATCCAAGGATTTGGCAGGCCAGTCGAGATGTTCAAAGGCTTTAGAGTGCTTGTCATGCCAATCCGACACACTTCGAGCCCTGTGCATGCAACAATTGTCATCTTGGATGACTGGGATATCCTTCTGGTGTTTACTGTGGAGATGCTGCACAAAAGGCAACATGTGGTTGTCCAGTAGCTCCATATAGCCACTCTGGTTCAAGTGTGACATCACCGAAACCAAAGGAACCCTATCCTCCTATGTGAAACACCCCCAGAACATCACAGAACCTCCTCCAGCTTGAACAGAACCTTGGACACAGTCTGCATGGAAGGCTTCATGTGGCTAATGATGTACCCGATGCCTCGCATCATTCGAGTACAAGTAAAAACATGACTCATCTGACCAGATAACACGCTTTCAAGAGTCGACAGTCCAGTCTTTGTGGCACCATGCCCACTGTAGCAGTGCAGCCTTGTGCAGAGCTGTTAACATAGGTCTCTTCTGCGGTACTCTGCTCCAGATATCCATGGCATGCAGTACCCTTCAGCATGTTTGTTCAGAAGCAGCTTGTTGTAGGCCTGCATTGACTGACTGGAGCAATTCCTGCCTCATTGCAAAGTGGTTTGCCATAACAGTGCATAACACACTGTGGCAGTCCCAATTGGTGAGCACAGTCTTTCTGCTGCAGTTCTGGTGACGATTAGCGGTGGACTGCGATGTACGCCACAGCTGAAAGACCCTTTGGACAGTACGTTTCAACACACTTGCAAAGGCAGCAACTTCTTGTACACTATGCCCTTTGGCTTGGCCAAATGCAATAACACCTTTTTGCTACTCATTCACATCTTTGGGGCGATCCATGTTTCATGGAGCGACTAACACACGTGGCTACAACCACTTCTTGTCACTGTATAAACCCCATAGCACATGACATATATATTTGTAGGACACATTTATTACTGGTACATCCTCTGTTGCTGTCGAACAGATGTAACCCTTTTATGGCAGGAGATGACTAATTTTTTGTCCGATGAGTTTATATAATCAATCATATTCTTATGCAGATCATCTGGTGACACCCATGTGTACTTATGTATGTCACGGTGTTTACAATAAGTGTTAGTTATTCTCAAACCATTAAGTTTACTTACCTGTAGGAGACATTTCCCATTGTCATTGCAGCTACTAATACCAAAAGGGCCTATTACCACTTTCCAAAAGTCAGAGTCAGTACCAACTTTGGCACTGAAGTCACCTAGAACAAGGGTAATATCTCCTTTCTTGACAGAATTCAAAATACTCTGAAGTTGTCTGTAAAACCTAACATTCTCATCCTCAGCATCCTCAGTGGGGGGATAACAGCAGATAACATTCAAGTCCTTAATGCTTGTCTAAAATTTTGTTGTCAGAAACCTTTCATTAATGAACTCATATCCTAGAAGAGTATCAATGTCATGTCTGCTGAGAAGCAGACCTACACCTTGGTGATACTTATTATCTTCCTTCCCTGAAAAGAGAAAATTTAAGATTATTTTTAAGAATCTGACCTTTATCTATCCATCTGGTCTCTTGCAAGCCGAGAATATCTAAATTATAATGGTGGAATTCATGTGTGAGGACATCATGAGAATAAACACTGTGTAGAGTCCTCACATTCCAACTACCTATGGAGAGAAAATGGTTAATGGGATGTTAAAAGAAACTATGTTTAACGAGAGAGGGAATGCTGACAATATCAATTAGCCCTCTAATTGAAGGCAAGGGGCAAGACTGAAGCCATCTACACTGGAAGACTTCCTCCAATGTAGAATTTCACAATGCCTGTAGAAGCAAGAGTTCAGGTGCCTGTAATGACCTCTGACCACTGCTCAGGATTATCCACCAGCTGATAAAACATATCCTGTGAATCTACTCACTTGGGGATGTCAACTCACAAATAAACAAGTGGCAGATTATCCCTCCACAGAAGCCCACCAGTGCAGCAAATTCAGGATCCATAATCAAGCTCAATCCAGTCCTTATCCAGCCTTAATCCAGTCCACAGAGACTTAATCCCGTCTTACAGAGCCTTAGTCCAGTAAGTTTATATATGTGGTCAGCACCAGAGCCTGTGTCCACCACTCCTCAGCAGGGTATGAAAAAAAAGTAGTCATAGTTGCACAGATCAGTAGGCAACACTAATCTGGCAGCCATCCTCTTCCATAAGAGAATATAGTTTTTGAAAGGTACTAATGGCCTGCACCATGAGAAGGTGGGGTCAGACATTAAATTAAACAATAAATTTAATTTGGTATATAACATGATCTATTTCCATTGATTGGTTATTTTTGTAAAAAATTCTAAAGTTGACTTGTTTATCTGACTCAGCAATATTGGTTAAAAGCCTGGAATTTTCTCAAAGTATGATAGCAAGAAAACAATTACAAAACAAGAAAAATATTTACTTGAAACCAAAAAATTAATTTTTTTGTTATTCAGAAATAAATATCCTTTTCATTCAAGGGCATTATAATCATTTCTGTCTATTAATTTTTTTAAAATAAACTTTTATTTGTGTTGCCAAATGCATTTTTTTACTACATGATTCTAAAAAAAGTCCTATTAAAATGAAACTAGTCGTCTTTTTTTTGTTAAATACTGTATTTTCAGAAAATTCAGAATTAAATGCTGATTAATTTGGCATATAACATGCCATAATTCCTTTCATTAGTTATTTGGCAAAAAAAGTTTTAAAGTTACTTTTTTTTTTGGCTGAGCATAGGAAGAAAATAGCTTGGCCTCTGGATGGAAATCAGTTTTTCAGGCTGGCCACTTTTTAAATGGCCACTGGAGAGGTTAATGAACAATTGAGCATCAGCAATTATCTGCCATTTGCACAAGCTTCTTCTATTCAAACTTTTATGTTTCACTTACAATCATGTCATACTAGTGTTTTAGAAAACATCAATCTGCAAATCCATAGAGTCAACACTACAGAATTGGGTAGAATTGTGCTAACATATATTTATCACATGGTTCTGTTTTCTGTTCTATGATCGTGGAATCTTTTTTTTTTGTTAGCATCCACAGAAACACATACACGACAACAGTACATAATATACTACAATAATGTAAAAAAATAGCTTACATCAGGACTAAATTTTAGTAAATGGGCTAAATGTTTTCAGCACTGCAACTTCATCTAACAAGCAGATAATCTTCAAGAAAAGATACATCTTTAATCATTACCATGAACACTCAAAATGTACTAAAAAACCCTTTATATCAAAGAATAAATAAAAAAATACATTTAAGGTGCTGGATATTCTAATATAACCTTAAATTTTTAGTAGAGCTCTGTAAAGAATGATTCTTTCAATGAAATATTAATTTAACACTTTGAAACTGCACTTTCTAAACTAGACAACACTTTATAGTTTTTCCTTAACCTTATTTAGAAATGAAGAATGAAAAACCAGATCTCACCTGTAGTAGTACAGTAAATTTCATCATCAGGACAATGAACAGTGCCATCACACCAGAGTTCCTCCTTAATGCACTCTCTGTTAGTATTACAAATACGAGTACCACTTGGGCAGCCTTCACATTTGCAATCACAGTCATCAGTCAATTTAGGTTTTTGGCCCTAAACAAATAAAAAAAAAATGCACATCAGCTACAATTATAGCTGCAAAGCAAAAAAGGAAGAATTTTTATGGAGACTCTGGTTATATTATTGTTTGGAAGATGCTGTTTAATTTCTGAGATTAATTTACTTGACCCACTTTTTTTTTCCTAAACAAAATCTACTTGGATTTCTCAAGGCATAAATACTACTACTGAACTTCGAAGGTGAAATTAAGTCTATGGTGAGGAAACTACAATTATCTTATACTCTCTAGAGAAGAACTAAGCTTCATGCTGCAAGAATTCTTTATAGCATACAACATGGAAATAGTTATAAGTATAAAATTGGGTTTATAATGCAGCTGGAATAATCTGTACACTAACTTAAATAAAACTTTTACTAAAAACAAACAGCTGAAATATATGGATATATAATCCACTTAAGACATTTTTCCAATACATTCTCTGTTAGTGCATGAATGTAACATTTTATTTCTGCAGATGATAAAAAAAAGGTACTCGAACTAATTACGTTTATCAACAATTTAAAAAAAATGGGCTAAATTAACAGATTGCTTCAGATTTGGACAAGGGAAAAGCATCCACTAGGCAGCTGTTAAGAGACAGATGGAAACCTCCCATCAAAGACATCCAAACAAGTTCCTAACTCTTTCAGAGTTAAGTTGACAGACTCCAAAATGAGAGATCCAAGAGGACTATATCTGTTTTTAGCACAAAACATGAAATGTTGATTTTTCTTTAAAACATAAACTACCATTTGAAAATTTTATTATATCTATCTTATAAAAATACATAATTGAAGCTTGAAAAATAATATTTATTTTTTTATTTGATGAATATTTTATTCAATTGTGATATAAATAATTTGTTAAAGTGATTTGATTGCCATTTTTTAAATGTGATATATGGTAAAGTGGATTTGGATGTTTTCGTTTTCCAGCATTCAAGCAACCCCTTGATTTAAGCTCACAGGGATATTAGAAGCAATTATGAAGTATGTACACTATTTTTTCAATTTTTTTTTATCTCTTTTCTGCTTTAACCCATTTTAATATGACTAGAATTATTTTTATCATTCATCCCAGCATTGAACTGTGCTCACCAGCTACTGAAACCAAAACCATAACTTGTTGTTTGTGCAGTTCAGCTACCTAGTCATGGCCCAGCAAGATACAGATGGCACACTAATTAGTAGCCATATGTTGGCATGTGAGCAGTGTACTGTGTATAGCATCATCAGCATTAGATCTTTTCCACTAAGTTATCATTTTATTTACACTTTTATAATAATTTTTCATTTTTATTTCTACAGATATATTTTGATTTTTTTCCCATAAATTTATATGTGATTATCATCTTTTAGAGTTATGCTACATTTTTGGTTATGAAGATAGCAGGCTTGCAACTTGTTGCTGTGCATATTTTTTAACATTGCATTAAGTTATATGCTAATTTCTTTTATGACTTCTTTTCTTTCCAGCCAAAAAACTGATCTTTCATCATTTTCTGAAAATGAATGTATTGGATAAGGAAGCAAAAAACGATTTCCTTGATATGGAAATCAGTCCTCCTCGACTGCGAGGGCAATTTCAGTAAGGATGCTATAACTCCTATCCCCTTCTCTGCTGCTAGGCTGATGGTATTTTACATCCTTTCACTCACAAGAAAAATTTTAATTTTTAAATAATTAGTTTGTTAGTATATATTGAATGACTTTAAAAGTGTTCTCCCCTCCCACTTCTTTATATCTTGACTGTGCCATTTTAAGTAAGGATAAGAACATTTTTTAGTTTGTTGCACCAACTTTGCCAAGATCCCCAAAATGCAATACCCAAAGGAAATACACATAATGTTCAGAAGAAAAAAAAAGCCAAGAAGTCTTCTTCATAAATGGGAAGAAAATCCTATGAATGTGAGCAGTCCAAGTCACTTTGTATAACACTGGCCTGTGTTTTTAAATATACCATAATGAAATGAATTATAAAATGAAATAAAAATAACGTTTCAGGTAAATAATATATTATTTAAGAAGAAATATTCTTCTGATTAATATATATAACAGCTTTTATTTATTACATTTTCTAAAATTAAGCATCAATTGCATAGTCAGGTCTATTTTTGTCACTATTTCACTGCAAAAAACTCTTATTAAAATTTATATGTATGAATTTTTTATTTTCATAAAATTTGTAATTAAATTTTGCTTAATTTGGTATATAACATCACCTATTTCTGTTGAATTTGTTAAAAAATTGCAAAGCTGACTTGTTTATTTGACTCAGCATGTTGGCAAAAAAAGCACACGTTTCTCAAAATACATACATACATACATGCAAAATCCTCATGCAGCTATTGGCTAAGGAGGTCCTACTAGACTATGTAATTTTCCTCTCCAGACATATCTGTTCTGAGCTACAGCTGCTGCATTTGACCACTATCTTATCTGTTTTTTGCCATTACCGGTATCTGTTACGTAGCTCCTAAGATAATTAAATGAGACACTTGTTCAAGAGTGCAGCCACTCAAAGCAATTGAAGCACCATCTGCTTGACCAATTTTCATCACTTTGGCTTTATTTCTATCCCCAAACCTAATATACTATCCCTAACCTAATATACCTAATATCTCCATCCCTAACCTAATATACCTAATATCTCTATCCCTAAACCTAATTATAATAATATATTACCAGTCTCATCAAAACCCCTAAGAGTTTATCTCATTAACATTACTAGCCAAAAGCCAAATCATTTGCATAATATAGGTCAAAAATTTTAAAATCTCTAGACCATTTGAGGCCAAAATCTTTCCTTGCATAGAATTTTGCATAACATGATCAATAACCAAAGAGAAAAGGAGACAAAATGGATCTTTATCTAACTCCAGTAGCAATGCTAAACCAATCACTATGAGCCTTACTGACTCACACACACAACTCAGTGTTATTATAGAGAGCTTTCATTATGTTAACTAACTTATCTGGTATGCCATACAATATCATAATCAACCACAAATTATGTGTTCTATGTCAATTCGTTGCACATCAATTCACCGCAACATCAGTTCATCGCAGCATCAATTCATTGAGATGTCGATTCATTGCAGTGTCAATTCATCACACTGATTGATTTGCACATATGATTTTATTGATTTTCTTCATCATAAATGAATTCTCTAAAGACAGTAATTTAGACTTTGGAAGGCTAAACATGCAGCAGAAGAATTTACCTCAGAAATTAAAATTAATTAAAAAGTATTGTTTCAAACCATTTAATAAAATATGAATGTTAAAACTTTGCATAATGATTATTTCAATATTAGGCAATGATTAATGATATTTATGAAAAAAATTATTGTTATATATTCCAGCTTCTGTGCCTCTTTAAATACTGAATGAGTATTGTTGAAAATCGAGATTTAATTGAACTGCTTATGATCTATAATTTATCATCAATCACTTTTTTCCATTAAATGCATATATTAGAAGTATAGAGCTTCGAAGTTATATTCCCATTGACATAACATGTTAATTCTCTATTTTGGTAGAACAATTTTTGATTAGTATTTTGGGGAGCTATTTTGTATGTTGACCTATTTATTACCTGAAGTAACTAAAACTCATATATTTTATGCCCCATCCCACAGAGGGTTATGTTGTTTTACCTCTAAGCAATCCCCTGGACAGCTGTTAGGAGACAGATTGAAGCCTCCCATCAAGGCTAGCTAGCATGTTCTTTAATATGCACTGGGTATGGCTTTCCTGCATACAGAGTCACAGCTTAATGTTCCATCTGACAGTGAGGGCCTTTCCAAGTCCATTGATGTCCTCTTCATGATTGAAGCCAGTTTATCAATACTTATCCAACCCAAAAAGAATTTTTAATTTATCTATAAGACCTTCTACTATGGCATATAAACTGGCAGGCTCCTGTCAGACCTCTGTGGCAAGCAGCTGCTTGAGGAAGTATTTTTTTTTTTATAAAAGCAAACAATTATCTCTTAAAACAAATAAATTGCCTCTTCCCCTCCCTACTAAGGGTTAGGGTTAAAAATCAATTGAGTTTTGAACAATTTACTTAGAACAGCCCTGGGTAAATTATGGCCAGCCATTTCTTTTTGTCTGGCTTCAGAACTACTGATGACAAATTAATTAATTTTGCAAAAGATGAAAAGACTTTTGATAATAAAAATATTGATAAAATAAAAATAAAAGTTTGATAATAAAACAACTTCGATGAAGCAAATTCTCATTAAAATAATTGTTTTTAATAACATTAAACGGTATATGCTTTTTTCTACACTGGTTATATATACATTATCGATTATATATTTCTTTGGTGGTCTATAACTTCTAAAATATGCATTTAATGGAAAATTGTAACTGATGATAAATTAAAGATCATAATCAAATCTACTTAAGTCTCGATTTTCAACAATATTCATTCAGAATTTAAAGAGGCATGGAAGCTGGAATATTTAACAATAAATTATTTTTATAAATATCATTAATGATTGCATAATGATTATTTCAATATCAGACAAACTTTTAAAATGCATATTTTATTAAATGTGGTAAATTCTTTTGATGCGTGTTTAACATTTTAAAGTCTAAATTATTGTCTCTAGAGTTCATTTGAACAATCTACAGATGCAGAAAGTTAATAAAACCACATCTAACACTGTGATGAATTGAAGTCATGATGAATTGAAGCTGCGATGAACTGATGGGGACACCCAAATTATGATGACCGATAAACAAAGTCAAAAGCTTTTTTGGAATTTTTAAAGCTAGGTTTCTGAAACTCTAAAAATTTCTCAAGATTCTGCCACAAGTGTTCCCAGCTCTAAGCATTTCATGGTGATTTCATCCACCCCAGGAGATTTATGCAGTTTTAATTTAGAAATAGCCAAAGCGACTACAGAATGTGATATAGGACCAACATTAAAGCCAGTAATGCGTCTATCCTCATTATAAACAATGGGAATAGAAATAATCACATTATTTAGAATATCTCTGAAATGCTCAGCCCACCTAGCCATCACAGAATCCTCACCTTCAACTACCTTGCCATCTTTATCTCTCAATCCCTCTGTACCTATCAGTTTCTTCCCACACAAGACATTAACTATCTGGTACAACCCTCTGCTGTTGTGCTGTTAACTGCACAACAGAGTGATGCATGTGACGGAGGTTGGGAGAGAGTATGGGATTATGGAAAATCGTCAAGATCAGCGTGTGTCAAGGGAAGCTTCACTATTTGTGGCTAGTAATTCATAATTATAGTGAATGGGGTACTTTTAGTGAATTAATAAATTTTGTAAACTGAAATTTGGTGTTAAGATAATTATGTTATTGAGGGTCTGAATAATGGTTTTCATATTGGTATTGCTGTTGGGAGTTGTGTGTGTGGGGGGGGGGGGGGGGGAGAGTACATTAATTTCTGATTTTAGGCAAAAAAAGGTTTAAAGGGTTTGGTGGGTGTGCATTAATGTAGGTGGCAGATGGGGAATAGGCGATGAGAGAGGAGAGTGTTTAGGGGGGAATGGAATTTCCGAGATTTATGTTATATCCCCTAAGGATCAGACACCATGCTGGGGGAGGGGAACAATGTCTGTGTTGCAGAGTTCGGTCAGTTTTACGTTAATGAGGATATTTTCTGTGACGGCTAGTTGGAATTTGGTAGGTGGGGATACTATGATTTTAGCGATGTGAAAATCAGTGGGCAGGTTGTTTTCGGTGATTGCTTGAAATAGTGTGTTTTTTGTAGTTTATTTAAGATGTCGTATTTATGATCTTTAAGTCGGGTGTTAAATGGGCATGAGGTTTTACCTACGTATTTGTCTTTGAGGAAAATTTTACCTGTGGGTTCACTGAGTTGGGTGTATTAAACTCCTCCAGAGCTGAGTATATGGTCGCGATTGTTTCAAATGAGTTTGGATACAGTGTGTGACATTTTAATTGTGACTTTATAATTGAAAGGTTTTAGGTTATTTTTTTAACAGAGTATGTGAAATTATTATTGATGTATGGTATGGCATATAAACTGACAGGCTCCTGTCAGACCTCTGTGGCAAGCAGCTGCTTGAGGGGGTATTTATTTTTATTTATTTATGGCTATTGTGCATTTTTGCATTTCTTTATTTACAGTTGTTGGAAGGTTTTGGGATTGTTTGCATTTGATTTGTTTGTGAATTTTGTTGATGGTGTGTGAGGTATATCCATCCTGTTCAGCAAGTTCAAAAATGTATTTTATTTCATTGTTGAGTGCTTCTTGCGTATTGCAGTATTTATAGGCTCTGGTAAAATGTGAGTAGAAGGTTGATAATTTGTAGTTGTTTGGGTGGGTGGAGGTGCTAGTTATTATGTTAGGTATGAATGTAGAGGTTTTCTGTGTACAGATGTGTATAGTTTAAGTACTAAAGTTTTAGTGCTTAAAAAACATTTAACAGTGTCATAGAGAATTAAATAGCTTTAATTTTAAAACAATTGAGATAGTAAACTCACCTCATCACATTTTAAATTGCAAGTTATTGGTTTACAAGTGGAATAGCCTTCAAGTACACAATCACAAACTTGACAATCAGATGTTACGTGTATATTACCAGGCTGAAAACAAAATAAAGTTAGTGAATAAAATAATAGCTATTAAAATTGAGAAACATGATCAAAACATCAGTTTAACAATGGTTCAAGATTAAAGTTTTGTGAATAAAAATGAATGTGATAACTAAAATATATAACAATGTGCAATAACAACTGCAATGAATTGCAGGGAGTTGAATATCCAGATCGAATTTAGGCTTAAGTGGAAATATGAGCATAATGTGACAGCTTAAGAACCGTACTTATGGGGCCCATTGCCTCTAGAATTCAACGACATTAAAGTTCTATTGCTCAGAGAAATAACCATCAAGAAGGCCTATGTTGGCCAAGGTTCACCTAAATAAAATTTGCATTTTAACAATATTGTTGATAGTTCTATTGCATATTTCAAAACATAATTCATCTGTTTTAAGATTTTTTAAAATAAAAGAAAACATTTCCAAAAACCGATCTGTTTGATGTTTCATCATGAAAAGAAACAATTTCTCTTCTTGTAATCTGTGAAAATACCAAACGAGGAACAGATTTTCTGTGAAATCAAAGGATTTCGTGGAAAATGATTATTAGATCAGCTGACACATATACACATGAAAAAAAAAAAAAAGTAGAGAAAAAGCAGACAACCAGCTTACTTCTTGTCTGCTTGATGACGCACACATCATAGGTGCTGTGAAATATCTATTATGCAGCAGTGGTTTTCAAATATTTTAATGGCTAAGTTTTGATTATTATTTAATAATGTATACTTGTAGCATTAAGTTGCAGTAATTAACATCATTGGTGTATAACTATATTTAAAACCAGTTATCTCCATTAAACTGCCTGTAACAGTTTATGGCACCTGCAATGGTAATTATATTATCACCTGTTTCAACATTTCTGGAATATGTATATTAAGTTGACTTGCTGTGTTCTAGACTTCTCTTGCTTTCAACTCTACTAAGATACATCGTCATCGTCTTCATCATCAAGCAGTCATGGGCTACAAAGGTCCAATGGGACTGTGCAATTTAGTTCTCCGAGCATATCTGTCCTGAGCTATATCTGCTGTATCTCTCCACTGCATATCAATTTTAAAAGGTCCTGTTTGACATTGTCTGTCCACAGCATCCTAGGTCTCCCCCCCTTTCTGAGGTCTTTAGGCCCACTGTTCATAACCCTATTTGCCAATCTATAATTATCCATACGGGCAACATGGCCAAACCATCAGTCTCTCTCTCTGCACAATATACTGCTCAGAGGAGGTTGCCGACTCTTTTGCCTAACCTCTTCATTACTTGCAAAGTTGAACCACCTAACACTCAAGATACTGCGCAAGCATCTAGAATCAAACCCATCAAGTTTCCTGTTATCTTGTTTACAAAGTGTCCAAGTTTCACTACCATAATTAACCCTAGAAAGAACCAAACTATTATACAGTCTAATTTAGTCTTTAGTGTATACCCCTATTTGCCAAACTCTCCATAGATTCCTAAAAGTCCCAGAGTCAACCTAAAAGTTCATATTCGCCTGTTAATCTCATGCTGCACATCACCAATATCAGTTACATAGCTCCCAAGATAATTAAATTGAGACACTTGCTCAAAGGATCAACAAGAGCGACTGAAGCACCAACTGCCTGATCAATTTTCATCACTTAAGTTTTATCTCTGTTTATCACCAAACCAACTCTATTACGAGTCTCATCAACAACCCTAATGAAAGAATTCATCTCATCAACATCATTAGCCAACCAGGCCAAATCATCTGCATAATCTAAATCAGAAATTTTGAAATCTCTAGACCATTTAAAGCCAAAATCTTTTCCTTAAAGTGAATTTTGCATAACATAATCAATAACCAAACTAAAGAGAAAAGGGGACAAAATGCACCCTTATCGAACACCAGAAGCAATGCTAAACCAATTGCTACAAGCCTTACCAACTCTCACACAGGACTCAGTGTTATTATAAACAGCTTTCATTATGTTAACTAACTTGTCTGGTATGCCTCACAATCTCACGATCAACCACAAATTATGACGATCAACAGAGTCGAAAGCCTTTTTGAAATCTACAAAGATAGCAACCAAAGGTTACTGAAATTCTAAACATCTCTCAAAAATCTATCTGAGTGATCATATCTTATCTTCACATCCCCTACCACTTCTGAATCCACACTGTTCATCACACAGTTGTCCATCAACATATTCTTTTAATTCGATTAAGTATAATCATGTAAAGAACTTTACCTAAGGATTGAGGATTAAACTAATTCCCCTATAATTATCATAAAAACTGGGATCAACTTTTTTTAAAAATAGGGATAATAGATCTGGTAAAATCCTTAAGAACCATGTCTTTATCATAAAAAATATTCAAAATTTCAGTCATCCATGTTTTAACTGAAACACTCCCAGCTCTAAGCATTTCCATAGTAATGTCATCTACCCCTGGAGATTTATATAGTCTAAGTTTAGAAACAGCTAAAATAACTTCAGACTGTGTTATAGGACCAACATTAAAGCTAGTAATGCATCTATCACCATTACAAACAATGGGAGTAGAACTAACCACATTGTTTAGAACATCACTGAGATGCTCAGCCCACCAAACCATGACAGAATCCTCACCTTCTATAACCTTATCTTGTTTATCCTTCAATCCCTGTATTTCTGTCCATTTTCTACCACACAAAACATTAACTATCTGGTACAGCTCTCTGCTGTTGTGTTATCTAAATGTTTCCTCGGATTTGTCAGCCAAGCCATCAAGTCAAAGATTCTTATCAACAGCTAACTAATCCTTTACAGGTTTATTAAGCTCTCTGTAATACTTTCTATTAGAGTAGTAAGGTATTGAGTAAGGACATTCCTGTAGTTCTTTCTTTCTGAAATAAGCTCAAGTGCCTTATCACTCAAATAATTCTGCCTCCTCTGCTCCTTTTTACCTAAAAGAGTACTGCTGGTTTCCATAAAAAGTCTGTTTAAAATGGTCCCATTCTTCCTTCACTTCAGTAGTAAGCAAACCATGACTGTCATAATGACTAAGTAACCTATCATGGTAAGCTTTAGCTATAACTGGTTCTTTCAGAGCTTCAGAATTAAAGGTAAATTTTTTAACCTTAGAACAACACTTCTTAAGTTGCAAGACACTTTTAACAAGGTAATGGTCAGATCCAATTTCAGCTCCCCTATATGACCTGGTATTCCTAGCAGAACTAGCCCATTTGCTGTTAATATATAATCAATCATATTCTTATGCAGCCCACTGGTGAAACCCACGTGTACTTATGTATGTCGCGATGTTTGTAATAAGTGTTAGTTATTCTCAAACCATTAAGTTTACTTACCCGTAGGAGATGTTGCCATTGCAGCTACCAATACCAAAAGGGCCTATCACCTCTCCCCAAAGGTCAGAGTCAGTACCAATTTTGGCATTGAAGTCACCTAGAACAAGGGTAATATCTCCTTTCTTGACAGAATTCAAAATATCCCTAAGTTATCAGTAAAACATATCCTTCTCAACCTCAACCTCAATGGGGGCATAAAAATAGATAACATTCAAGTCTTTAATGCTTGTCTGAAATTTTTCTGTAAGAAACCTTTCATTAATGCATTCATATCCTAGAAGAGCATCAGTGATGTGTCTGCTGAAAAGCAGACCTATGCCTTGGTGATGCTGATTATCGTCCCTCCCTGAAAAGAGAAATTTAAGATTATTTTTTAAGAATCTGACCTTTATCTCTCCATCTGGCCTACTGCAAGCCAAGAATATCTAAATTAAAACAGTGGAATTCTTGTGTGAGGACATCAAGAGAATAAGCTCTGTGCAGAGTCCTAACATTTCAACTATGTATGGAGAGAAAATGGCTAGTGAAATGTTTAAAGAATATATGTTTATTGAGAGAGGAAATGCCGACAACATCAAACAACCCCCTAATCGCAGGCATGGGGGCAAAAACCCATCCCCCCCTCTAAAGGCTGAAGACATCTACTTGGAAGACTTCCTCCAATGTAGAATTTGACGATGCCAGTAGAAGCAAGAGTTCAGGTGCCTCTGCTCAGGATTATCCACCAGCTGATAAAACATATCCTGTGAATCTATTCACTTGGGGCTGTCAACCCAGAAACAAACAGAAAACACAGCGGAAAATTCTCCCTCCACAGAAACCCACCAATGCAGCAAATTCAGGATCCATAATCAAGCTCAAAGCCATAATTACATTCAGGCTGGCATATATGGTCAGCACCAGGACCCTATGTGGACCCTGCCTAGGGTAGAAAAAAACGACAAGTAGCCACAGTTGTCCAGATCAGTAGGTCACACTGATCTATCAGCCCTCCCCTTCTGTTCCCTTTCACAAGAGAGTATCTCTTTTGAAAGATACTAACAGCCTGCACCACAAGAAGGCGAGGTCGAACATTAGGTGCTAGGTCTGGCTGGTTCTATGCATCATTACAGAGGATTAGTGCATAGCTCTCCTTCCAGTAACTATCCAGCTACCATACCCTTTGTAAATTAAAAAAAGATATGCCAAGATGCCTAATAAAATATCTGAGCTCCAGGAAATTTGCTAAGTCTGCAAAATGTCACTACTACTCAGGTATTTTAGTTCTGAGTGGCAATTGTTTACATAAGATGGGCAAAATAGCCAGATCCGAAGAGCTTTAGGAGCTCCAAGGGCATTGTACTTTTGGTATACCCTGCAAATTTGTATATGCAGTACTCGAGAGAAGTCCATATTAGTAAATGACAATATTAGACAATATTTTTCTCCAAAATTATTAACAACAATACTATTTACGTAAGTCCATGGAAAACTTTTTTTATGGGAATGATGAGAATTTTATGTTAAAGTTTCCACCTCCTACTATTTTTCCTTTGTAGCCCACTTCTATTCACAACACTAACACCTGCAACAGCACTACCATATCACCACAGACAAGGTTACCAGCATCCATCTTTTCATCATGAATCTTATCACATACCACTACTAATGAAATATCAATACAGAAATATTTTTTTAATTGCTTTTATTAAAATTTCTGTGTAGCCCATGCTTACAGTAGAATGAATAATATGAAAAATTTCTAAAGAAAAACTGAAGTCTCAGGTAGCCTTAGGATGCCATCTCATGGCTATTTCTGAAACCTGAACATTGCCATATCTGATAATACAGAATCATGTGTTGTGTTGTTTTACCTCTGAGCAGCACTTTTTTTGCACACCATGAGCAATTGCATATTTTTTGCATTTATTTTGCAATTTTGCAAAATTGCAAATTGCTAAATGAGCAGGTTACATGGACCCCGAAGGCTCAGAGTAGGTTGAGGGAGGGGACCCACTGGAACAGCTGTTGGAAGACAGATGGTAGCCTCCTGTTAAGGCCTCCAGTGTGTTCTTTAAAGTGCACAGGGTATGGCTCTCCCGTACATGGGGACACGGCTTAACGTCCCATCCGACGGACGGCATCCTTTCCGAGCCCATCAGTGTTCTCTACTGACCGTAGACAGGGCGGGGAATTTTGTGGAGATAAATCTCAACGCTGACCCAGCTGGGACTCGAACCTGGGAACTACAGATTACGAGCCTGGCGTGCTACCGACTGAGCCACCCCTGCCCCTACAGAATCATGAAATATTTGTCTCACAGAGATGGCCAAGTAACTCTAACATTTTTATCACAATTCCATCAAAAAGAGCTTGGTAAGCTGATGAATTAATAAAAACAATTTATCACTTGATACTTAATTTTAAAAATAAATTAGGAAGATTACACTTATTATCAACAACCTATCAACTTATATTTATATAATATTAATTATTATATTAAAATAAATTACCTTGAATTTTTTGTTTTGTTTGAAACATGGACAGTCAGCATGCTCTACACACATAGTACCATCGCATAATAGTCCACTAGGGCAACCTGGCGCACAGTTTGCTGTCATAGATTCAGGAGTTTCAGGACATAGTAAAACAGGAGATGTAGGAGTGATAGTTTGTTCTGAAATATTACAGCGATTATTTTATAGTCATTATGTATAAAATATATTTCTTTAAGAAATGAAAACACCCAGTTCGAAATTTAATTTAATATGTGAACAATGGTAATTGCAAATAATGCAAATAAAAGGTGCAATACTTTATTATTCATTAGATGGGCAAATTACTAGAATTCTGAAATAGGTAAAGATTATTTTCATTTGACATATATTTCAAGCTTTTCCAAAAGAATGTGTTATCAAAGGTTTATTATTAAGAAATTTAAAATAATCTTTATCCTGAAAAATGAAATAAAACCCATATAAAGAATTAAGAATTAAAGAGCTCTAAATGATACCTAGTTCTAATTCTCTATAACACTGAATCCATTCTGATACTGTATGCAACCAACTACAACTTCATACACTGAAGAGCCAAAACATTATGTCCAGGGTGTCTTTACACAAATCGAAGTAACTGCAGGTAAACAATGGTGCATATGAAGGTCATGAAACATTATAAATAACACCTGATACTAAGCTTTGTTAATCAGTGTTATTCTTGTTCTACAGATGGGGAAGCCAGCAGACTTCATTGCGTTTGACAAAGGCCAAATTATAATGGTCAGATGATTGGGTCAGAGCATTTCTGAGATGGCAAGGCTTGAGGGGTGCTCATGGTCAGCCAGGATTAGTATCTTCAAAAAGTGGCCCAAGGAGGGAAAATCCATGAACCACTGGCAAGGTGTGGGTCGACCATGGCTCATCGATGCTAGAGCTGAGTGAAGGCTATCCTGATGGTATGAGCCAACAGAAAGGATACTGTGGTGCAACTCGCCCATAATTTGAATGCTGGTGATGGGAGTAATATGTCACAACACACAGTACATTGAACCCTGCTGAAAATGGGACTACATAGTTGGTCTGGTCTGTTGTTGTCATAAGATGAGCACCCATGATAACCTCAGTTAACCATCGAAAGTGCCTATTATGAACATGTTAGCATCAAAACTGGACCTTAAATGATTAGAAGAAGGTCATCTGGTCTGATTATCTCATTTCCTGTTGCACCATGTGGACAACTCGGTATGTGTGCATCATTTACCTGGAGAAGTGTTGACACCAGGATGCACCGTGGGACAAATAAAGCTGGTGGAGGAAGTGTAATGCTTTGGGCAATGTTCTGCTGGAAACCCTGGGTCCAGTCATTCACATGGAGGAAACTATGGCATCTACCACCAACCTAACATCACTGCAGATCAGGTACATCCTTTCATGGTAACAGTATCTCCCTTTAGTAGTGCCTCCTTTCAGCAGGAAAATGTGCCATGCCACACTGCCCAGATTGTTTGAGAATGGTTCATGGAACATAAAGAAGACTTCCAGGTATTGCTTAGCCTCCAAATTCTCCAGATATCAATCCAATCAAGCATATGTGGTTTGTGTTGGAACATATCCGATCTGCAGCGGCTCAACCATGTAACTTACAAGAGTTAAAGGATCTGCTGGCAACTTGTTGGCACCAGATACACGAGATACCTTTAGAAATCTTGTATATGGCATGATTCAAAATCCAAACAATTGGCAAAACACATAAACACATTAGCAAATAAGTTTGCTAATGTATTTATGTTAGAATTCATTTCATTGGATAAAACAAGATCCTTGTTTTGCATTCCTATTTTGCATAGGAACAATGGAATATATTTCATTCCACATCTATATAATAAAAGAGGGTGTCTGTCTGTCTGTCTGTGGCAGCCATAACTCATCGGGAAATCAATGTACACATTCCAATATTTCAGAGAACGTTTCTTGTTGTGGTCCAGATTGCAGTGCCAAATTTCAGGTCGCAAGTCCAAAAGGGGGCTTGCTAGAACCAAAAATATTTACCATTATTCCTACAGGAAACGAGAATTGCTGTCAAATTTACTGTTGCCAGTTTCTGCTTTCTAACTCTGAAAGTAAAGTATTAAAATAGCATTTAAATCTTCTGCTGCAAATCTGATTCTGTTGCCAGATTCCCCACATTTCCAAAAGCATAGGCATTCCATTGCAGTAAGGGACCTGATTTTCTAAGCAAAAATGGGGTCGGGCACGGGGAACCTGCGTAAAAAATTTGAGACCTATCCGTGAAGTATGTCAGGAATTTCAGAATGCCAAAATCTGACGAAATATCTTGATCGTTTGTCACGGACTGAGAGCGCACCCTGAGTCAGCATGTGTGCGAAACATGCTGCATGTGTTGAATAATAGCAGCAGCAAATTTAAATGCAGTGCAAATTTGAATAATAGCAGCATCAAATTACAGTCGAATAATAGAAGCATTGTTTCTCAAATGAATGTTTTTTGTTCTAGCTCCAGTCATGGTATATCAACAACACGCCATTTGATCTATTTTCGAATAAGGATTTTATCTTTTGGAGTTGGCAACATTGCATATTACGTTTTTGATTAAAGTGGCAGCAAGAAGTTCACGACAACAAATTATAGTGCACGAAAACAGTCGAATAATATCAGGAAAAATTTCTTCAACTACTATTCATAAAGAATTATTCAAGGTATGTTTCTCAACTGAATGTTTTTTGTTCTAGCTCCAGTCATTATTGAACCAATTAGGGCTCAGTTTTATTAATACTTATATTATTATTATATAAAATATCCTTCGGAGAGCATAAGTATGTCAACAAGGACTAAATTGGAAAGAAAGAAAAAATTATGGCTACATTTAGAGCCAAGGAAACAGAAGATGCGAAAAGGTGGAGAAAGGAAGCTGATAGATTTTCTACCGCAAGATCAAGGGCTGAAGAAATTGTAGAAACTAGAGAGCAGAGAAGAATTTCGGATAGAATTTCTACCGCAAGATCTAGGACTGAAGAAACTGCAGAAGCTAGAGTGCAGAGAAGAACTTCGGATAGAATTTCTAATGCAAGATCAAGGGCTAAAGAAACAGCAGAAGCTAGAGAGCAGAGAACTTGGGGTAGAATTTCTACCTCAAGATCTAGGGCTGAAGAAACTAACAGCTAGAGAGCAGAGAACTTCAGATAGAATTTATACCGCAAGATCTAAGGCTGAAGAAACTGTAGAAGCTAGAGAGCAGAGAGGAACTTCGGATAGAATTTCTACAAGACCAAGGGCTGAAGAAACAGCAGAAGCTAGAGAGCAGAGAAGAACTTGGGTTAGAATTTCTACCTCAAGATCAAGGGCTGAAGAAACAGCAGAAGCTAGAGAGCACAGAATTTCTATGTCAAGATCAAGGGCTGAAGAAACTATAGATGCGAAAAGGTGGAGAAAGGAAGCTGATAGAATTTCTACCTCAAGATCTAGGGCTGAAGAAACTGTAGAAGCTAGAGAGCAGAGAACTTCAGATAGATTTTCTACTGCAAGATCAAGGGCTGAAGAAACTGTAGAAGCTAAGAACTTTGGATAGAATTTCTACCGCAAGATCCAGGGCTGAAGAAACCGTAGGAGCTAGAGAGCAGAGAACTTCGAATAGAATTTCTACCGCAAGATCTAGGGCTGAAGAAACTGCAGAAGCTAGAGAGCAGAGAAGAACTTCGGATAAAATTTCTACCGCAAGATCAAGGGCTGAAGAAACAGCAGAAGCTAGAGAGCAGAGAACTTGGGGTAGAATTTCTACCTCAAGATCTAGGGCTGAAGAAACTAAAAGCTAGAGAGCAGAGAAGAACTTCGGATAGAATTTCTACCGCAAGATCTAGGGCTGAAGAAACTGTAGAAGCTAGAGAGCACAGAATAACTTCTCACACAATTTCTACGTCAAGATCAAGGGCTGAAGAAACTACAGATGCGAAAAGGCGGAGAAAGGAAGCTGATAGAATTTCTACCTCAAGATCTAGGGCTGAAGAAACTGTAGAAGCTAGAGAGCAGAGAAGAACTTGGGATAGAATTTCTACCTCAAGATCAAGGGCTGAAGAAACAGCAGAAGCTAGAGAGCACAGAATAACTTCTCACACAATTTCTACGTCAAGATCAAGGACTGAAGAAACAGCAGAAGCTAGAGAGCAGAGAACTTGGGGTAGAATTTCTACCTCAAGATCTAGGGCTGAAGAAACTAAAAGCTAGAGAGCAGAGAAGAACTTCGGATAGAATTTCTACCGCAAGATCTAGGGCTGAAGAAAATGTGGAAGCTAGAGAGCAGAGAAGAACTTCGGATAGAATTTCTACCGCAAGATCTAGGGCTGAAGAAACAGCAAAAGCTAGAGAGCAGAGATGAGAAAACGCTACTGAAACTTCAAGAAGGAGTGAATCGGAACAAAAGGAAAATTCTGCATTTTTCTATAACCCTGGTATGAATATGATCATATATGCCACTGAATATTGCATCAATGTCTGAAGTATGTTGTCATTGCAGTGCTTTAAAATGGAAAGACGACGCAGAAGGTCTGTGTTGCAACAACGGAAAAATACAGCTGGAAGGAATAAGTAATCCTCCTGAACCACTTTTCAGTTTACTATCTGGAAGCAGCAGAGATTCGCTACATTTTCAGAATAACATAGTTAAATATAACAAATGTTTCCAAATGACATCATTCAGCTGCATGAAGATTATAAGAGAACAATGCTACAATATGACTTTCAAAATCCAAGGGAAGGTCTACCATCAAATTGGTAGTTTGTTTCCAATAGAAGGTCAAGAGCATAAATTCTTGCAGATATATTTCATTGATGACCATATGAAACAAGTTGAACAACGATGTATTATGTGGCTCAAACAAAATTATCAATAGTACGTGAGTTACAACTAATGCTCCACAGGGAAAACAAATATATTTAGAGTTTTCTGCATGCAATGGAAAATATGTCCCCAGATCATAACATTCTGATTCGAGCAGATAAAAGACCAACTGGTGAGCATGAAAGGCGATTTAACCGGCCCCAAACATCTGAAGTGGCAGTTATTTTAACAGGGGAAGCACACGGAACAAGATATATTATTCTAAAACTTCGAGACGATATGATCCAGAGAATACCAGAAACACACCGTTCATACGATGCATTGCAATATCCTATAATATTTTGGAAAGGAGAAGACGGATATCATTTTGAATTAAAACAAATAAATCCTGCTACTGGAACGACCACAAATAAGAAGATTTCAGCTAATAGTCTTTATGCTTATAGATTAATGCAAAGGTCAGATAACTTAAATATTATGATGTAAAGATCTCTTACAGCAGTATGCAGTGGATATGTATGCCAAAATAGAAGCAAAAAGATTAAGGTATAATAGGCAAAATCGACAAAAAATCAAGAGTTGACGATTATATTCATTTAGAGATGCATAAATAACGATGAAAATGCTGCTAATGTGGGTCAATTAGCAATATTTCCTTCAAGCTTCACCAGTGGGCCGCGTTACATGCACAAAAGAATCCAAGACGCAATGACGTACGTGCGAAAATATGCAAGACCTGATTTGTTTATCACTTTCACGTGCCATCCCAGCTGGCCTGAAATAGTGGCAGAATTAATGAATGATCAGAAATCAAAAGATCATCCAGACATTATTGCAAGTATGTTTCATCTCAAGATTAAGATCTTGATGAATCTTAAGAAAGGCAATATTTTTGGCGAAACACAGTGCGACATGTACACAATCGAGTGGCAGAAATTGGGATTAACACACGCACATATTTTATTGTGAATGAAAGAAAAGCTAAATGTGAATAAAGTCGATGAATTTATATCTGCCGAAATACCAAACCCAGATGAAGATGCAATATTACACAAACGGTCAGTACACAAATGGTGCACAGCCCATGTGGATATCTGAATCCATTATCAATATGCATGAAAGATTCAAAATGTGCGAAAAAATTCCCTCGCAAATTCTTAAAAGAAATACAAAGCGGCCACGATGGGTACCCACTTTCCTGTCCTGATGATGGAGACATGTCCTGATGATGGACATGTCCAAGACTGTCCTGATGGGGGCGGGGGTGGCTCAGTCGGTAGCGCGCCAGGCTCGTAATCTGTAGTTCCCAAGTTCGAGTCCCAGCTGGGTCAGCGTGAGATTTATCTCCGCAAAATTCCTCCGCCCTGCCCACGGTCAGTAGGGGACACCGATGGGCTTGGAAAGGCCGCCGTCCGTCGGATGGGACGTTAAGCTGTGGTCCCGTGTGTGGGAGAGCCATACCCTGTGCACGTTAAAGAACACACTGGATGGCCTTGACGGAGGCTACCATCTGTCTCCCAATAGCTGTTCTAGTGGGTCCTCTCCCCCCAACCTTCTCTGAGCCTTCGGTGACCTGGCCATTTAGCCCATGGTGTGCAAAAAAGTGCTGCTCAGAGGTAAAACAACCCAACCCTGTCCTGATGATGGAAGTACTGATGATGGAGGGTTTAAAACAACCATAAGGGTTGGTAGCATTGAAGTAAATATTGATAACAGTTGGATAGTACCTTATTGCCCTCTTTTGTCCCATCTATTCAACGCTCATATTAACATCGAATATTGTCATTCGATAAAATCAATCAAATACATGTGCAAGTATATAAATAAAGGATCTGACATGGCCATGTTTGCTGTCACTGATAGAATTACAAATAATGAGGTAATAAACTACGAACAAGGAAGGTACATAAGCAATAGCGAAGCTTTTTGGCGAGTATTTAACTTTCCAATTCATGAACGATCCCCAACAGAAGTGCATCTCAGTGTACATTTGGAAAACGGTCAGAGAGTTTACTTCAACGAGCAAAATGCCCTGCAATGAATTGAAATGGGACAAAAAACAACATTAACAGCTTTCTTCGATCTTTGCAAGCACGATGATATCGCAAAAACTCTCTTTTATCATCAGGTACCAACTTATTTCACCTGGGATAATCATGACAAAAAATGGAATCGTCGCAAAACTGGTAGCAAAGTACCAAATCATCCTAGAATTAAGGCCAGTAATGCTCTCGGTCATGTTTACATCGTGCATCCGAAAAATTTTGAGTGCTTTTATTTAAGGTTACTCCTTCATGATGTAGTAGGTCCGACATCTTTTGGTGATTTGGGCACAGTGAATGCAAAAGTGTGCGAAACCTATAGGCAGGCCTGCCAATTAAGAAGTCTTCTAGAGGACGATTCTCATTGGAATAAAGCATTACAGGAAGCATCAACTGTGCAGTCTGCTAAAATGCTTAGGAACCTTTTTGCTGTTATGCTTCAGGTCTGTTCCATTTCTAATCCTAAACAACTATGGGAAACTTACAAAGAAAATCTTTCGGAGCATATTTTACATCAAGCACAAATTGAAAGTCCAAACATGGAAATTACTTACAATGATGTGATTTTTAATAAAGCACTTTTATTGATTGAAAATAACATTCTAGCTTCAGGTGGACCTGAACTGAAAACATTTAGTCTCCCTGAGCCATTGAGGGATGAAAATTATGCTCTCACAAGTGAGTGAGTATATGGCAGAGGTAGCGTATAATCCTGATCAACTTAAAGCATTCATGGAAGAAAACAAACCAAAATTAATAGAATAACAAAGGACTATCTTTTAGGAGATTACGGATGCCATTTTCAATAATAAAGGAGGTGTATATTTTATAGATGCCCCAGGCGGAACCGGAAAAACATTTCTGATAAATTTATTCTTGGCTAAAGTTCGATAAAATGGAATGATTGCACTTGCTGTTGCATCATCGGAAATTGCTGCGACTCTGTTGGAAGGAGGCAGAACTACGCATTCCACATTCAAATTGCCATTAAATATGTCATCAACCGATCAACCAACTTGCAATATAGCCAGAGGTACTGCAAAAGCTAAACTTTTGCAGCAGTGCAAGCTCATAGTGTGGGACGAATGTACTATGTCCCACAAGAATGCCCTAGAAGCTTTAGATCAGACTTTACAAGATTTAAGAAAGAATAATTTATTAATGGGAGGAGTCACAGTTGTATTAGCTGGTGACTTCCGACAAACACTTCCTGTCATTCCTAAAGGAACAAAAGCCGATGAATTGCTCGCATGTATCAAATCTTCTCACATCTGGGATAGAGTCAAAAAACGATGCTTGACAACAAATCTGCACGTAAGACTTTTTAATGACTTCTCAGTTGGTGAGTTTGCAGAAGATCTTTTAAGCATAGGAAACAGAACCATTAGTCCGGACAAAGATGGATATATCGATTTGGGAAACATAGCCAATATAATGAAGAATTTACAGGATCTTCAGAAATCTGCATTTCCTCACATAACAGAAAATTATTCCAATCCAACGTGGTTATCCCATAGGACCATTTTAGCTCCTAGAAATGATGGGGTCGAAGTAATTAATAAAGAGTTACTAGCAAAAATTCCAGGAATTGAAAAAGAATATAAGTTCATAGATACAAAGGCAGAAGATGATGAAGCTGTTAATTATCCGACCGAATTTTTGAATTCTTTAGAAATATCAGGATTACCACCTCATCTATAAAAACTAAAAATAGGTGCCCCAATTATTTGTATCAGAAATTTAAATCCACCAATAATTTGCAATGGAACAAGACTGGTTGTAAAACAACTATTTAATTTTGTAATTGTAGCCACTGTAATTACAGGCCATGGTGCTGGACAAGATGTATTCATACCTAGAACCCCTGTGATACCAACAGATTTCCGTTTTGATTTAAAAGACTACAGTTTCCGATTCGGCTCAGTTTCGCAATGACAATTAATAGAGCTCAAGGTCAATCATTAAAGGTGGTTGGACTGGATCTCAGAGTTCCATGCTTTGCTCATGGCCAACTTTATGTGGGATGTTCCAGAGTGGGAGATAAAAAACAATTGTATATTTTAGCGCCTAATGCAAAGACGACTAACATAGTTTATAAAGAGATATTATGAACTTATTAGTTGAATGAGAATTTTGCTACATTCATGTATTTCGAGGAAAATGTTTTTGTACTGCTTAAGAAGCTTTATTTACTGAAAGTTTATAAACATAGAAACTGTTTAATTTTAACATGCGTGAATTCATAACTCAATGTGGAATGCATTTCATTGACTTAGAATAGGTCTAAACATTCTATTGTCATATGAATTGAATTATATACATAGATATTTACAAAAACATATATACAACACATATGTGAAATGCATTAACTCTAGAAGATATCTGCCATCAATAATTAGGAATATCTGGATAAGTCATCGATAATAAGGAATTATATGTGTTGAATCTTTGCTAAGGTTTTGGGTTAGTACCAGGGCGTGGTATTCACAAGGCTAACCTTTAATATAGTGAAAATATGAATATACCGATTTCGTCTTAAAAGGCAGACCCGAGCAGCGCCAGGTACGTTCAGCTAGTATCTAATAAATAACAAAAATAATTCGAGAAATAGCAAAGGCAGTTTTAAAACTTAGAGTAATGAAATAGAAAGCAAAAATCAAAATACTTACTTGTTGAATGTATGAATTTACACCTATCAGGAAAAGATAAATTTCATTTCATATACAAACATTTTTGAAAACTTTCAGAAAACACTTGATGGCAACAATCCAGCTCAAAAAGTGTAAAAAAAATTCTAGGTTACCAAATTACCTGGACGATACGATTATTTTTAAAACAACACATACTATGCAAAACTGATATCAACCCCTTACCTTAAGTTTGGACACTTCTGCTACATCACATTGACTTGCAGAAGTAGTTGCATTGTTTTACCTCTGAGTGGCATGTTTTTGCACACAATGGACTAAATGGCCAAGTCACAAGTACCCCAAGGGCTCAGAAAAGAGTGGGGGAAGGGGGCCCACTGGAAAGTTGTTAGGAGTTCAAATAACAGATGGTAGCTTCCTGTCAAGGTCATCCAGCATGTTCTTTAACATGCACAGGGTATGGCTTTATTGCATATGGGACCACAGCTTAACATCCCATCCAACAGACTGCAGCCTTTCCAAGCTCATCGATGTTTCCTAGTGATTGAGGGAAGAGTGGAGAGTTTTATGGAGATAAATCTCAATGCTGGTGCAGGTGAGATCCGAACCTGGGAATTGCAGATTATGAACCTGGAGTGTTACCAACTAAGACCTCCCCCAAACTTTCAGGAGCACTGTCAGATAAGTCTATTGCTGTCAGTTTTCCCTATATAGCAATAGACTTACCATTCAGATCTGCCTATCTGAAGAAGTCATCATTAGAATGACAAAATGTGCATTGCAGCAGCCACTTTTAACATAATATTTTAACTTATCATTTATTTTGAATGTATTTAGTTAACACTAAAGTTCCTCCTACTGTAAATTTAATACTACTAGACTTTTTTGGAATAATGCTACAATATCTAGCCATATTACATCGGTGGCAATGATGGTACATAAAGAAAACATTTCAATGACAGTGTAAATCTTCACATTTAGACTAGTTTTAAGAAACGTCATCAGCAATGGCTGGTGTTTTGACCATAGTAACATTCCATCTAGAGGTCCCTGCTTCAGCTTTGAACTATCACTACCATATATCAGCATATATCAGCTCTATTGCATACAAAACTTGAAAATATAGTTTCCTGAAATTCCCACTACACTACCTCATGTTTGCACTTAATATTTGGGAAATTAACATTGCATATACAACATAACATCCAAAAATTAATAGAACACAATCCCCTTAGACATAACATTGCATATACAACTATAACTTCCATTTTGCCAAAGGCAATATTTGAAGATAGACTTATGTAATTGTTACTTCACTGTAGTATTCATTTAACTTAGAGTACTCATAAATGTGATTGGTTACTTACCACAAAGCCAGCATGCAATCCTAACTTGATAAGTATGACAAGATCCATCGCTTTGGTCTTCATTTTTGCACTGTAATCCATGTTCCAAATCGCAAAACATATTTTGCCCAATTTTAGAATAATCAAGATTTTTTTGCTCATTCCGGCACTCAATGCGAAAAGGTTTCGAACATATTTTTGCCTTGAAAATTATACTTTCAATGGGTTCATCAATTCCAGTCTCAGAAGAAGATATGTCAATCCAAGAACTGTATTTAACACATTCTTTAAAAAGTAATAAAGAAAATTTTAGTAAAGCAGAAAATATAAAATACAAGCAATTACAAAGAAAACAATTACTAAGAACAAAAAAAATGAAAAATGATATGACAGCTGAAAAAAATCATTAGATATATTATTATGCAATTTTTCCAATATACATAATATCCTATCATATATGATGCATTCCTGGAGAAGAGGGCTTTTAGTCAATAAACTTCCACTGACAATTTTTTTTTATCTGAAAAAACTAATACATACTACATTAATGCACTGTCATACCAGTACTGGCATGACAGTGTATTAATCATTCAATACTGTGACCATATTTCGTAGATGATAGCTGTTATGAATCTGTCAGCTAATTTTGTTGACAGATGCATGATTGCAATTTCAGTGTCTGATGAAAGTTCTTGGATTGGCACAGTGGGAACATTATTTCTATAGTTGTAGATGATTTGTTGAATTTAATTAGCTGGAGACTGCTGATTTACTGTTGGGCTCAGGTTCATCATTAGTGGTAGAAATTCAGCTTGGTTGAGGTCAATATAGTTGTTAACACAAATGTTGTCTCACTGAGCTACATTAATGGCTATTTGATGATAAAAATTATACTTCTAGTGACAGGTATTCAAGTCCCAGCTTATTCACAAAAGTCCAGAATACAGATTAAAGATATGCCACTATAGGCAATACTTAGTGGGCTTTGCCATTTCTGATGGCAGTATGAGACTGTCTTAGTTAAAACAACATATAATTCGAACTTGCAATTCAAAAAGTTAAAAAGGAGCTATGATGCATATGACAGTTCCATTTAATCTTCATAATTGCTGAACTACAATTAGATGGATTTCGAGTAATCAAGATGCTTAACTTCACTATAAAGACAACAATCCTTATTTCTCTAGTTCACAACTAAATTGAATAGTAAAAAAATACTACTAAATTGTTGTAAGAGGATAAGATCATTTTCTTTGCGTTGCTACATGACGAATATATCATCAATGCAATGAACATACAGTCAAAGATTTTTGATGCACTTAGTAAGTGTAGTGTGTTCATTGTGCCACATAATGACATTGACCATGAGTCCAGACAGTGGAGAACCCATCGGGATACCCTCGTTCTGGACCCATGAGCAACTGTCAATACAAAGTCAATTGTTGGAGGTAGTCAGTTTCGAGGCCTCACACACAATAAAGTACTCTCAGGCTATGGACCTAGCATCCTTCAATCATTCGGACTTCATAAGCATCATTAAATTCAAGAGGGAATACTTGGATATAGTAGTAATACATTGAAAGAATGCAACATATAACTGAGGTGTAAATTAAAAGTGTTCTTCAGATATTGTAAATGGAATTATGCACCTATCAAAAATTAGCTGACGACTTGTAACAGCTTTTGCCAGCAAGATATAGTGCAGCATTGAATGATTAATGGCCTGTCATAGCAGTACCACCAGGAAGTATGTACGAGTTCCATGCAGCAAATTGTTAATTGAATCCATAAGCCCAAAGTGCTGTGATAATTAATTTGAATATCAAATTAGTTTTATATTTTACCCTACCCATTTACTTCAGTTATGAACCTTCATTCCATCTAAATGGAATGTCAATAGACATAGCATTGCATACTGGGCAGAAGAAAACAAGAATCTTATGGTTGAAGAATATTTCCAAATGAATCTAAACTATGTAACTAGTATGGCATTCACAATTTCAAAATGATAGAATTAATAGAAATATAATTATTGATATTAATTGATAGAAATGCAAATCGATACTAATATCTGACTATACAATAATAGAACACAATCCCCATCTTTCTTGGCAATTTAAATTTGTTGAAATGAAGAAACGTAATTTCTGAAATAATTGTTCCCCACAACATTTTGCTAGTAAATATTTGTGAGTAGTTGTCCATGACTGTGCATGATATATCAATAAGTTGAATGAGTCGAAATTAATAGCTGCCACATTCCCACTTGACTTCTTTTTTGTATGGCTACCCTAAGAATAGTGTCCAAAAACTAATCTGATAACTTGACTAATTAGGAAACAATATTGATATTATAAGGAACACATTCTGCATATTAATTTTTCTATTAATTAATATTTATTTACTATTCTGCATATTAATTTTCATTAGAATTCAGAGGCATTTTTTGCTATTTTTCCTTTAAGATTTTAAATGCACACTTTTACAAATTCTTTTAATGAATTTTGTTGAGTCATGCAAAATTAATATATTCATTTGAATATATACAACCAAGCACATAAACAAATTATTGGTGCACTTCATATTCCAATATAGCTTACCTTCAGAAGTGACAGTTCCTGCTTTCCATATTTCTGTTGGGACAGGCAATAAAATAATTAGTTTTTGTTTAGAAAAAGGAAAAAAAAAAACATATTTTGCATATACATCTCAATATTTACTATCAAAAACATATATGAATTACACAGCCCTTCATATTCCAATATTGCTTACCTGTAGGAGTAGTATTTTCTTCTGTTATTTCAGTACTAAAAGTTGAGACATATGCTTCTAAAAGAAGATAACAATTTTTTTAACAAAAGATATGTTAATATTTGTTCACAAATAAATTTCTTTAACAATAGCATTTAACACTTCCAGTGTCCATATCCTATGTATATGTTGACAGAATCCACAAATAATAGGCCAAGGATGTATGATGTAATTCAACATTTTTTAGTACATAAAAAAAAAATTGCCATTCGAAATTTTCTTACATATATCTTAAAAAATATATATAATTCAGGCTTGAAAAATAATATTTTCTTCTTTCATTGATGCATATTTTATTAAACTACAATATAAATGACTTGTCAAAGCCATCTGATTACCATTTCTTAAAACCATGTATGGCATTGCTGATTTGTTTGTTAATGTTACTTTTTGCTGAAGCAATCCCATTACTGAAACTCAGAAGTTTGATTTGAACTACTGTAAAAGTAATTACAATCACAGCTCTATTATATAAAAATTTAATAATATGATTGTTGGCTGTGTGTACAATTAAAAAATTAATCTTGAGATCGATCGGCTAGTATCACTCATTAACATATATAGTTAAATTGATTTACAGTGCAATTTTTGTATGAGAGATAGTTTTTTGCTTGGATGGTATTTGCAAAAAAAAAAAGGCCTTTTCTTATTACAAGGTTGCTTATTATAAAAGAGTGATTTACCAGTCCCCTGCATTCTTGTCTTGGTTGGTGCAGGTGACAACTGTAAGGTGGGGTTTTATCAGTCTTTTGTTTCCGCTTTACAGTACACTTATTGTTGATTGGATGTAGATGTTTATGTGACCTCAGCTGTATTTACCAGTCCTGGTTTTCTCGAAATTTCTCAAAATCAATGTAACTACTTTGCTGACTGCAGTTGCACATAGATGTCAGATGGTATTTCCTACTGGCAATTATATCTTCCTACTAAGTTCTTGTACTATCATTTGCTGATACATTATCATGGTACCAATCTCAAGCATCTAAGTTTTTAACTTAATTAACTCAAAATGGATATTAAAGTATTTAATATTTTTTTCTTTGTTTTTCAGTAAAAAAAACTTTGATATTTATCATTTCCTCAAAATGAATGAAGTTTTGGATACAGAAGCAAGAAAAAAAAAAACTTTCTTGGCATGGAAATCAGTCCTGTGAGAGGGCAATTTCAGCATAAGTCCCCCCCCCCCCCCCCTCTGCTACACTCACTGAGGATGTTTTACTCCCCCCACTGGTAAAATTCCATAAAAAAATGAAATTATGAGCTTTTAAGTTTATATTCACCGGTTTTCAAAAGATTTTGTCCCCCCCTCCTTCCCCTCAGTAACTTCCACTCTGATGTAAATCAGAAAAAACTAATATACAGACTAATATACAGAGAAAAATATATGTAGTGTTTTTTGCTTTTCTTCGTTTGGTGCATTAACTTTTCAGCACTTAGCCAAGACCCCCAAAATTCAACCCCCAAGAAAAAAAATCATAATGTTTATTAAAAAAAGCAGCCTAAGAAAGTGTTCCTCCATTTCATACACAGGATAGAAAATCCCATTAATTAGAGAAACCCAATTCACTTTATATTACACTGACCCATGCTTTAAAATGTACCACACTGAAAAGAATTATTAAAAGAAATAAAAATTGTGTTTCAAAAATTGTGTTTTGGTAAAGATAATATTATTCGGGATGAATATTACTTTCAATTAATTTATAATTTAGCTGTTTTTATTCAACACGTTTTCCAACAATTAAGCCTTAAATTTATAGTCTGATCTATTTTTTCACTATATCATATGAAAATGTCTTATTAAAATTAACATGCTTGTAATTTTCTTAATTTTTTTATTTTCATAAGATTTGGAGTTAAATTCTGTTTAATTTGGTATATAACATGACCTATTTCTGTTCATTGGTTATTTTTTAAAAAAATTCTAAAGTTGACTTGTTCATTTGACTCAGCACAATTGGCTAAAAGCCTGGACTTTTCTCAAAGTATGGTATAAAAAAATAAAAAATAAATACCCTCTTAGCAGCTGCTTGCCACAGAGGTCTGACAAGAGCCTGTCAGTTTAATATGCCATAGTGGAGGTCTGTGAGGAAGGCAAGATCTCAGCATTAAAAAATGACACAAATATCCATGCCTTATCTGAGGCTCGAACCCAGGCCCTTTTGATCAGTAGCCAAGCACACTAACCACTCAGTGAACCAAGAAAAAAATTACGAAATGGGAGAAATATTTATTTGAAACAAGAAAATTTATTTTTTTTATTCAGAAATAAACAGCCTTTCTATTCATGTGCATTAAAACCATTTCTGTCTATTAATTTTTTTAAAAATAAAAATTTATTTGCATTGCAAGATGCATTTTTTTTTCAACAGAACTCTAAAAATGTCATATTAAAATAAAACTAGTCATCATTTTTGTTAAATATTTATTTTTGGAAAATCAAGAATTAAATTCTGGTTAATTTAGCATATAACATGCCATAATTCCTTTCATTAGTTATTTGGCAAAAAATTCTAAAGTAAAATTTTTTTGGCTGAGCATAGGGAGAAAATAGCTTCGCTTCTGGATGTAAACCAGTTTTTCAGGCTGGACACTGGAAGGGTTAAAAGGTTAAGCTTCAAAATAACCTTACTTTTATTACTATATAACTTATGATTAACAATAATATGAACATATTGCTGCAGTTTCACTGTAATAATAAAATCAATGTTTAAAATTTAAGCATTTAATTAGAAAATGTTTTGAAAACATGTGAAATTCAAAGTAACCTTAGTAATTTAAAATGTATACCAGGGAAATGTACACTTTGATTTAAAGTTGAAAAATCTCTATATCTCTAATATCTAAGAACAATGAAGAAGCTAAACTGTAACTCCAATGAAAACAGAGCTGCATCTTCAGAGTAGAGTCAGAGCAAAAAACCAACTGGAATGCATTCCTGAAAATACAGCTGAATCTTCAACAGCCAGATTTTGAACTCTATTTTCCCTTACACTATTTTTTTTACATGTCATAATTGGAAAACGCATTCCAATAGCTCAGGAAAAAAATTAATGAACCTCTTCTCACATTATATAAAGAAGAAAATAATATTACTAAAGTTTCAATGCCACAGTATGAAATCATTGAAAAACATCAAAATCATTTAAGACTAAAGGAACAAAACAGTTAAAAATATTTAATACATTAAAAATTTTGGTATTTATATAATTGGTCTTACTGGTCTTGGTTTAGTAATTAAGAAATTGGAAGAAGAGGAACTATTGGCTGGGGATTGGATAGACTAAGGGTAGAGGAATTTGAAGGCATTTTTGAAGCAGATGTTGAAGCTGTTACCACTGACTAAGATTTGTTAATATGAAACTTATATCATGGGATTCTCCAAATATAAGGTTCACTATCACCCTGTTCTGTCGAAAACCTGCTGTGGGACACTCCTATTTACGTTTTTGCTACCAAAGTTAGGGGTCTTCTTTCCAGTCTTTGGCACAGATGGCTTGCAGATGTTGCTTGTTAGCCATCGATTCCTGTGTTCATTGCTATCGATGATTCCTGGCACTACTATGCAGCAGTTCGACGTTATGATCAATTAAAAAAAGTCATCTTATAAACCACAGGCACAAGAGAGTAGACAGACTTTTGCTTTACATTAAGAAATTTTACATAAATGTTTCAGATCAATCTTGATCCATGATCACTGTGAACATGGATCAAGATTGAAGAATTTATCTAGCTTCAGTCAAACTGAACATTTTTATTTTATTCATAAAAGATCCTGTAGCAGATGATGTCATTATGAAATCCTCTTTGCACAAACATGGGCACTGGTAGGGGACAAGTCAAACAAGTATTTATCTCCCCCCTCCTGGATTTTAGGCTTATACATGATATTATTGGTAAATAGGTAATGACAAAAAGTACACCCCCCCCCCCCTTCCACAGAAAAACTCCTGGTGGTGCCCATGTGCACAAATGACATCTATCAGCATTTAGGGTCTTTTTCGTTTTCTCCAGTTAAGTTTATGAAGTTATCCAGACTCCTGAAGATTTAACCTTTTTCACAATGGCTGGGACAGCATCTGTTCCAGCACATTTCTTTGTCTGCTCCGTGGTTGGGACCAAATTCTCAGAAGCAATGAAGGTGGGAACACTTAAGATGATTAACTAATGTAGGGAGAGGGTCATTGGAAACTGGCATTGGTGGCTCACCTCTTCATACCCCTCTGCAAGAATTTGGCAGGAAATGCACCACTACAGCAGAGAGATATCTGAGATACCGAGCCACTATCAAAAGGTTAAAGAAAAATTCTTAGGTTAATAACTCATCTTTCTTAGTTTTAATAGACTATTGCAGCTCAATAAAGTCATCTTTGGTAAACTTGTCTATATGAGATATAATGAACTCATTGACGATGCTCCTATCCATTTCTAAGTTACCTCCCCAAATTAATAACTTCTCTAGTCATCCACTCGGAGATCTCTTCAAATCCTTCATCGGTTTTAAAGGCTGTTTGCCATCAGTTTCAAACTCTGGAGAGTTTCTTCTATGACCTACTCACATTACAGCACAAAAAAACTCCAATATTGTTGATTGCATTTCATACGTTTTAGCCCTTGAGAAGTTCTTTAGGACTGATCCATCTTCATTATCAGTAGCTGCAATTGTTTGCCACATTGCAAATCTTGCATATACTGCTTGAAGATTGCAATTACAGTTTGTTCATGGGCTAGAGAAATTAGGTGATGCTGAGAGAAACACTGCTTTCATATTTGAATTCCTGACATATAAATCCTGAGTTTCTCAGGCCCATTGTCCAAAATTAACAGAGCTTTAATTAACAGATACATTAATGTCTTTATGATATTTTTTCACTGATAGCATAAGATGAAACATCGATTATTGAATACAGAATTAGCCAAACTAATCCTTTGCATTTGATTTCCATAAGACTGGCATCATACCATCCATTAGCTTATAAGCACTGGGTTTCCAAAGGAGTGCACTAACATGGAACTAAGATTAAAATCATCTTTGCACTGCCACTGAAAGCAGAATCAGATTCTTCCTTGCTAACTTTGACACCTTTCTTCCTGGATAGTTCAACATGCATATTTTCCAGAACAAACTCTATTACAACCAGATCAAAATCTGTTGAGAACAACAGTCCTCACAGCTAAAAAAAAAAAATAATAATCATCATCAAGTGTAAAATACAAAAGTAAAACATTAAATATGATTAAAATAACTAGCATGCCAGAAAAGTTAGAAACAGATGGTAAAAATGAATGATATGATAAAAGATGACCAAGTATAAGGGGCTTGGGCAGTAAATGGTGAGAGTTAAAATAAATATGGTGTTCTGTGTTAAACATGGACTTCATTTAAAATACGTTTCATAGTCAAAATGGTGCCATAAAACTTGCACATAGGTTTGTAAGCTGCCCACATAAGATTTTTTATTTTTTTATTTTTCGATTTGCAACATATAGGACAGAAAAGGGTCCTACAAATTTATGTAATAAATCCACAACTAATATGAAACCAAGCAAGTAGAACTTCCTTCTTGTGATTCCTATGAAAAGAGGACTGCTATAGTTTGACAATGGACTTGACCTGAAATATTCAATCAGTCAACAGCATCTGCCAAGCTATTACCCCTGATGGCTGAGCACCCAACAGAAGAGAATGGTTAAGATGGGTGTCACACAGTGGAGCTGCTGGCAGATCTGGAAAGAACATATTATGGATGAAGTCACATCATGATGGAAGCCTGTAGCAATCTACGCAAATCAGTGTGAAGCCATACGCTGATGACGATGCTTAGACACTATACTCGGTCTGAGGAAGTCAATGATTTGTAGGGTAAAATGATGATGATCACACCACCAATTTCTACTTTGAGAAGCAGCTTAGAATGTTTTGAGCAAGCCGCTTCCACCAACAAGACACTGAATCTTAGGCATTTAAGACTGATTTCAGAGCTCATGCTAGCCTTTTTAAACCTATGTTGATGAAAATAGGAGACAAGTCTAATTATTGAATCACCTGCAGAATAAATGATCAGGAACTGAGGAACAGGACAAACAGACATTGAAGTTGATGAAGAAGTCGATGGACTTTCATAGCATGCCCACATAGTGCACAAGACACATAAATTATTAGAAGAATCATCATTTTCTATTTAAGGATTCAGTGTCTATGTTCCCATTCACTATGAATACCAATGAGGGAATGCCCAATTGGATGCCAGGGATCCACAAGCACAAAACTCCAATAGGCAAGGAATGTGAGTCCTTTACTATCAAGATTGCAAGGAAACTCATGAACCTGTACCCAGAAAAGAGCAAGAAACTTATTTTATTGCCTAGTTTTTGCATCAAGAGCTCAGTACACATGGAAGAAAAGATCTCCCCCAAATATGAATTTTGCTGCCAAGACCAGGAACTGCTAGTGTAAATGAAACAGGTTGAAGGGAGAGGAGTAGATCTGCAATGTAGTGATGCATGATGCTTGATTCAAAACTGACCTTCAGGGAATAGACAGCATTTCACAGTAATTTACTGAAGGACAGCTGTCTAGGACTAACAAGTTCAGTCACTGGAAGAATTTGCAGTCTCCTAGATAGATTCTGAAAGTAAATCATCATACAGTCTCAGGTCAAAAGTCACCACCAATAATGATCTCCATTAGCAAGCATTCAGGGTGGATTGCTGCAGCAATCCACCTTGAATGCTAGTTAGAGGGTAGGTAAAACTTACAGGAATGTTGATGCTCTTTATGGTTGGGCATATTCATTGCTTGCAGCAAACTAGAAGGGAAGTGTCACAGGTGTTTGTGTGTAGATTGCAGTGAGACAGAGCAATTCATAGGATGGGCAGGCTATACCTATCTCTCCACAGGATAACCTGGCCTGAAGCATATGTGATAGTAACTTACTTCCAAATTTTGGGTGTGCACATTGGAATGCATAGTTGACACTAGTGGACATAGTGTTATCCTTGTGAGTATCCTAGTAACTGGAATTTGGCTGTAGGGAGGACGCCCACAGCATTTTCATAGTGATTCCACCTGTATTTATATGCAAATAATTTCTTAACTATAGAACAAAGAAAAAACGGGGAAAAAAAGTAAACATTTGTGCCTACATGAACACATGACACATGAAAGTCTTAAAGAATTGTGGTTTTGAATTATTTGAACTGTTAAAAGGAAGGTATTTTTCTAATGTAATGGTGGGGCACACTCGAGTTTTTTTCTAATTTTTATTGAAACTGATGCAGGTGATGCCTGCTTCAAAATTCTTGGGGAAAAAAAAAGGTTGGGGATGATGCAGCATTTAGGGACTTACAACTGGACAGAGAGACAGCAAGAATTTCTATTTTCTGGCTAGATCTCTTCCCCCCAAAAAACAACAACTGAGTGATTCAATAAATACTTCAGCAGAAAAAATTACTTTTTGCTGGCATTGCAGGACTTGAACCCACATCTCTCCAGATTAATGCCAGAGTGTACTAACCAATATACTAAATATCAGCCCTCTCATTTATTTCCACAATGTAGCTTACATCTTTTCAGTAAAGGAGGTAACCTGATGCCATCTATAATCGGAAAAGGCAACTTATTTTTCTAAATGGTGCTTTTGAATAAGATGTAAATGAGAAAATTGCCCATGCTAAAGCATTATTAATGAAAAAAAAAATCAATCAGTAGTAAGTACACTAATCAATAGCAAGATTACCTGTTGATAAAGAATTCAATTATACAATATATTTATATCAACAGGTAATCTGTGTACTTACTATTGATTGAGGGATTAAAGTTATTAGAGGGTAGGTGAAACAGAACATGCATGTTACATTAAAGTCTCATTTCCATTACTATTTTCCAGAAGGTTCAAATAACAAATTCAACCATTGGTAAATCATTTTGGATGAGAGAGCCCTAGGTCTAAAAACATCACATGATTGTGTCTGGTGGTCTTTGCAATAAAAGCAAATTTCAACAAAAGAGTTGCGATTCATCTACAGGGCTTTCCAAACATCAGTTGGGATAAACCAGGCCTTGTTTAGCCATTTTTTTGTGCAATGGTGGAACTACCAAGACCTAATGCTACCTGTTGTTGGTGGGTGCTGGGAATTTCAAATCACATAATGACTATGGAGTAGTGTGGACTGTATACTCAAAATAACTGTGCACTGTATTTTCATCTGTAAATAAATATATGTATTTTAAATATATGTAAGTTTAAGTGTGGTTTTTCAGCCACCAGAGTAGAGTCATCTGACATTAAGTAGACTGTATCCTTTAGTTAATAAGACTTGTTCTGACCAAAGCCAAATAAAATAGGTTCAAAATTTATGCCATTTCCATTTCACAAAAATATGCATTTATTAAAGAGTATAGAGAAACATGATGGGAAAGCTTAAAACTGTTAAATTTTATTCAACAATAACCACTGTAATAAAAGAAAGGTTCTCCCCACTCAAAGGCTATAATATCCCTAGAAATCTATTGCTCTATGTTGTGTGCAGTATTGCAATATATATATATAAAATTGTTGGATAACACTATCTGTTAATTGCTGTTAAGGATAAGTATTTTGATGAATGGCAACAATTCAACTGATGGAGAATAGAACTGTTCTTTTTACTGCACCACCTAAACTCAAGAGATGTTGAGTATGGTGAAGCAGTAGTGTTTTTGTCAAGATGAGAGAGTGATGGTGTTTGCATGAATCAGGCAAATTGGGGCAGACAACAACTTCTATACTGCTCAGCTTTGTCAGGGATGAATACCACTGTGTCACAAAAGCTGTTGATAGATACTTTTAGTAGAGCTGGTAAAGAAGCAATAATTTTCTGCTGATATTGGAACAGTAGATACCAGTGTGTATACTGCAGATAGTAAATGTAATTAAGTTGAACAGTTCTGTGTCATTAGATCCACTTCAAGATTACCACTTGCAACCTCTAATGTCAAATAGACTTGAGGGAGAGAACTTTCAAATTAATGGAAACTAGGCAATACATTTTTCTGCCACAGTTTTTTGGCAGCTTCCTTGGGTAACACATGTGGGTGAAGGGCTATTTAGAGGCATAGGTTACATTTGCATAAGGTGATATGGTAGTTGTGGAGAATCAACAACAAGTTTGCAGTGGGAAGAGGTATAAAGTCAGGGTTGAAACTTCATGTCAGGAAAGGTTAAATAAAAGATTCTTACTGTAATTCAATTGGAACTTCATGAGTTATAATTATATGAGATGCAGCTTAATTTACTGAAAGGCTATGTTGTTCAATGATTTGATTTAGTGTCTTTTTTGTTTGTTTTTATATTGGTAGAATGACCCATGAGTCTTGTAAAAATCAGTTTGTTTGTTTGGCTTATGAATTTATCTTTAGGGTGAATTATTACATTGCAATCTTATGTTTTGGTACAGTACATCTTTCCTGGAGGGGTATAGTTTCTGTGTATCTTTTAATAACCTGACATGAAGTTTGCAATGCTAAAACTAACAATATGGGAACTAAAACTAAAGTGAATCACTACTGAAAGTTTTAAGGACATGGTTTAAAAAAACAGTGAATACACCTAAAGACTAAATTGTATAATAATTTGGTTTTTACAAATTTGTTACAGTGATAAAATATGTTGTCTGCAAATGGGATAACAAGACTTGCTGTTTTCGTTCTAGAAGCTTGCAATAAATGTAGCTTGGATATTAGGTAATTTGATATTGTGAATGATGATCAAGTTGTACAAAGCAGTGATTAACAGTTTCTAGACATCTTGTGTGAGGAGAGGTTGTACAGTTTTTACCATGTTTCTTGCATATGGAAATAGAAAATAACAAGAAAAATTATGAACAATGCTCCTAAAGATTTGAGGTAGATGGATTAATTAAGAATGAAGTAGGTAGAAATTTCAAACAGGATCTTAACAGAGTTGACTTTCAACGACCAAATGTGGTAACTTTTGTTCAGAAAAGATGCATTTGAAGATCAAACTGCAGAATCTGTTGTACCTCCATAATCATTGGTTACTTGAGGATTTTGTGTGTATGTAGTGCATTTGAAACCATAAAACTCTACTAGGCATCAGTAAAGCAGCAAAGGAAATCTATGAAAATGAAATCACTGGGAAAAAATAAAATGTTAAATGCAACACAAAAATTTGTATATAAAAACTATTAATGTTTACATACATAACTGCTGGGAAGACTAATAAAATGAATTATAGAAAGCTTCAAATAAGAAATTAATTCCTACCACAACTGCAAAAGTATCGTATTTTATAATCCTTGCATACTCCACTTGGCTGATCTTTGCCTCTGCATAGGAATCCTCTTTTAACTGAGCACACTAGTTTGGCATCTCCTGTTTCTGTATAAGTTACATCTGTTTCTGCATCTCGACAATCAATTTTGGTAAGTTCACCCTGAAGAAGAGTAATATATCTTTAGCTGATGTACACAAAACTATAAAGATGTACAATAATATTTATTTTGCTTTGGGAAACAATAATTAGCTACAAATTAATCGAAAAAGTGATATTACTGATGTAACAGTGCTGTGAAGCAATCATTGCAATGTCTTTTGCTTCTCACAGGCACTGTCATATCAATAACATCACTGAGACTGATCAGTGAGGTGGGAAGAACATATTTCAAGATGCTTGGAAGGTTAATATTTAAAATAACTGAAAGTTATCTGTCATCAAGCAATAAAATTTTAAAGTTTATCCTTCAAACCATTTGCATATTAAAAAGTTTTCAGGAGCAAACTCAGAAGCTTTTCAGAAAAAGAACAGCACTCTGTCTTCATTGATGTAACACTATGTGGTATAGTGTATACTGTGTCTATGGCTCACACATACAAAAAAAAATTATGTTTTTATCCTTTTGTATGACGAAAACTGCACAAAAAAAATCGCTTGAATAAATCATGATCAAATAAGCTATTAAGGCTAGTTACATATCATTTTGCTATCCAAGAAACATTAGTTAAGGTAATTTACCCATCAAAATATATCTATAAAAACCATATACCATCAAAATCAATACACCAATAAAAATTCATCCATCAAAGGGTCCATGAAATAAAAGTGCCTAGGGACTACAAAGACATTAATCCAGCCCTGCTACTATTTCACTAGTCTTAGAGATCACAATGTCAAATTACAAGCATAGACATTATGCCTTATTTGCATAAATGACTAAATGAAAAACATTAAATAAATGAAAGAATTACGTAATAATAAAAATATCACTAAATATTTATGTACACATAATAGCTTCAAAATTTTTAAAAATGAAAAAATTATTTATATTTTATTTGAAAATTTGCAATTTAGTATTTTATTAACCACAATTTAACATTCTTTTCACAAATAACACAGCCTATTTTTGTTAGTTCTTCAAAAAACTGCATGGTGAATAACAAAACTTCATACTCCTTGGTTATTTAATAGCAAACAGTAAAAAATGGAAGTGCCAATCATGCAACCAGATCATATGTGAAAAAAGTAAATTATAATACATGTGAATCAACGAATTTAAAAAGTGCTGTGATAAATCTGGGAAAAGAAACCAAAAAGAAGCAACTCCTAACTCCACATTCGGAAAAAACTCTGCTCTGAAGAACTGGTTTTTGACAATATCCCAAAACAGTGTCTAAAGATATTTATAATCTTGTATCTAACAAATGCAGAGGTATACTTTTAAACTGCCCTACAGCTTTAATAGTGCATTAGTGCAAAACTTGCCTCAATATAAAGTAAAAAGCTGAGGTGATCAATTCTATTAGGCTGATAAATATTCTATTTATGTGTACTATATTCTTGATTTTAAACTATAAATTTTTATTTTTAGAAGTATCTTAATTTTATATGCATTTATGCAAAATCAATAAAATTAAGATATTTCTAAAAATAAAAATTTATAGTTTAAAATCAAAAATATTTATTTATTACTAACACATAAATAACATATTTATCACTCTAATAAAACTGATTGTCTCTATAATTTTTAATGAATATTTATGCACATTACAATTTAAGCATTTTCACAAAAGAAAAAAGGGTTGGATGGATGACATTTGCGAGTGGACAGGCTTGGACACAGAGGACATAGTCCATGATGCAAGAAATAGAGAATTATGGTATTTGTTGGCTGCCAACCACCTAATTGGAGATGGCACTTAAAGAAGAAGATTAAATGCAAGAAAACAACTTCTGGAATGGCATTATGGTAGAAAAAAAAACCTGTTTTCATTCATTAATTCTTTTTTTTTTCTATTGTGGCATGCCACAAAATTGTTCAGTTTTTTTCTGTACTATAAACAAAAAAGTTTTTTGAAAATTACTTCCATAAAAAAAACCTTTAAATATGCGATTTAAAGTAATGAAAAATGTGTTTCAATATCCCATTAGAAAGAATATTCAACTCCTTAAAAAATTCTACAAATAATAACCTAACAATTGTATTACTAGCAGTGAAGAGGCTGTACAAGGAGAATGCGTTGAATAAAGAATATAATGATAAACACTTATTCCTAAGAATAAAATTTTGTTTTTGCAAATAAAAGAAAAACCACCAGAAGTAACAGTATCTATGACATGCTTTCCTAACTGCACATATTGGTATATGACGAATGTTGGTCAATACCACATGAGGCTACTTATTTCATAGCCTATTATCACTAACAAACAAATGTTTATTCCGTAATTTATCACAAACAATTATATGTTACTACTTGTGGCACTATCAAGTAAGTGAGTGCCATAAACTGCAGTAGTACCACCAAATTGATTATTAGTTACTAATTATTAGCAATGTAGCCTTGTGAGCATTGATTGGTTACAGCAGAAAAGAAATTAGTGTTCTCATTCAAGTTTAGTGATGATCATTTTATCACAGCCTCTAACTGATTATGAATTAAATATCCTATCTTATAAGATATCAAAAGATATATTGGAAAAGTTAGCATTTACAATAGAGAAAGAGAATAGCAACAATTGTTGCTTCCCATTCTCCATTTTTTTTTAGCAGTGCTTGGATTGTTGACAATAGCAAGCTTCATATGCAGCATGGGAAATCTGTGTGTTTTTGATATTAAAGTTAACTTAATCGCTAATAATTAATATTCAATACATAGGTATCATCCCCTGATCAATACTAGATCAATCAATATATTTTAAAAATTAGCATTACAATACATCGGGAATAACAACAATTGTATAGTGTTTTTTTTTTAAGTGCTTGGATTGCCAGCATTTGCAGCTTGTCTTGTAGGCATGGGAGGTATTGGTTTACTGCAGCCAAGTTATTGCATCTGTATGTTTTAGATATTACTAAAGTTAAAACTAGTAGCTAATTATTAATAACTAACAATCAATATGTAAATATGATGAACTGATTAATTATCGACTACTAGCCTCTGAGCAGCATGGAAGCTGCTTGGAAGAAAAACAATCATACATATCTCTTGTGATCAGCTACTGAGTTACGAAGTTATGGTGAAACAAAACTGATATCAGCCAACAAATGACAGGCGTAATGCAATAGGAAGATAAGTAATGCACAGTAGGGAACATAAAGTGCAAAAATTACTATAATTAAAAGTGCCTCAACTCTAGTGAAAGAAAAGTTTTAAATTCCTTATCAACCCAAAAGCCCAACCAAGATAAAAATAGTCAGGCATGAGACCCATTCAAGTTGCAATGTCAATCATGGCCCACAGATCAGGGATGTCTCTAATCTATATGATTTCCTTCACTCTGAAGTTTCGGATTCTAAGTAATCCAATTAGCGTTTAGTTGGCCAGAGTTGGGAAAATTTGGTATAGGTTCAATAAACATCCATTTAGAAACAATCTATAACCTTCAATTCCATAAAAGAATTTAGGTGTGGACTTTGCCATGTATTCCTGTCTGGAAATGATCAACTGAAGTCATAGATTTCCTCTGATTGATGTGCAGGTGATCCCCACAAGCAAACATAGATTAGGGAGTGGGGACACAGCAGCATCTTTAGTACAGTAACAAATGACAGGCAAAATAAACATTTTGCCTGTCATTTGTTACTGTACTAAAGATGCTAATCGAGAAAAAGAGCTAAATCGGAAAAAAATTATTGTCTTGCATTACATTCCTTTTTAGGAAAAGAGCAAAAATTGTTTACAATTTGGAGGCAGATTTTTGTAAATGTAAAACTGAACCCCCCCCCCCCAAAAAAAAAAATCGGGTTTTTAAAGACAAAATCGGATTTTCAGTTTTTAAATGAAAAATCGCAAAAAATCCAATAAAATCAGAGTAGTTGGCAGTTTTGTATTACAATATGAGAAAAGATTTGGGAGAGAAGGGGACACAGATGATGTCAGACTTAGAGTATGATGACAACTTCACCCTATTGAGTAATGCCATTTGTGAGATAAAAAAATAATTCATTGGAGCTGTTGATAAGGATGGTAATAAGCTATGTCTATTAATAAATATTGAGAAAATTAAAGTGATGAAAACTTGCCTTGGAAAGCTCCACTTCTTTTGGATCTTAATATTATATGGGATTTTAATAAATTATTTATTTATCCTTGGGAAGCTTCACTTTATTAATTATAGTAATTATAATAATTTTAAGCTCTTTAACGATTTTTTTTTTCAGTTTAATCTTCTTGCAAGTTGGGACAAATACTAGCAACATGTGACACTTGGTAAACAGAAGATTAAAAATTCTGTTGAACATTTGAAAATCGCTACCTGATGAGTGTGTAGGAAAATAGATGACTATACCAAAAGATTTTATTTTGGCTACTAATAGTTTAATCATATCTAAAGTTTGCTAATGGTAGTGAAACTTAACTCCTTTGTAAAATAAGATACCATGTTTCTTTGATTCTAAGACGCCATCGATTGTAAGACACACCTTAATTTCAGTACCACCAACAGAAAAAAAAAGCTTTGATTATAACAGAATTCAATTTACTAACAACAATAGTACCAATTTATCAGTAGGTATGTTATTCATCACTTCCTTCTGAATCATCATTCTGTCTGATTCTTCTGAGCCATCGATATCTGCATCTGAATCAATATCAGAGTCTACTTCACATTCAGAGTCTTATTCTTCTGAGCCATCTTTATTTCCATTATCCCATAATATATCGTCTTCTGAGCCATCAAGAGCATTGGTGATGCAACATTTTTTACGCGACTGCTGCACTATTCTTTCTGGGATTAGATTCCGAGCTGTTGATACCCATTCCGCCAGTTTTGATGCCGGCGCTTTCTTAATTTTTACGGAAGGTGTCAGCGGAAGGTTGTCGGTCAACAGACAGGTTTCAAGCTCATTATAATTCACTCACAGAGCTCCACCATAATGAAATAACGGTGGATTCACATTTGGAAAGTGCAGGAAAATACCCACACCACTTTATTCTCCAATGGAATTGGAGAATGCGATAATGGTCAAACTTGGAGGCAGGGTTTCCACGTAAAAACAAAATGTGTGGTGCCATGTGCAAAGCACAGGAAAATTAAAAAAAAAAACTGTGATTCTAAAACACCATCAATTCTAAGACACACCCCAGTTTTAGAGACATTTATATGGGGAAAAAAGTGTGTCTTAGAATCGAAGAAATATGGTAATAAAAATCTTGATGCTTTTTAGTCCAGATTCTAATGCAGCACTTTGGGTATTAGATAGTCAAAATATATAAATTAAGATAAATTTATAATGAAGGAATTGTTCAAAATATATTATTTGGGGAATAAAATATCCCAGTCTGGTTGAACCTCTTAGGGCCTATGGTTGGCTTGAAGATTATTATGCATTGTAACATAATTCACAACAACAGAACATAGAAACAAACTTATTTAAATAGTTTGGAATAAATTAAGTACTCTTGAAATTTTGATAAATTTTAAAGATTTTTTACCTGCATACAGAAATTTTCTTCTACTTGAAGTCTGTAGAGAAATTTTTTCTCTGTGTCTCCTGTTTTACCTCCCTTGATAGCTTTTTTCGTGCTTTCAGTAACAGGAGTATTGTCATTAATCCATCGTGACCAAACATTACATGCAGTCGTTACAGATGGGGTTTCTGTTGTTGCTGGTAAAAAAAAATTAACAAATAAATTATTTACCTCCATAAAAATATTAAATTCAAAAAAACAGGCTACAGAGAAAATGTTTGCAATTAACATTAACTAGAGATATAGGAATTATGTACATTTGTTATTGAAATGCAAGTTTTAATAAATTAATAAATAATAAATATCCCCTCAAGCAACTGCTTTCCACAGAGGTCTGACAGGAGCCTGTCAGTTTATATGCCATAGTAAAAGATCTGTGAGGATGGCAGGACTTCAGTAGAAAAACAACACAAACTGTAAAACTCCAAATGTATGTTAAACTTCTTCTCTTTGGACTTTTTGACTGATCCAAATTAAACTAAACTTCTGGATAGCATTGGGCACTAAGAAATATTAACTTGCCAAATAAAGTTATATGAGGGTTCACTAAGTATATAGGCATTACTTAGTGAGTACGAAATCAAAAGATTGTCAAATTATTAAAGTTAAATCTTAATAAAAATCGATTATCATTGCTCAAGAGAAAAAAATAGCAAAATCAAAATATTTCATATAAAAAAGTTTATTTCTAAAAAATTCAAGACTCACCAAATAAACTAATGAATACAAAAATCTGGGCAACTAAAAGCTCACATCTAGCTTCATCTCTACTAACAACTTACTATTACATCTTACTGGCTCAGTGACCCAAAGTCACTTAGTATAGATGTGGCATTCAACTGACGTGTGTGTTGCACACTGGGGAAAACATTTGCATAAACTGACCCTCATGCTAGCTATGATACAAGAGGGGGCATATCCTTATTGTACGCATTAGCAGCTGTCAATCAAAAGTTGGTGTTATGCATGTGCAACTCCTTTAGCAGTCTTGGGTGAGGAAAAATGATGGTGCCAACTGAAATTTAAAAGCTCCAAAATATTAAATATAACATAAATAAAGTAAGACTGGTTAAGGAAAAGTACAAGTGAATGGGTGAACCATCACGAAACATCCATGCCTTACCCAGGGTCGAACCCTGGCCCTTTAGATCAACTTGTAGTAAAACATTTTATAGCATCACAGATTTAAAAGGTGGAGAAACAAAAAAGCATTTGTACATCATTTGCAGGCATGAGTGACAAGTTAGTCAATATATTAAAATGCTATTGCCAGTTCCTAAGTAAACATGGAGGGAGCACATGCTTTATATTAGGAGACCTGCTAACAGTCGTATTGAATAATACTAGTTCAATATTTTTTTCTTTTTCAGACAATCCTAAGTCTTTTAATTCTTCTTTAAAAATGTTTGTTAGAAATTATTATTCTCAGTCTTTTGTTGAAATTACAAGAAACTATACCTGCAGGATTAATATTCCAACAACATTCTTCAACTTCAAATATAGTAAAATATAGAGTTGAACCCACTTATGACAAATCTGAAGGGACAAATCGACATCATAAACATAATTTCCATTTCAGTAAGTTTTGTCTGTGAGAATTATTCACACACACACCGAAGAGTCAAAGTATTATGACCGCCTGCCTAATATGATGTTGGTCCTCCCTGGGCCACCAAAACAGGTCTTACCTGGCGAGGCATGGACGCTACAAGATTTCCAAAGGTGTCTTGTGGTATCTGGTACTAACACATTACCAGTAGATCCTTTAACTCTTGTAGGTTACATGGTTGAGCCACCGCAGATTGGATATGTTGTTCCAACACAAACCACAAATGATCGATTGGATTGATGTCTGGGGAATTTGGAGGCAAGGGCAATACCTGGAAGTCTTTGTCATGCTTCGCGAACCATTCTCGAACAATCCGGGCAGTGTGGCATGGCACATTATCCTGCTGAAAGAAGGCATTACTAGAGGGAGAACCATTGACATGAAAGTATGTACCTGGTCTGCAATGATGTTTAGGTAGGTGGTGTACATCATAGTTTCCTGCATCTGAATGATTGGACCCAAGGTTTTCCAGGAGAACATTGCCCAAAGCATTACACTTCCTCCACCGGCTTGTTTTTGTCCTGGTGACAACACTTCTTCAGGTAAATGATCCATGGTGTCATCCTGGTGACAACACTTCTTCAGGTAAATGATGCACATGTACCCAGCAGTCCACATGGTGCAACAGGAAATGAGATTCATTCGACCAGATGACCTTCTTCCAATCGTTTAAGGTCCAGTTTTGATGCTTGCATGCCCATTGTAAGTGCTTTCGATAGTGAACTGAGGTTAGCATGGGCACTCAGACCGGCTGCGGCTATGCAGCCCCATTTTCAGCAGGGTTCACTATGTTGTGACACATTATTCTGTCACCAGCATTCAAATTATGGACTAGTTGTGCAGCAATATCCCTTCTGTTGGCTCGTACCATACAGGATAGCCTTTGCATTAATGCATCTCTAGCATTGATGAGCCAGTGTCAGCCAACACAATGCCAGTGGTTCGTAGTTTTTCCCTCCTCGGACTACTTTTTGAAGGTACTAAGCTGAACAAGGTACCATGAGCACCCCACAAGCCTTGCAGTCTCAGAAATGCTCTGATCCAGTTGTCTGGCCATTACAATATGGCCTTTGTCAAACCCATTTAAGTCTGACGCCTTTCCCATTTGAAAAACAAGAATAACACTGTTTAACAGAACTCAGTATCAGGTGTTATTTATATTGTTTCATGACCTTCACATGCACTGTTGTTTACCTGCAGTTGCTTCGATTTGCATAAAGATGCACTGGTCATAATGTTTTGGCTCTTAGGTGTATATACATAACTTAATTAAAGTAAATCGCAGCCACAATGGAATGCATGGCAGACACAGAAGTTGTTATTCACAAATACAGGGTGTTTCCAAAAGGTCTAGTCAAACTTTGGGAATGTGTTCTACTGCACATAGTGATGAAAAAAGTTCCTATGAACATTAGCCAGAAATGACTCCTTTTCAAGTTATAGCACATTTCGAGAGTGCAAGTAAGAAAGCTTGTGAGGTTAGTTTTTATTCCAGTTATTAGAACACACTAAGTGATCAATGAGAACAATTATGTAATTCTACATTAGAGCAAGTGTTTGAAATGGCCTCCCTGAGCAGCAATACACACCTCACAGTGTGTTCTCATTGACTATTGAACAAACTTGAAAAATACTAGTGTGTTCTGAATTCTTTGACAATCATCCATGTTCTATTCACAGATAGCTTGTATATTACAAACTGGGATAGTGTAAACATTAGATTTCACATGTTCCCATAAGAAGGAATTCAAAGGATTCAAATCAGGAGAGCATGCAAGCCATGTAGTTGGTCCATCTCTACCAATCCAATGGGCATGACAGATATGATTGATATCACCAAGGAGTGGTGTGGTTTTGTCTAGCATTTGCATATATCTACTAAGCTGTCAGACATGCAAATGATGCAAATTTACCTAACATCATACCTTTTAATAGGCTTCCTTACCTGAACGCTCAAATCATGCTATAACTCAAAAGGGAAGTGTTTCTGGACCAATGTTCATAGGAACTTTTCTCATCCCTGTGCACCTTAGAACATATTCTCAGAATATGACTAGACCTTTTGGTGACACCCTGTATAAATATGATACAAAATAATTCCTGAACCAGCAAATGGATAAATAGAAGGTGTAAATATGTTTCCAAATCATATTCTCAATTATATTCTCAGTGCTGTCGTGGTATGATAAGCAGCCAGGCAAATGCCTAGGGCACCATTTGGGTAGGGGTGATTCACCATTGTGCGGATTAGTTAATTTTAATTTAGTTAATGTGGGCAAATCACCTCACAGTATTATCGTACAAAGAGGACATGGGATGATTTACTACAGATCGCTGTGTAATGTAGGATGATGTAGGCAGAAGGTGTCATGTGATGATTGCTATCGCTCCACCCTTCTATTTCTCTTTCTTATTGATTATCTAACCAATAATATTCAAACCTAGTATTAAATACACTATATGGCTGTTTAGAAAAAGATACCGAATTTATTTTTGTCTTTTATTCTTTTTTATATCACGTCTTGCTACACAAGAACTTGCTGTGCCATAATGAAATAGAATTGTACAGTAGGACTAAGAGTCAATGGAACGAACTTACTATATTCAGTAGCAGGTCAACAAATTGTGTTTATTCCACATTGGTCGATGTAGGATGACAATGGTCATTTTGCAGGCCCTTTATATGTTCCCCCTGCTTGTTTCGTTATGACAAGTATGTCGTCAACATATCTCATCCAAAGTAGAGGTGGAGCACTATATTTATTAAGCACCTAATCATCAATATGCCAAAACACTATGTCGCTGAGTAGTTCAGAAAGTGGCGATTCCATCTGTACTCCAAACGTTTGGTGGTAGATAGTTCCATTGCTCTGAAAGTACGTTTTTGTGTGACAAACTCGATTGCACTTAGGTACTGCAAACTTCCATAATAGTCAGCTCGCCACTTTTCTGAAGCACCTCTTCAATAATGTGGAGTACATCTTTAAGAGAGTTGGGTTGGTTTACCTCTGAGCAGCACTCTTTTGCACACCATGGGCTAAATGGCCAGGTCACATGGACCCTGATGGCTCAGAGAAGGTTGGGGGAGGGGACCCACTGGAGCAGCTGTTGGGAGACAGATGGTAGCCTCCTGTAAAGGCCATCCAGCATGTTCTTTAATGTGCACTGAGTATGGCACTCCCACACACGGGGCTCTCCCCACAGCTTAATGTCCCATCCAACAGATGACGGCCTTTCCAAGCTCATCAGTGTCTCCTACTGACTATGGGCAGGGCAGGAAATTTTGCGGAGATAAATCTCAATGCTGACCCAGCTGGGACTTGAACCTGGGAACTACAGATTACGAGCCTGGTGTGCTACTCTTTAAAAGGGTTGGGTAAAGTGAGGTTATGTCAAATGATAGCATGCATATATCAGGCTGCATTTGTATTTTTCTTAGCTTCTCAATACACTGCATAGCTGAGTCTACCATTAAATCTGTTGGTGGGAAGAATTTAGTAAGAAAATGGTATAGTGCTCTCTCAGTTCTAATGGTAGGTGCCATTGGTTTAGCTACAAATGGTTTTAATGGGATTTCTTCTCTGTGAGTTTTTGCTTTTATAAAAAGCTTGGGTATAAAGATGGGACACACACTTTTTGCAAGCACTTTGGTATTACTTCGTGGTTTTTGATGTATGTCAATTTTCTGATAATTGTATTAGTAGGATCTTTCTTAACTGGATTGCATTATATCTCTGCCAACATGACATTTATTATGTCATCCAGCTCTTTTGTGTTAATACAACCAGATGATTAGATTTATCTGATGGTATTACAGTATGTTTTGGTTTGTTTTAATGCCTTGGATTATATGCAATTCTTTTTTTTTTCTTTTTCTCTTTGCATCTGTTGTGTTTATTGGTGTTGTAGGCTCTATATATTTGGTATCGTATTCTATCTTTATGTTGGTTTGATATGTTTCTAATAACATTCTCGATTCTAGCTATAAGGACAGGTAACGGTAGTGTGCTTTCAGAGAATATATATATTTAGGGCCTCTTTCCAGAATGTTGAGTTCCTGTTTAGTGAATTGATAGTATAGTGCTCCACCTCTGCTTTGGATGAGATATGTTGATGACATACTTGTCATAATGAAAGAAACAGAGGAACATATAATGGGCCTGCAAAATGAGCTCAGCCACATCCTCCCTACTCTGCAATTCATAATTGAAACTGAAATTGAATGCCAGCTATCATTCTTGGACATATTAATCACTTGTCATAATGAAAGAAACAGAGGAACATATAAAGGGCCTGCAAAATGAGTTCAAACGCATCCTCCCTACTCTGCAATTCACAACTGAAACTGAAATTGAATGCCAGCTATCATTCTTGGACATATTAATCACTAGAACAGATAAAAAGTTCCTATTCTCAGTATATACTAAACCAACTGCACCAACAATGATGATTCCCCTCAACTCTAAACAACCCATAAAATATATAAAGCTGCTATGCATACTGCATTTTTTCAGAATCACAGATATACAACAACAACACCTGCCTTTGAAACAGAAAGAAAAAGGCTGAATGATGTCGCCACCAAAGCAGGTTACCCAAAAAAATGGATCAGAGCTGTCGAGAGGAGGTGCGACTTCAAAGTCCAACAAGGCACTCAAATACCTCTGGTACAGAAAAGGGCATGTAAATATACATCCCCTATACCAAATATTCCATGGTTATCTGAAGCACTGAATAATGCAGTACGCCCATACAATATAAAAATACCATCCACTAATAAATGCTCAATCCTAGCAAAAGTAAAAAATGATTGTGACTATATACCCCCCACTGGTGGCATCTACAAAATACCTGTCAAAGACACCATCAACTAACATGCAGAAGCATTTGACTACTATGGGAAGACCAAGAGAACTTTTGAAACAAGACTAAAGGAACATCAAAATGATATAAGAAAAGGCAACATTAATACCGTTTTGGGGAAAAAACTAAAGAGTTAATCCCAAAAAGTACCGGACTTTGTTAGGGCCAAAATTTTATATGCTCCTCCAACACATTCAGAACTAGACACCTTTGAGCAAATTGTTATATACTGCAACAGAGACAAATGTATCAAAAATGAAATTTAGTACCCATCGCTACCATGTCACTTACTGCTGAATGAAAACATAACACAGCATGAAAAGGATGATATCCCAACAGCTCACAAAACCCCTCCTCCTTATAGTGAATGATCCCATAGTGCATGTGGGATGAAGTTAATGCTGTCACATGCCTGCCACACTGTGCTATGCCCTTGAAAAGTGACGACCGAGGTCGCGAAACTCGAGTCGGGCAATTAAAAGTTTTTAACTTTTGGTGCCTTTTAAGACTTCTTTTAACCTTTGAACTTTTTTTATGTCATTTATCTTGTTGACAAAATAGAACTTCTATGTGTGTGTTCCTGCTATTGAAAAAGCCAGGACATCCTAAGGACTTTCCCAGATCATGATACCTGGATGTACATCGAACGATGTGGAATAAACAAGATTTGCTGGCCTGCTACTGTATATAGTAAGTCTGTTCCATTGACTCAATCCTACTGTAAACTCTATTTCATTATGGCACAGCAAGTTCTTGTGTAGCAAGATGTGATATAAAAAGGAATAAAAGACAAAAATAAATTCGGTATCTTTATACTAAACAGCCATATAATGTATTTAATACCAGTATTGTTAGCACTGTGAAAATTTTACATTTATTGAAATCTTTTTGTAAATAAACATGTTGCTATGCCAATCTCATGATGAACAATGCAATGGTGATGCTTCCGATGTGGCACAGCATTGGAAGATAGTAGTTTCATCATTCAGTCTACAGTGCATCACTTGTCTTGTACCCCCCCCCAAAAAAGTTTTCCTCTCTGGTAAGTTACTGCGTGTTATTCTGTGGATGCACATGTATACTTGTTAGTAGTGTTGAGTGATAATAGTCAGTGGAAGTTTCCATAAGGTAAGAATACTAGTTTAATGTTTGCGCATTTTATGTCTAAAAATCCAATAGGGCATAATACTTATTTTTAATCAGTGCACATATCATGTAAATGCAACCTGGTGGTTATGTAGTGACTAAATGGTCAGTATTAAAGATTTTCATTGCATAAACACTTTTATACTTAGCTACTTTCTTACGCAAAAAGCACAAATATCTTTGTTTTGTAATATGTCCTATAATCAGCAGGTGCACAACACATTAAAAATATTTCATTAAGACTTTTTCTTTGTTTTCATGGGTTATGTAAAATAAAAACTAATATAGCATTTTATTTTCCATGTTGTACGGCCTATATCAAAATGAGTACTAAACTTTCGGGATATCAAAACAAAAAAAAGACAACTTGAGCATGAATTGAATTGGTGAATAAGCAGTCAGGTAAATTTATGAAATCGTGGTTCTCTTCAGTTGGACAAGATGAAATTGAAGAATTGTTAAACAATAAATAATCTTCAAACAACAATGACGAATCAGCAAAGAACACTGAAGAATTGATAATCAAGAATGAAGAATCAATAAAGAACAACACAAAAAAATAGACAAATATGCAGGATTCGATAAACAACAATGGGGAACTGATGAATATCCTTGACCAATTTTGGAGTTCTATGGCCACTTTTTTCTTTTTTTCAAACCTGTTGAGGAGTGGTCAACTTCACAGGGCCCTGGTGCTGACCATTTATACCTACTAGACTGGACTTGTTTATGGATTTGAGTTTGATTATGGATCCTGGACTTGCTGCACTGGTGGGCCTCTGTTGAGGAAGAATCTGCTGCTGTGCTTTCTGTTTGTTTCTGGGTTGCCAGCCCTAAGTGAACAGAGGCATGGGATACCTTATATCAGTTGGTGGATAATCATGATCAGAGGCCATCACAGGTACCTGAACTCTCTCTTAGCTAGTTGGGCATTGTCAATCTTAACTGGAGTAATGTGTCTCAGGCAGGCCATACGGCTCTTGAAAAAGTCCACTTGAAAAGGTGGTGCCTGAAGTTCCTACCAGCATCGGTGACTTCATCTTTTAGCGGAGGAGGAACACGTCTTTGCCCCATGCCTGCGATCAGGGGGCTGTTTGATATTGTTGACCCTACCAATCTCAATAAACCTAATTTCTTTAAAAATCCTACTAATCATTTTCTATCTGCAGGAATGTGGAATGTGAGGACATTACACAGAGATTATTCTCTTGATGACCTCATGCAGGAATTCCAGTGCTATAACCTAGATATTCTAGGCTTGCAAGAGACCAGATGGACAGGTAAAGGTGAGATACTTAAAAGTAACTTTAAATTTCTCTTTACAGGGAGGGAGGATGGAAAGCATCACCAAGGCGTGGGTCTGCTGCCCAGCAGACATGCTAGTGATGCTCTTCTAGGATATGAGTGCATTAATGAAAGGTTTCTTACAGCAAAATTTCAGACAAGCGTTAAAGACTTGAATGTTATCTGCTGTTATGCCCCCACTGAGGATGCTGATGAGAAGAATAGGTTTTATGGACAACTTCAGGATATTTTGAATTCTGTCAGGAAAGGAGATATTACCCTTGTTCTAGGTGACTTCAATGCCAAAGTTAGTACTGACTCTGATCTTTGGGGAGGGGAGATAGGCCCTTTTGGTATTGGTAGCTGCAATGGCAATGGGCAATGTCTCCTACAGGTAAGTAAACTCAATGGTTTCAGAATAACTAACACATATTACAAACACTGCAACATACATAAATACACATGGGTTTCACCTGATGGGCTGCATAAGAATATGATTGATTATATATTAATTAACAGCAAATGGGCTAGTTCTGTTAGAAATACCAGGGCATATAGGGGAGCTGAAATTGGATCTGACCATTACCTTGTTAAAAGTGTCTTGCAACTTAAACTTAAAAAGTGTTGTGCTAGGGTTAAAAAATTTACCTTTAATACTGAAGCTCTGAAAGACCCAGTTATAGCCAAAGCTTACCATGATAGGTTACTTAGTCATTATGACAGTCATGGTTTGCTTAATACTGAAGTTGAGGAAGAATGGGGCCATTTTAAACAGGCTTTTTTGGAAACTAACAGTACTCTTTTAGGAAAAAAGGAGCAGAGGAGGCAGAATTATTTAAGTGATAAGGCACTTGAGCTTATTTCAGAAAGAAGGAACTGCAGGAATGTCCTTAATCAGTACCCTACTAGTCCTAATAGAAAGGATTACAGAGAACTTAATAAATGTGTAAATGATCAGTTAGCTACTGATAAGAATCTTTGGCTTGATGGCTTGGCTGACAAAGCTGAGGAAGCAGTTAGGCAGCACAACAGCAGAGAGCTGTACCAGATAGTTAATGTTTTATGTGGTAGAAAACGGATAGGCATACAAGGATTGAAGGCTAAACAAGGTAAGGTTTTAGAAGGGGAGGATTCTGTCATGGCTAGGTGGGCTGAGCATTTCAGTGATATTCTAAACAATATGGTTAGTTCTATTCCCATTGTTTGCAATGATGATAGATGCATTGGCAGCTTTAATATTGGCCCTATAACACAATCTGAAGATATTTTAGCTATTTCTAAACTTAAACTACATAAATTCCCAGGGGTAGATGAAATTACTACTAAAATGCTTAGTGCTGGGAATGTTTCGGTTACCACATGGATGACTGAAATTTTGAATATCTTTTATGATAAAGGCAATGAAATGGAAAATAAAAGGATTTTACCAAAGCTATTGTTCCAGGGGTAGATGAAATTACTACTGAAATGCTTAGAGCTGGGAATGTTTCGGTTAACACATGGATGACTGAAATTTTGAATATCTTTTATGATAAAGGCATGGTTCCTAAGGATTTTACCAGAGCTATTGTTATCCCTATTTTCAAAAAAGGTGATTGCAGTTCTTGTTATAACTATAGGGGTATCAGCCTACTCTCTGTTTCAGGTAAAGTTCTTTCCATGATTGTGCTTAATAGAATTAAGAATCTGGTTGACAGGCAATTGCGTGATGAGCAATGTGGATTCAGAAGTGGTAGGGGATGTGTGGATCAGATATTTTCACTTAGGCAGATTCTTGAGAAACATTTAGAGTTTCAGAAACCTTTGGTTGCTAGCTTTGTTGATTTCAAAAAGGCTTTCGACTCTGTTGATCGTCATAATTTATGGTTGATTGTGAAATCATATGGTATACCAGACAAGTTAGTTAACATAATGAAAGCGCTCTATAATAACACTGAGTCGAGTGTGAGAGTTGGTAAGTCTTGTAGCAATTGGTTTAGCATTACTTCTGGTGTTCGACAAGGGTGCATTTTGTCTCCTTTTCTCTTTAGCTTGGTTGTTGATTATGTTCACTTTAAGGGAAAGATTTTGGCCTTAAATGGGCTGGAGATGCGAAGATTTCTGATTTAGATTATGCTGATTATTTAGCCCTTTTGGCAAATGATGTTGATGAGATGAACTCTTTCATTCGAGCTGTTAATGAGACTGGTAGTAGAGTAGGTTTGGTTATAGAGAGAAAACTAAAGTGGTGAAAATTGGTCAGGCAGGTTGTGATTCAGTTCATCTGAATGGTTGCAGTCTTGAGCAGGTGTCACAGTTTAATTACCTTGGGAGCTATGCAACAGATACTGGTGACGTGGCATGAGATTAACAGACGAATAGGTATTGCTGCCGGGACTTTTAAGAATCTATGGAGAGTGTGGAGAAATAGGCGTATACACCTAAAGACTAAAATTAGACTGTATAATAGTTTGGTTCTTTCTAGGGTTAGTTATGGTAGTGAAACTTGGATGCTGTGTAAACATGATAACAGGAAACTAGATGCTTTTAATTCTAGATGCTTATGCAGTATTTTAGGTATTAGGTGGTTTAACTTTGTAACTAATGATGAGGTTAGGCAAAGGAGTCTGCTGCAACCTTCTTTAAGCAGCATATTGTGCAGAGAGAGACTCCGCTGGTTTGGCCATGTTGCCCGTATGGATAATTATAGATTGGCGAATAGGGTTATGAACAGTGTGCCTAGAGGCCTGAGAAGGAGGGGGAGACCTAGAATGTGGTGGGCAGACAATGTCAAACAGGACCTTGTTAGAATTGGTGTGCAGTGGCCGGATGCAGCAGATGTAGCTCAGGACAGATATGCTTGGAGAATTAAACTGCGCGGTCTGGTTGGACCTCTCTAGCCCATGGCTGCTTGAGGATGATGATGATGATGGAAGAACAAAGGATACAGCTGAATCTCAAGCTGCCTTAGTTGAGGTTGACAAATGCTATTGAAATTGAATCGATTGACTTTAATAATCCTGTTAACTGGTAAAATTAAAAAAAAATATGGGAGAGAGTACATATTAAAAAATCAAATCAATCAAGATATTGATGCATATTACTCACAAAGTAAATGAGAAGGGCATTCATTTAGTAAAAAAACTGTTTTTTTTTAAAAAGGCCAAATGGTGAAAATGTTTTATGTCATTGATTGATTTATTCTAAAAAGCAAAAAATCTATATTTTTCTTTGTTTGTATTTTTAATGTGATTGTAGTATGTGTTAGTTATTCGTAAACCATTAAGTTGACTTACTTGTAGGAGACATTCTCCATTGCCATTGGAACTACCAATGCCAAAGGGGCCTGAAAACTCCTGTCCAAAGATTAGAGTCCATACCAACTTTATCATTGAAGTCACCTAGCACAAAAGAAATATCTCCTTTCTTCACAGAATTCAAAATATCCTGAAGCTGGCTGTAAAACATATCCTTTTCATTCTCATCAGAATCCTCTATGGGGGCATAATAACAGATGACATTCAAGTCTTTAATTTTTGTTTTAAAAATTTCTGTAAGAAATCTTTCATTAATGCAGTCATATCCTAGAAGAGCATCACTGGCATGTCTGCTGAGAAGCAAACCTACACCTTGGAGATGCTTTCCACCCTCCCTGCCTGAAAAGAAAAATTTAAAGTTATTCTTAAGTATCTCACCTTTACCTGTCCATCTGTTCCCCTGCAAGCCTAGAATATCTAGGTTATAACGCTGGAATCTTGCATTCGAACATCAAGAGAATAATCTCCATATAATGTACTCATGTTCCAAGTACCTGCAGAGAGGAAATAATTAGTAGGATTTTTAAAGAAACTAGGTTTATTGAGAAAGGTAGGGCTAACAATATCAAACAGCCTCCTGATCACAGGCATGGGGCAAAGACCTGTTCCTCTTCTGTAAATACTGAAGTCACCGATGCTGGTAGAAATACCTCAGGAGATGACATATCTCCTGAGGTCTGTATCAAGATTGTTGAAAAAGAAACACTTCTTAAAAGCATGGCATGCATAATACAAAATGCATATTTAAACCTGAACACAGAATAATTTAATTGCAATTTTATGCAAATAAATTTGCAAATATTAACTGATTGTGCCATTGTAATTTGTTATATATATGACAAATTACAAAAACAGAAAGACAAAAAAAAAGAAAGAATAAAATGACAGTACAGTTTAAAAGAAATTTTCTACAAGTTTTTATAACATAACAAAGTCTGCCATTTTTTTTCTCCCCCAAAGTTACCAAGGCAGTTAACAAATTATGTTTAGCATAATAACGTGGGATAGTTCTGTTGATTTCTATTTTAGAATAAGGATCTACAGTTCTTTTAATTTATACATTGACAACACTTCAAATTAATATACTACTTTAAAATAGTATAAACAGATATCATATTTCCCCATATATAGATTAGGTGAAGTTCCATGTTATATCAATAGTAACTAAGATACTGATCATTATCATCAAAGTTGAGAACTCTTCAGATTGTGAAGCTTGTTGAGCCTTTAATCCTCAAATGAGTTATCCTATTTAGAAAGGGAATATTGCTTTCACAGGAATCATTGTTATTATTTTAATTCTGTTTCAGCATCTTTTTATCGTAACTTGCAAGACTAACATCTTCCATTAGATTTATTAAGCATAGTCAGTGCTGTGGGGTTTAAAGATTGGGTGGAAAGGTTTAATACATAGATAAAATCACAGTGTTACTTGTTGACTTTTTAACATCAATACATTAGTAAATATTTTGTGGAAAAAATTTTCGCCGACATACAGGTTATTTCCATCTTACTCAGCGCAATATAAAAGAAACAGTTGCCACCTGAGACCATATTTGGTGCCAATGATAGAAGCCCAAATCCTCAGTGATGAGTTTAGTCTTAATATTAGTGGAAAAAAGATGAGTTGGCATTAGTTCAATGGTAGAATACCCTGAAATGCTTCTGGACAGATGCAGGTTCAAGTTCGTACGTTGGCGAAAACTTTTTCCACAAAATATTTATTGGTGTATTGACATTAAAAAGTCAACAGGTAATGCTGTGATTTTCATCTATGTTTAAATCATTAATAAGATTAAATAGTGTGAAGAGACTATTATTTATTTCCATCTTACTCAGCACAATATAAAATAAATAGTTTCCACCCGAGATCATAGATGGCATCAGTGGTAGGCACCCAAATCCTCAGTGATGAGTTCAGAATCTTAAAATTAGTAGAAAAAAGATGAGTTGGCATTAGTTCAATGGTAGAATACCCTGAAATGTTTCTGGACAGATGCAGGTTCAAGTCTTTATGTCGGTGAAAATTTTTTCCACAAAATATTTATTGATATATTAAGGTCTAATACTGAATTTATATTGTTGAGTTCAATGGGTATGATCATAGAGAAGTGGCATTTTAAAAGCCAAGAAAAATCGACTTGCCCTCTGCAAATGGAAATGCAGTACTGTGGTATCAGTACTGTGGAATGGCGATGACTGGTCCGAGTCGATCTGCCAATTATTGATTTGTGGGCCAATCAGATGTTTGGGCAGCTGCTAAGCTATTTGAGTGGATGGAATAATCTCTGGAAATCTTGTATATTGCACATAAATTAGTTATATGCATATTTGGGCAACTAGGATATGTTAGTGTTGGGCAATGTAATTGCATAGGTAGTGTAAGGGCTTTGTATTAATTCACACAGATCAGTGTTAATACTAGCTTCTATCATGTATTTGGCCCAGGATTACATATTTGTTAGAAATGATTATATTAATTACTAATTTGAAGTGAGGACTTTTGTACAGCTAACATGAATATGAATAAAGATGATGACAATTATTATTATTATTATTATTATTATTATTATTATTATTATTATTATTATTATTATTAAAAAAATACATAGATATAATACTAAATGATTAGACAAATGAATCGGCAGCTTATCATTAATTTACTAAGTATTTAATCACTATTAAGCTGCTTAATCCTTCCAGGGTCCAAGACGAACATATACATTGACAGACTCTGAAATGAGAGGCCCAAGATGTCTATGTTCATTTGTATACAACAAAAAAACTTCAATTAAAAAAAAAAAAATAAAAATTGCTGTTTGAAAAATGATATTTTCTTTTTTTATTTGATGTGTATTTTATTAAACTATAATATAAATAATTTGTTAAACACTAATGAATTACCACTTTTTAAGTTGATTCAAATTTTTAGAGGAAAAATTGTCTTGAGCTGGGTACGAACCCACAACTTCTGACAACATGTCGTGGGTTCGTGTTCCACCTGGCTCAAGACAATTTTTGCTCTAAAAATTTGAATCGACTTAAAAAGTGGTAATTCATTAGTGTATACCAAAAAAGTTGAGTTTATTAAATTATTTAATATTTAATAATTTGTTAAAACCATCTGAATGTCATTTCTTTGAAGTGCTATATATGGTATTGCCGATTTGCTTGTTAATGTTACTCTATGATAAAGCAACCCCCTGATTTAAGCTCAGAAGTTTCATTTACTATTATCAAAAAATGTTTTCTTAAAGTTTCGAAAATCTGAAATATTAACAAAAACTATTTTTAAAAATGAAAGATTTTGGAAGTAATTATCAAGTGCGTACTTTTTTTTTTGCTTTACACCCTTTTCTGCTTTAAACCTATTTCAGTATTCCTATAATTATTTTTTTATCATTTATATCATTTATTCCATCATTCTATGCATTGTTCCCATTCCTCTATAACTAAAAAAAGAGCCTTCATAGCCAGGCTTTTTCAAGACTGATTGTACACACAGCATCAGCAGAGAGAGAGAGAGTTGCAGGTATTATTAATTGCTCACTCACATGTTTGAGAGTGGCAAGAGCTTCTGCTAAGTTTCTACAGGATAGTTGTTTACATATGGTTGATTGAAGTTCAAATACTTCTTCCCCCATATATCGATATAATCTTACTTTGTAAAGAACCTGAATAGCACCATTATGTGACATAATAGAACAAACCTAATGGTGCTATTTATTTGCTTTTTTATAATTAAACTTTAGTTTTCAATTCTGTACATTTATTTTATTTCCATAAATACCAATCTTTCAATCAATTGATTATTATTGATTTTTTGCAGTTATGTTACATCAAATGGCTGCTTATAACTTTTGGCTGTGGATATTGATATTTGATTTAACATTGTATTAGATTATACACCGAAGAGTCAAAACATTATGACCAGTATGTCTTTAGGCAAATTGAAGCAACTGCAAGTAAATTATGGAATGTGCGAAGGTCATGAAACAATATAAATAATACCTGATACTGAGCTCTGTTAATCAGTGTTATTTTTGTTCTTCAGACGGGAAAGGCAGCAGACTTAAGTGAGTTTGACAAAGGCCAAATTGTAATGGCCAGACGACTAGGTCAGATAATTTTCGAGATGGCAAGGCTTGTGGGGTGCTCTCAGTCAGCTGTAGTTAGTACCTTCGAAAAGTGGTCCAAGGAGAGAAAAACTATAAAACCACTGCAAGGTGTGGCCGACCACAGCTAATTGATGCTAGAGGTGAGCAAAGGCTATCCTACTAATAAATCAGCACTTGATGTCGATTCAAATTTTAGAGGAAAAACTGTCTTGAGCTGGGTGGGATACAAACCCACGACCTTCTGATAACATGTCAGGTGCTCTGGACCACTGAGATACCAGCCGCTGATCAAGATCTCCTCTAAATAACGCTATGAAAATTTCTATTATGTCACATAATGGTGCTATTCAGGCAATTTTAACCACAAGCGGCTTTCTATTTGCTATATAGATGGAAAGCATGTCTTACATGTATGCTAATGATAATATTTCATTACATTACATTAATATGATCGAAAAGTGCTGAGACTAAATTTTCTTGGGTTGGGTTGTTTTACCTCTGAGCGGCACTTTTTTGCACACCATGGGCTAAATGACCAGGTCACAAGGACCCTGAAGGCTCAGAGAAGGTTGGAGGAGGGGACCCACTGGAACAGCTGTTGGGAGACAGATGGTAGCCTCCCGTCAAGGCCATCCAGCGTGTTCTTTAACGTGCACAGGGTATGGCTCTCCCACACACGGGGCCACGGCTTAACATCCCATCCGACGGACGGCGGCCTTTCCAAGCCCATCGGTGTTTCCTACTGACTGTGGGCAGGGTGGGAATTTTGCGGAGATAAATCTCAACGCTGACACAGCTGGGACTCGAACCTGGGAACTGCAGATTACGAGCCTTGCGCACTACTGACTGAGTCACCCCCACCCCCGGTTTGTGTTCGAGCAGCATATCCAATCTGTGGTGGCTCAACCACAAAACTTACAAGAGTTAAAGGATCTGCTAGTAACGTGTTGGTATCAGATACCATAAGACACCTTTAGAAATCTTGTAGTGTCCATGCTTCACTTGATAAGAGCTGTTTTGGCAGCACATGGACCAACATCATATTAGGCAGGTGGTCATAATGTTTTTGCCCTTCATTATAAGTAAATTTTTCTTTTATTATTCATTTGTTTTCCAGCAAAAGGTTTTGATCTTGTATTGTTTCCTGAAAATTAATGAGGTCATGAATATGTATATTTGATTTAACATTGCATTACATTATATGTTAATTTTTCTTTCATTATTTCTTCATTTTCCTGTAAATAGCTTTGATCTTGTATTATTTCCAGAAAATTAATGAGGTCTTGGATATGGTAGCAAAAAGGACTTCCTTGATATTGATATCAGTCCTCATGTAAGAAGGCAATTTCGACAAGTGTTTTTAACATCTTGGAAAAATGTAAGGTTTTTGTTATTATGGACTACTGAATTAATTTATAACACAGGTTTAGCAGAATTTATTGCAGAACTTTTTCTTAAAATATTTTTCAGAAATACATTTCATTCACTATGCCTATAATATCAATGAAATTTTTAGGTACTAGTGCTTCAATTTCAGTTAAAAAAGGTATTCTTAGATAAAAACTTGAAAAACATTTTAAATAGTATTTTAAATTTTAAAATAATGCCTAAAATAAAAAAATCTATATTTTAAAACTTTTCCTTTTAAATTTTAAATATAAAATTGTGTCTATTTTACCATTTTTTCATTCTATAAGTCCTTATTCCTAGTTTAATACATAAATACATACAAATTACTTGTGCAGCCATAGACTATGGAAGTCCTATCAGACTATGCAATTTTGTTCTCCAGACAAATCTGTCCTGAGCTACAGCTGATGATTTTGGCCACTGTAGGCCAATTCTAGCAAGATCCTGTTTGACCTAGCTAGAATTCAGGAAAAGGGGGGGGACCTATGATGCAATTTGCATCTTAGGTCTCCCCCTTTTCCTGAAGCCTTCATGCACACTGTTCATAATTCTGTTTTCTAATCTGCAGCTATGCATATGGGCAACATGGCTGAAGCAACATTGTCTCACTTTGCACAATATACTGCTTAAAGGAGGTTGATGACTCATTCTTGTAACCTCATTCATTACTTACAAAATCAAACTACCTAACCATCTAGAATCAAAGACATCAAGTTTCCTATTATTGTGCTTACAAAGGGTCTGTGTTTCACTACCATAACTAACCTTATAAAGCACCAAATTACACTACAGGAAATAAAAAATGCAACACTTGCAAGAAGTTATGCAAATGTAACGAAATTTAGGGAGGTGGTAGTATATATGGAAATGTATGGAAATGATTAGGTTTGCAGGACAATCGAAATGATTGGGCAGGCACGAGCTGACGTCACAGGTGCAGAGCAATCAAACGCACATAAAGTCAACCAAAGCTCCCTGGTTGACAAAACATTGTGGAAATTGTTCTAAACCGCTAAAGATGCCCTTACACAGACGTCGACAGCTGTTCCAACAGTTAACAGACTTTGAGCATGGAAGAATCATTGGCCTTAGAGAAGCTGGTTTGCTCTACAGAGATATGGCCAACCTTGTTGGCTGCAATACCAGCACCATCATATACATATGGTGACAGTGGATTCAAGAAGAATCCAGCACACGCCAACAAGGATCAGGAAGATGAAAGATATTAGTATCAGTATGGTTTGACTAAGTAAAAATGATGAAGTTAGACAATGAGTAAATAATCCCTTTTGAGTGGCATCATGTCTAGGGAGAGACTATATTGGTTGGTCATGTTGCCTGCATACATAATACCAAATTAGTGAATAGAGCTATGAACAGTATGCTTAAAGCTAAAAGTGTCAGAGAAAGGGTGAGACAAACAATATCAAACAAGATTTCATCTTGTTTGATATTGTTTGTCTCACCCTTTCTCTGATTGATATTGTTCACCCTTTCTCTCCCTTTTTTTTCTTCTCCTTTCTCTTCTTAATTGTTTGTCTCACCCTTTCTCTGTGTCCGCAAAATTCCCCGCCCTGCCCACGGTCAGTAGGGGACACCGATGGGCTTGGAAAGGCCGCCGTCCGTCGGATGGGATGTTAAGCCGTAACCCCGTGTGTGGGAGAGCCATACCCTGTGCACGTTAAAGAACACGCTGGATGGCCTTGACTGGAGGCTACCATCTGTCTCCCAACAGCTGTTCCAGTGGGTCCCCTCCCCCAACCTTCTCTGAGCCTTCGGGGTCCATGTAACCTGGCCATTTAGCCCATTGTGTGCAAAAAAGTGCCGCTCAGAGGTAAAACAACCAAACCAACCCTTTCTCTGTTGACTATTGTGCAATAGTGGCATCATGTCTAGGGAGAGACTATATTGGTTGGCCATGTTCCCTGCATACATAACTACAAATTAGTGAATAGAGTTATGAACAGTGTGCCTAAAGCTAAAAGTGTCAGAGAAAGGGTGAGACAAACAATATCAAAGATTTCATTAGAATTGGCCTGCAGTGGTCAAATGCTGCATTGTACCTCAGGAGATGTGTTTAAAACACAAATTATACAGTCTGCTTGGACTTCTGTAGCCCATGCTGCTTGAGGACTGTTTGTCGTTTATCACTATGTTATTATAATGAATATTCAAAAATCAAAGTAAAGGTTAACATATAACATTTTAAAAAAAATTAAAAGTATATCTCCACTAATAATTAAAAATGCCTGTAACAATTTCTGAAATCTGATTCCAAGGATAAATAATGTTTAAGGCTGGTTGTTTGGAGTTTTATGGTGCACCAGCAATTGAGGCTATAATGCACAAAACAAAGCGCAAAAGAAAAGCTAAAAGACATGGAACCCTAAACCAAATGTTCAAAAACACAAATATATTACAAGAACATAAATCATAGAAGTGTAAAGCAACAAATAAAAAAATACACCAAAAGCAAGTGTAGAAATAAGAGGTAAAACAATATTTTATATATATATATATACAAACAGAAAATAAAAGAAACCCACGTAAATTTGCACAAAATAAGAGCAATAGCGACATAAAATTAAGTCTCTTAAAATAAGGTTGGGTTGTTTTACCTCTGAGTGACACTTTTTGCACACAATGGGCTAAATGGCCAGGTCACAAGGACCACAAGGGCTCAGAGAAGGTTTCTAACTACGAATTGCAATATCTTTCATTCATCATTCCTTACAAATAATACTTAGCCATTACAGTTATTACACTCAAATAAAAAGCAATAGCAAATTCTTTTAGTTAAACATTTAAAAATATAAAGTGAACTACTTACTGGTGGTTGCTTCTGTTGGCGGTAAACAATCACAGTAGAAACGAACCTCATAGTCATCACATTGCTCATAAAAACTATTATCTGCATTTCTGCATATGAGACCATTTTCAAGGTCACATAAAACACCATGCTGAAGAGCTTCAGTCTTGGTTCTGGTTGATCGACACTCAATTGCAGTAATCATGTCAGTGCTACAAAAGATTTTCCCATGAGCACGAGCACTTAGTACATTTTCATAATCTCCTTGCTCATCAATTGTATGACTGTTGTACCATTGTGTCCATCCATCCTCACAAGGTCCAGTAGGGAAAGTGGGTGGTAGAGTCATTGGAGGAAGAGTGACAGTTGGGGCAGCAGTTGTTTCTTGAAGACAAACATTACTATGCATTAAACTAATGGTTACTGTAAAGAAAGCACTTCTTTAAAGCATGACATGTGCATTAAAATACAAAACTGGCCCTTTAATGATCGAGTTTTTACATACTATCAACAATTTGGTAATTAGTGAAACTATTTAAAAACTCTTGAACAGTTCTATAAGGCGAGACAAATAAATAAAAATACATATCCTTTGATCTAGCTGCTAGCCACAAAGGTCTGACAGGAACCTGTCAGTTTAATATGACATAGAAAAGATCTGCGAGGAAGGAAAGACTTTAGCAGAAAGATAACACTATCATCTATGCCTTACCCAGGGCTTGATCCTAGGTCCCTTTGATCAATAGCCAAGTGCACTAACAGCTAGAGACAAATATCATTCCCACTAATATGTGAAAAATCGATTGTATGTATAGGAAAAATAAGATCAGTAAATTTAAACTTAGGGTCATACTCCATAATTTTTCTTTTTTGTAAAACATACAGTATGATTCTATTCATAAGAATGGTTAAAAACTAAACATAGATATCATTCAAATTTTTTGAAAGAATCAAAGAATGAATCCACATGCATTGGAGTAACAATTATTGCAAAGACAACTCTTAAAAATTTTCAGATGTATAATGAAGTAGAAATCTGAGATTTAAAATTAAACAGAATAAATACAATTTGTTACAAATTCATTTTTTTTGGCTTATATTAGCTGTTGTAATATGCCACACTAACGTGCTATAAAGTATCCACTGTAATGTAATGGGAAAAATATTTAAATGGCAACTTTAATTAATTTTAATGGCGTAATTTAATTATGGTGATGATATTGTTACAACAGATGAATGTGATACAGTGAATTTATGATAAACATGTCATGAACACTCGCGCATGCTTCTGCGTGAGAATTATGTAATCAACAAATTGGATTACAGAACTGATCTGAAAAATAGAAAATATAGAATTGCTATGTTTGAGTTGTGGATATCTGAAAGGAGACATAATTAGTTTCAGTATGTGCATGATGGGTGTATAAAGTGAAGAAGCATTTTATATGGTGAGTGTGTGGAAGGTTGATTAGTTTATTGGTGTGGATTGTGTTGGTAAAGCCGGTAAAGGAAAAGAAAAATTTGTCGTCTTGTGTGTGGTGATCAACATTTGAAAAGAATTGGTGCTGAGAAACCAGTACACTTAGCTGCAGTTTTGGAGTATTTCAGGACTAAAAACCTAATAAGGAAGTCATTTAGTGTAAGTTATTCAGTTTGTTTAGGAATTGGTAAGGATATTCTAGTTAGATTGAATATTTATTTATCAACATGATTTTATTGTTCATTGAATGATATTAGCCTTGTTTCGTGATTTGAATGTGAATAGAATTGAGATAATCGATTCTTCTGAAAGTTTATCTTTGTATTATTATAGAGTTTCATGCTGGTTGACTTAGTTTGTTTATAAATAATTTCATCCATGCTTTTGTAATAAATTGCATTATAATTTTTATTGACATATTTTTGCATGAACTCATGTTCAGTGCTCATCCATTTTAATTTGTGACAATACTATACATAAGAGCAAGAAGATCAGAGTTAATAATGATAAAAAATTGTCTCCTTGCATTAGATGCTAACCATGTGACTTCTAGTGGAAGATACTGATATGCCACTTAACTCTTTCTTACATTATTAACAATATTTTTTCACATTGATCATGAATAACTTAATAAATTCTGCAATTATTAAAGATTTTTGAGTGTACATAATATTTCATTGTTTCTGGTTCAGAGTGAGAAAAATATTAGCTAATATTAACCCTTACAGTGTTGGATAATTTTTTTCTCTAAAAATCCAACTCAACTTCTGAGACTCATTATGAAACAACTAATGAATAAAATAGTTTACATTACATACTAAAAGAATGAAAGTTTAATTCTGAACAAAAATATATATATAATTTAAAGGAGAAAAAAATGGTAGGTAAACATAAAAAAAATGTTGCAAATTCATTTGTAGTGATTTTCAAAAAACGATTTATCTGTTTCCGACACTTAAAGGGTTAACAACCCCTCTACCTATGAATCGCAATATCTTTCATTGATCAATCCCTACAAATGATACTTAGCCATTACAGTTGTTACATTCAAATATATAAAGCAATAAGAAATACTTTTAGTTTAACATTATAAACTACTTAATGGTGGTCATTTCTGTTGGTGCTAAACAATCACAGTAGAAACGAATCTCATAGTCATTGCATTGCTCATAAAAACTATTATCTGCATTTCTGCATATGAGACCATTTTCAAGGTCGCATAAAACACCATGCCGAGGGGCTTCGAACTTGGTAGTGGTTGATCGACACTCAATTGTAGTAATCATATCGGTACTACAAAAAATTTTCCCATCAGCACAGGTACTATGTACATTTTCATAATCTCCTTGGTTGTCAACTCTATGACTGTTGTACCATGACGTCCATCGATCCTCACAAAGTCCAGTAGGAAAGGTGGGTGGTAGAATCATTGGGGGAAGAGTGACAGTTGGTGCAGCAGTTGTTTCTTGAAGACAAACATTACTATGCATTAAACTAATGGTTATTGAAAACCAAACTTACTATATTAGCAGTCTCATTATTAACAGCCCTAATGAACGAATTCATCTCATCAACATCATTAGCCAACAGAGCCAAATCATTTGCATAATTCTAAATCAGAAATTTTGAAATATCTAGACCATTTAAGGCCAAAATGTTTCCCTTGCAAAGAATTTTGCATAACTGTAAGAGTCTCACTAGCAGCAAGGAGGGGGTAAGAACTGGTTGGTGTAGCCATTGCTCCATCCCATGGCTTCCCCTATCGAAATGACAACAGGAGACCATTATGGCAATACAGGTGAAGCATTCCTGGTTCATGGAAAATATGTCCCGGGCTTGGCTGGCCAGCAGTTCTAGTAATTGATGGTCAGCTGAGGGGCCACCGGGTATTGGAGACTGCACATGACCCTGACTCCTGTCACAGGACAGAGTAGAGAGGAGAACTCTCGTGCTAATCATTTGAGGTGAAGCAGGAATTCTGACTGCCACCTCAGGCTGAGTTTTAGCCTTGCTGTGTAGGTCCTAGTGAGGCCTTTGTATATATGTTAATAAATGTATATATTAATTATGTAATGTAGTGTCATGTTTATGCCACTGGTAGTATTCTTCATCGACAAGAGATGCAAAAAAATTACCAATTGTACTCCTACCAATGGTAATTCACTCATCTCTGAGTTGGAGTTATTGGTCTAACTCCAATAGCAATGCCAAACCAATCGCTGCAAGACATACCAACTCTCACACATGACTCAGTATTATTATAGAGAGCTTTCATTACACTAAATAACTTATCAGGTATTCCATATGATCTAATAATCAGTCACAAATTATGTCGATCAACAGAGTCAGAAGCATTTTTGAAATCTATAAAGTCACTAGCCACAGGTTTCTGAAACTCTAAACATTTCTGAAGAATCTGCCTAAGTGAAAATATTTGATCAATACATCCCCTACCACTTCTGAATCCACACTTTTCATCACGCAGTTGCCCCTCATCCAAATTCCTAATTCTATTAAGTATAATCATGCAACGAACTTTACCTGGAACAGAAAGTAAACTAATTCCACTATAATTATCACAAGAACTGCGATCACCTTTTTCAAAATTGGGACAATGATAGCTCTAGTAAAATCCTTAGGAACAACACTTTTATCAAAAAATATATTCAAAATTTCAGTCAGCCATGTAACAACACAAATGTTTCCAGCTCTAAGCATTTCAGTGGTAAGAATCCCCAGCTCTAAACATCCCCAGGGATGGATAAAATCACCTACCCCTGAGAATTTATGCAATTTTAATTTAGGGATAGCCAATGTGACTTCAGAATGCGATATTGGGCCATCATTAAAGCCAGTAATGCATCTATCCTCATTACAAACAATGGGAGAAAAAATAATCACAAAATCCTCACCTTCAACCACCTTGCCATGTTTATCCCTCAATCCCTATGTATCTGTTTGTTTCTTTCCACATAAAACATTAACAATCTGGTACAACCCCCTGCTGTTGTGCTGCTTAACTGCTTCCTCTGCTTTTTCAGCCAAGCTATCAAGCCATAGATTCTTATCAGCTGTGAACTGATCCTTTACACATTTATTAAGCTCATTGTAATTCCTTCTGTTAGGACAAGTAGGGTGTTGATTCATATTAACCCTTTTCACTCAAGAGGCAACCCTCAGTCACCACTTGGTTTGATGCAGCAACTCTAATGGCGACTGAGAGGTGACAATAACTGGTTTATAAACATAGATCCTTTGCACTCAAGAGGATTGTTTTGGATTGTTTTACCTCTGAGCGGCACTTTTTTGCACACCATGGGCTAAATGGCCAGGCCACAAGGACCCCGAAGGCTCAGAGAAGGTTGGGGGAGGGGACCCACTGGAACAGCTGTTGGGAGACAGATGGTAGCCTCCCGTCAAGGCCATCCAGCGTGTTCTTTAACGTGCACAGGGTATGGCTCTCCCACACACGGGGCCACGGCTTAACGTCCCATCCGACGGACGGCGGCCTTTTCAAGCCCATCGGTGTCCCCTACTGACCGTGGGCAGGGCGGGGAAATTTTGCGGAGATAAATCTCAACGCTGACCCAGCTGGGACTCGAACCTGGGAAGTACAGATTACGAGCCTGGCGCCGCACTCAAGAGGTGACAATAATTGTTTTATAAGCAGATATCTCTCCCTTTTACATTTTAGATGTGTAAATCTATTGTATTCATAGTACAGCATTGTTTTATTAAAATTATTATTTTAACCCTTTAACGCCCAGAATGGCTGAGATTTCAAATGGACTAGTCCAAATAGTGCTATTTCTTTGTCTTTACTACCCTTGACTTTTTCTAAGATTCTTGGGTGTTAAACTTAGTGTTTTTACCACACAACCACAATCTCCACACAATATCCATAAGATATCTAAGATGACCAGTAGATATCCATGGGCCATCTTAGATATTTTGTAGAGATTGTGGGTAGTGGTTATAAAAATGGATCCAAATGATGAAATTAGTAACAGTGAAGATGAGTTTGATTTTATGTTGTTTATGTATGATTTATTTTTATGTTAATTGTAAAAAATTTCATCAACTTTTTAGCAAAAAACCTTCAAGTTGCTATTTCCCTATGGTGAAAAAAACCTTCGAGCGCAAAGGATTAATCCTGCACTTCCTTCTTTCAGAAAAAGTTCCATAGCCTTATCACTCAAATAATTTTGTTTCCTCTGTTTCCATTTACCCAAAAGAGTACTGTTGGTTCAAGGAAAGCCAGTTTAAACTGATCCTATTCTTTCTCAACTTCAGCAGTAAGCAAACCACGATTGACATAATGACTAAGTAGCCTATCATGGTATGCTTTGGCTATATCTGGATATTTCAGACCCTCAGTGTTGAAGGTAATTTTCTTAACCTTAGCACTGATTTCTTTCTTATGCTTCACACCTGCAAGACACTTTTGACAAGGTAATGTTCAGACCCAATTTCGGCTCCCATGTACGATCTAGTATTCCTAACTGAACTGCCCCATTTGCTGTTAATTAAAATATAATCTATCATATTCCTGTGCAACCCATCAGGTGAAACCCACGTATATTTATAAATATTCCGATGTTTGTAGTATGTGTTAGTTATTCGCAAACCATTAAGTTTACTTACCTGTAGGAGACGTTCCCCATTGCCATTGGTATTACCAATGCCAAAGGGACCTAAAACTCCTGCCCAAAGATCAGAGTTAGTACCAACTTTAGCATCAAATCTCCTTTCTTCACAGAATTCAAAATATCCTGAAGCTGGTTGTAAAACGTATCCTTCTCGTTCTCATCAGAGTCCTCTGTGGGGACATAAGAATAAATGATATTCAAGTCTAATTTCTGCTTTAAATTTTGCTGTAAGAAATCTTTTATTACTGCAGTCATATCCTAGAAGGGCATCACTGACATGTCTGCCAAGAAGCAAACCTTCTGAATTCAAGGAAAAAACACCTTGGATATTCTTAAAAACTTGAAAATATATGTGATACATATAGCAATAATTTCCACTCTGTAAGTTGATTCAAATATGTAACAGAAAAATTGTCTTGAGCTGGGTGGGATACGAACCCACGACCTCCTGATAACAAGTCAGGTGCTCTGGACCACTGAGCTACTGGCCACTGATCAAGATCTCCTCTAATTGATGATATGAACTTTCCCTATATGTGGTACATTTCAACTGCAATACTTTTAGCATATTAAATTCAAAATGAAATTCTTCTGAATAAAATAGATATTACTATAATAAATAAAAAAAAACATTTTTAAATATTTATTTGAAAATTTTTCCTACTTCTGAGAAAAAAATTCCACATTGCTGTTTTTCTGCACACATTAAACTTTTTCGTTCTATGGGATGAATTAAAAATAATTTTTAGATTGGATAGGTATTGATGAAATTTGATTTGCAATTTCTAAACGGACCAATAATTTTGACAGCATCATTTAACAGTGGAAAATGGTGGTTGGGTTGTTTTAACTCGGTGTAAGTTTTTTGAACACGAGACTAAATGGCCAGGCCAAAGACCCCAATAGCTCAGAAAAGGTTAGGGAAGAGGATCCAATGGACTGCTGTTAGGAGACAAGAAAGCCTATCAAGGCTATTCAACATGTCTTTTAATGTGCACATTTATGTATGGCTCTCCTGCACACTAGGTCACAACTATATATCCCATTCAAAGTAAAACAGCCTTTCAAAGCCCATTAGTGTCCTCTTTGTCACTGAGAGCAGGGAGGAGTAGAGAGACAAATATCAACTTTAGCTTAGATGGGTCACAAACCTGTCAACTAGAGAAAATGGTGGTAAAGACCAAATTTGAAATGTATATTGGAAATGATATATGCTATAAATTTGACAAATGGTGCAGAATGTGAAAGCCAAGAAATTCAAACAATGACTTGCCTTTTCCTTGAGTCATACAATGACTTGCGTTTTCCTTGAAGGGATAATGTGTAACAAACATTATTAAAATATATTTTGATTTGACATAATTGCTGTTTCAAATTCATGACAATGAATGAGCCACTTCAAAGTATTTCTATTTATTTCAAATTATTTCTATTTTCAAAGTATTCTATCAGTACCTTATGCACTATAATGCAGATGACAATCAGCTTATATTAGTTGACAACACTTTAAATTTCTTTAAGTTATGAGAGAATAATGCATATTTTACCACTGTATATCCAGATTGATGTTGTGAGCCCATGATGTTTTTCTGATGCATTCTCTCCTTTTTTCATTGTTTTTTTTTCCAGAGATTTGTAGATGCACTTAAGTTGATCTTATCAATTGGCACTGTATTACATTCTTCTGGTAAGGTTGAGATGCCAGCATATCTTAACACCATGGGAACAAGACATTTTCTTGATGTTTTATCACTTCTTGACAGAGCTGTTGCTTACATAACAGATTCATTGTATCCAGCAGTATTCTTTACTCTCTTCACAATTCAACTTATTGGCTCACTATACTCGCTAACTTAACACATATAAATTAACTAAATATCTAAAAACATCTTATTCAAAAACATCCATATTAAATATAGATCTTTTATAAAAGATCTATATTCAGTTCACATTTCTTAAGAGCATACAGATATTGCTCCAAAAGAGGTTTAAAAATTGAATTACAGTATATCTATAACATAGAAATGCAGGCAGGATACAATAATATCAAAGAAAATATAGAAAACAATTAAATATAAATATAATGTAAGCACACAATTAATCTCAGAGCAAACACCTCAACAAAATATAAACTATACAAAGCATTTCCATATTTTTTCAGAATTATAAGATGAATTATTTAAAATTTTGAAAAAAAGACATAAAACTACATTTAAAAATTGTAAATAATGTGAAAACATTATTAATTAATGATAGAGATCATAGCACACCCACAGGGTGGGGGTGGGTGGGTAGGTTTACCTAATGGAAATAGAGGATGAAAATAACTTAGGTAAAATTGCATTAATGCAGAGAATTCTGAAAGATAATTTACATAACTATACACCGAAAGCAAAAATTATTGTATCACCAGGAACAAAAATGCAATTACACTACATGGAAAACCTAATAATAAACATAAATCAAAATAATTTGTGTATTACAGTTGTAAAGCCGATACCATCAGCATGGAAATTGATATTGAATCACCTGATGGAAAAATGCTGAACATCTGCTAGAGGGACACCATTATAAAAACTCTAACACCGTAAAAACTTAACACTGCCTGATGAAGTGAAAGCAAAATGAGCATAGGGGTGGATGATTTTAACTAAGATGTTTTTAGATATTTAGTTACTTTATATTTGTTAATGACTGCAGCAAGCCAATAAGTTGAATTGTGAAGTCAGTAAAGAGTAATGTAGAATACAATGAATCTGTTATATAAGTAACAGCTCCATCAAAAGAAGTGATAAAACATCAAGAAAATATTTTGTCCCCGTGGTTTTAAGATGTACTGACATCTCAACCTTACCAGAAAAATGTAATACAGTGCCAACTGATAAGATCAATTTAAGTGCATCTACAAATCTCTGATAAAAAAAACAATGAAAAAAGGAGAGAATGCATCAGAAAAACATCATGGACTCACAACAACAATTTGGATATACAGTGGTAAAATATGCCTTATTCTCTCTTAAGTTAAAGTAATTTAAAGTATAGTCAACTAATAAAAGCTGATTGTCACCTGCCTTATAGTATGTATGGTACTGATAGATAGTGGCTTTGAAGTGGCTCATTCATTGTCATGACATTTGAAAGAGAGATTATGTCATATCGAAATGCAGCAAATGTTCATTGTGTTTAAGTATGTTTTTTAATGTTATTAAACATTTAGCATAATAAAATTATAATTAATTAATCTTAAGCATAATAATTTCAACTGAATAGAAAAACATCATTCTTAGTTAACATCAATATCAATTTTAAGGGAAAAATTGACTTTAGGTAGGTGTGATATGAACATACGACGTTTTGATAACATGTCAAGTGCTCTGACAGCTGATCATGATATCCTCTAATTGGTGTAATAAACTTTCCTTACCTACAGTACACAACTCTTGTATCTCTGGTAGACAATGTCTACACCGTTTTAAACAGCCTCTTGAAGTAGATAGCAATCTGCATCATGTGTATATGCCATCAAACATATACTCATGACATACATTCTGACAGTGAAAACTCTGGTTTCCAGAGATACAAGAGTTGTGTACTGTATGTAAGGAACATTTGAACACAAATTAGAGGAGATCATGTTCAGTGGCAGGTAGGTCAGCAGTCAGAGCACCTGACATTTTATCAGGAGGGTGGGTTCATGTCCCACTTGGCCCGACAATTTTTCCTCTCCAATGTGAAATAAGAGTGATAATTTCCTATTAGCTAATTTTAATAAACCCTCTATGATTTGTAATGTCTATCATCCATCATTCCCTACAAATGATATTTAGCCATTGCAGTTTTTAAACTCAAATCTAAAGCAATAGGAAAAACCTTTTAGTTAAACATTTCAATTTATAAAGTAAACTACTTACTGGTGGTTGTTTCAGTTGGTGGTAAACAATCACAGTAGAAACGAACCTCATAGTCATCACACTGCTCATAAAAACTGTTATCTGTATTTCTGCATAGAAGACCATTTTCAAGGTCACACAAAACACCGTGCTGAAGGGCTTCAGACTTAGTTGAGGTTGATCGACACTCAATTGAAGAAATCATGTCAGTACTACAAAAGATTTTCCCATGAGCACGAGCACTTTGTACATTTTCGTAATCTCCTTGGTCGTCAACTCTATGACTGTTGTACCACGGTGTCCATCCATCCTCACAAGGTCCAGTAGGAAAAGTGGGTGGTAGAGTCGTTGGGGGAAGACTGACAGTTGGTGCAGCAGTTTCTTGAAAACAAACATTATTATGCATTAAAGTAATGGTTACTGAAAAGAAAGCACTTCTTTAGTGTGATATGTGCAATATAATACAAAATAGGAATTAACCCTTTATTGATCGAATTTTTTTGCACTATTAACCATTTGGAATTATTAAAAGTGCAATAAAACTGTTGAACGGGAAATTAAATAGTTCCCGAAGGAAAGGGAAATATCACAGACATGAACATGTTGAAAAGAGAAATTATATTTTTTCGTCAGATCAAAGTGCAATAATAAACCATAATGTGTTGTGTCATTTGTCGCTCGTGTTGGGGTTTCAGGGTGAGAATTTCATGACTATCTGTTGGAACAGAGATAAAGACTTTAAAACATAATGAGTGAAGTAAACTTTGGAAGTTCACCATATTGTAAAGAGTTGAATTGTATTTTAAATAGCATTTTCTATTAAGTATTTGTAGTAGAGTTTTGTATTAAGCATTTTCAGTATGAAGTTAGTTAATTTTAGTTATTATAATTAGTTTAGTTTTAGTTAGCTTTGTTTAACTAATTTTTGTGGAAGTAATATGTGAAAGAAGGCTATTAGTGGAAAAACAAAGGAGATTTAATGCTGGTGAGGTATTTGAAGGTGAAAAATACAATTGGAAAGGTAAAAATTGGTAACTTATAGGTATACTCACAAAGATAATTGTGATGCGTATTGAATGTTGTTAAAAGATCCCTTTATGCTTTGAATAGAGTCTGTAAGAACTGTAATACAACTATATGAAATATAATTCAGTATTGTAAAACTTTCTTTAGATGGTTTAATTTCATACTGATGGTAGACAAATTTGCATTTAGTTTAAATTATTATTCATCTAGTTATCTTTGTAATTAAATTAGTACATTTATGATTTTGGTTGGTAATAACTTATTTGAACTCATGCTCAGTTTTCTATTTAAATTTGTAAGGTTCAAGGTGTTGGAAGTTCATGGTGAAATTAACCTCAAAATGAGGTGTTCTCTACACCAATATGTGTACATTGAGATTTGTAACAATAGCTGTAGATATGACAAAACACATAAGTAAATGCAAGGAAGTCTTTACAGATGCTCTGCAAATATGCAGCAGACAAGATTTCTAAGAGTCAGTATGTTTTGGAGTTGGTAGTAAAGAATCATCTATATTTTTCAAGACCACTACCAGAGTTGGTTTAACTTTACAATATGGTATGTAATAAACAGAGAGAGAAAGTCAATGAAATGGCAGTGGTATGTAACATAGGAAGAATAGTTTTGGTGATTCAAAACATGTCATTAAGCAATATTTATTTCTATTTATCATGTATATCAACACTGTTGTCTGTAGTCACCCTTTGTGTAAGAGTTTATTCTATTAGTTTAAAACTATTTTGCGTCAGGTGTTAAATAATAAATTCTTCTAACCACATAAGGAATAATTACTGACAAAATATGACACTATTGGTGATCACTAAACTCTGCATGCGTACAAAATGGCCAACTTTGAATCTGCTTGCAAAACAGCAATAGTTCTCAGTAGGTAAATGACCTAAGCCAGACATGAACATTTATTATGTTAACAAGATTTAATTTCTTTCACTAATAATTAATAACTAATAAGTGATACTTAGGCATAATCCATTGCTTAACAACTGATATACTGTTATGACTTCAATAACAGTATATCAGTTGTCTATATTCTGGATTCTATATTCTGGATATCAGTTAAAAATAAAAATGCATTTGGTTTGTAAAAAAAAATCAGATAGCAATATCTTGGAAGTCACAATGAAAAAAAAATTATATCAATAATATTAGAACCGTATATATTATTGATATTCAGAAGGTAGGGGTGGCTCAGTCTGTTAACAAGCCTTGTTTGTAATTGGAGTTCACAGTTTCAAGTACCAACTCTACCTGCATTAAGATTTGTCTCTGGTAACCTCAACCATGCCCTCGGCCAAAAAGGGAACTTTGATGGGCTTGAAAAGGCAGCAGTCTCTTCGATGGGATGTTAAGCCATAGCCCAATATGTAAGGGAATTATATTCTCTGCAGTTAAAGGATACACTGATCTTGAGAGGAGGTTACGATCAGTCTCTGTACAGATGTCCTCTGGGACCCTTTTCCCCAATCTTCTCTATGCCCTTGGGTCTTTGACCTGACCAATTAGACCACTGTGTGCAAAAGAAGTGCCACTCAGAGATAACCAAATCCAATAACTCATTTTTAGAAATATGAGACATTAAGTATTTGATGCAAGAAAAATAAAATCAATGTTAGCACATTAAACTCTGGCTGTGGAAATTTTTGATTTTTTGCAATTTCCTGCAGATGAAACATGAATTTGCCATCATAAACAATGAAACTGTTGGAAAAAATTCGAAATTCTAGCTTTTGTCGGTCAAAAGTATTTTGTCATCCAAAATATAAACTACAACACTAACGTCACTACACAACAAGTTTTCTCTACTTTATTTTATGGAAAAATTCTACAAAACCTACTTCATTTGGAATAAAGTGGCAACATTGAATTCTGGGAATTCCCCTCAATTCTATCTTCAATACATACATTAGTCTTGGTCTCTCATTTCGTATTTAAAGTTAGAAGTGTTTAGAAGTTTAATAGAAGAAATCGAAAAAAAAATTGTTTTGTTTTTTGAAGTTTTGTGTGCGTAATAAAAATTTATAAAATTTTTCTGATAGGTAATTTACAATTTTTCATCATCTGATTTATTAACTACAATTCAAATATTTTTCATAACCCTTACCATGATGTCGGATAATTCAACCATACAAAAGCAGAAAAGGAAAACTATCTCTCTGGATACTAAGATCCAAATTTTAGATTGTCTTGCAACTGGAGAAGGTTCAACATCCATAGGAAAATATATTGGTTTGAACGAAGATACCATAAGAACCATCAAGAAAAAGGAAGATGCCATTAGAAAATATGTGCCTTCTGGAGCAAAATTGAGCGCTAAGTCGTCATTGTACACGAGATATTGTAAAAGTGAAGATGGAAAAGGCACTAGTAATGTGGGTAGAAGATAATTCCCAAAAAAGACTACCTCTAGACGGAAATACCATCAAACACATGGTATTAGGAATATATAAGCAGATACAAGAAATGGAACCAACCACATCAGCTCAGTTAAACAAAAATTTTGAATTTTCTACAAGTACAGGTAAGCTTGCAGGATTTCTTCAAAGACATGTGTTTCATAATGTAAAGATAAAAGGTGAAGTTGCATCTGCAGATGAGCCAGCTGCTAAAGAATTTTGCCCAAAATTGGCCCAAATCATTGAAGATGGTGGATACACTCCTGATCAAGTTTGGAATGCAGATGAAACTGGTCTTTTTTGTAAAAAAAATGCCAAGCAAAACCTACTAGCAAAATCACAAAAAACTGTTGGTGGCTTTAAAATCAACTAAGGATTGTGTGATCTTTCTATTTTGCAGCAACATTTCAGGCGATCGTATGTTAAAACCACTGCTCATCAATCGATTCATAAGACCAAAGTCAATGAAAGGTGTAGATCTGAATAAATTACCAGTGTATTGGATGGCAAATAAAAAAGACTGGGCTACAAAAGAAATTCTTAATGAATGGTTCCATAAATGTTTTGTTCCAGAAGTTAAATGCTATTTGAAGAAAAAAGTCTCGAATTTAAAGTTCTATTGGTTATAGACAATGTACCTGGCCATCCTGTTTTGGAACATCCAAATATGCAATTTTGTTTTCTGCCGCCTAATACAACATTCTTAATACAACCACTACACCAGGGTATAATTGACACATTTAAAACTTACTACATAAGACGAACATTCCAATACATTTTGAATACTATAGATAAGGATAAAACACTAACAGTTATTGATGCGTGGAAGAAATTTTCTATTTTAGATTGCATCAGACATGCTGGATTGACATTATCAGAATTAAAACCATCAACTTTAAATACATTCTGGAAAGTTATTTGGCCAGAACGTGTAAAAAGCAAAGATCCTGTACCCCCAAAAGCGACTGAATATTCTAATATTATCACTTTAGCACATGCAGTTGGTGGAGAAGGATTTGATGATTTATCGTTTGCAGATATTGATGAATTGCTGGTTGACAAAGCTCTTAACGAAGATGAAATAATAGAAGTTGTCCTTGAGACTCCTGATGAAAAGTCCCAGCTGGGTCAGTGTTGAGATTTATTTCCGCAAAATTCCCCGCCCTGCCCATGGTGAGTAGGGGACACCGATGGGCTTGGAAAGGCAGCCGTCCATCGGATGGGATGTTAAGCCGTGGCCCCGTGTGCGGGAGAGCCATACCCTGTGCACGTTAAAGAACACGCTGGATGGCCTCGAAGGGAGGCTGCCATCTGTCTCCCAACAGCTGTTCCAGTGTGTCCCCTCCCCCAACCTTCTCTGAGCCTTCGGGGTCCATGTGACCTGGCCATTAAGCCCATGGTGTGCAAAAAAGTGCCGTTCAGAGGTAAAACAACCGAACCCAACCCTGATGAAACAGAAAAAAGTGATGGTGGTGAAGAGGCTCTACTCACTGCAGGTTAAATTAAAGAAGGGCTTAAAATGGCTAATAAATTGCAGTCATTTTCTTACACGTGATCCCATTGTCGAACAAGTTGAGCAGTTTAAGCTTGAACTGAAATCATGTATGGAGTGTTAAAAAGAATTACACAAAGATCTAGTCAAAGCAAGTTCTCAATGATTGATTACAGGGTTCGTCATCAAAACTAATCAAACTTCAGAATCACTGGAAACAAGTGATAATTTGCTTCACCATGCCACAGAGAGCATTTCACCATTGGAGTATGAACACAATAGCCAAAATGTTTCAAGCAATGAAAGGAATTTAATTCCAGTCTTATGCAAACGAATGCATCTGTCAGAAAGTGACAACGAATAAAATCTAGTTAATAAGCATATGCATTTTTTTTTTCACTTTTGTGTTCTTGAATTACTGACATATTATTTTCTTCATGAAGGATAATTTACTTTATATATGTACATTTAATTATCTTTAGAAGTTTATAAAATAAAAAAATGTATAAAATGAATAAAATTCAAATAAAGATTTAATTTAAAATTTTGATATGATTTGTTTGAAAACAACTTATTATTTGTACTGGGTTTTCATGTCTCGATCCAATCTTCTATTTTTTCCATATGCGCTGTATTGTTTTTACACGTTGTTTTTTTTGAATGGCTTTTTCTGGAACCTATCTACTGTATAAAAACAGAATTTGATGTATTATGTATTACAGAAAGTCTTTTCATTCTGATTCAGTTCATTCAATATGAAGAATCACCCCAAACTCTTTTCCTACATCTGGGCATTGCCTGTGCTAGTCAAAGTGCCCCCCCCCCCCCCACCACCAAAAATTTTAATCATGAGCCACCACTGACTGAAATGATGTATTATATTAAATACCATGAGTTTGATGGTGTTATACACACACCTAACTTTTAATCAAATGGTACTTTCTGCCCTTAACTGAAAGAGTGGAACTAGCTCTTTATTCAACAGGTATACTTGATGTGTTTCATGAGCTCAAATCAACGCAGTGGATGGTTAAATCCGACTTTGATTTTACTACAGTATTCCATGTATAAGAAATTCTGTAAAGCCTAAAAATAATTTCTAGGATTCTTCTCTGTCTTAAGTGGGAAATAAAAAAAAAAGATGGAAAAATTTAGATAAGCAGTCACCTATAAACTGGAATAAAATCTTGTGGATGGGAAATAACTGAGTAAACAGCAAGATTTTTTATACAAGTATCAAATATTAAATAAGCATTTAAAATTAAAATGGCTCTAAATGGCAGAATGCAAGTATTCAAACGTATATGCTCATGGTTTAGTTGACAGATGTTCATCTACTTAATTTATGTCCATTAAATCACATAATTTCGATTTAGAATTTAGCTACAAATTCAGGATTGGAGAATAAAATAATATTGGGGGGAAAAATCAACTTTAGTGGAAAACATTGTAGAAAAACCCATTGGGCAGCACAGCTACAGCTGTAAAAATCAAAATTATGTACCGAAAGTGTGAGGGATATTAAACTTTCAAATTGGATATTAACACAGATTAATTTCTTGCGTGATATGAGTAAATTTGCTTCCAAACAATATATATCATATTTTAAGAATAGGGCAATTATAAGAAAATTATTTTTAGATTTCATTTAGTGTACATTCTTAATTGATCCACATTCCAACCACATTTACAAATGTATTTTGCACTGGCTGACTCATGATAACTTGAAAGAGGTTATGAAATAAAACCATTACCAGTTCTCAATACATTTAGACATTATATGTGAGATAATAAACATGTAATTTTAGATTTCCATATTTAATAGTTTACTGTGTATATATCATATTATCCTTAAGAACGACAAGATTAGAGGTAAATACTGAAAAATTTGTCCTCTCACATCAGAGGCTGTAGTATGTTCAAGAGAAAGATATTGTTTGAAATGTCACTTAAATCATTCTTAAACCATTTGCAGTACTTCTCTACATTCAATTGTGGATAAATTAGCAAATTTTGCAATTATTAAAACAATTTTGAGTGAGGATAATATTTGATTGCTTCTGGTTCACAATAGCAAAAATATTTGCTAATATTTGCAAGAAATCTCTCAACATTTATTTTAACAGAATAAGGAAACATCATTCTTAGTTAACATCGATATCAATTTTAAACGAAAAATTGGTTTTAGCTAGATGGGATATGAACCCACGACCTTCTGATAACACGACCTTCTGAACTCATAATCTCCTCTAATTGGTAGACAGCATTCTAGATCATGTGTATTTGCCATGAAACATATACTCATGACATACACACTGACAGTGAAGAGTGGTTTCCAGAGACACAAGAATTGTGCACTGTATGTTTAATATAACATTTATAACACAAATTAGAGGAGACCATGTTCAGTGGCAGGTAGCTGAGCAGTCAGAGCAGCTGACATTTTTTAAGGAGGTGTTAGGTTCATGTCCCATCTGGCTCAAGACAATTCTTCCTCTAAAACTGGTATCAATGTCAACTAAGAGTCATAATTTCCTATTAAAAATAAATAAATAAATACCCCCTCAAGCAGCTGCTTGCCACAGAGGTCTGACAGGAGCCTGTCAGTTTATATGCCAGAGTAGAAGGTCTGAGAGGATGGCAGGACATCAGCAGAAAAACGACACATACATCCATGGCTTACCTCCTATTAGCTAATATTAATAATCCCTCTATGAATTTCAATATCTATCATCCATCATTCCTTACAAATGATATTTAGTCATTGCAGTTTTTCCACTCAAATGTAAAAGCAACATGAAATATCTTTTAGTTAAACATTGCAAATTATAAAGTAAACTACTTACTGGTGGTTGTTTCAGTTGGTGGTAAACAATCACAGTAGAAACGAACTTCATAGTCATCACATTGGTCATAAAAACTATTATCTGCATTTCGGCATATGAGACCATTTTCAAGGTTGCATAAAACACCATGCTGAAGAGCTTCAGTCTTAGTTGTTATTGATCGACACTCAATTGCAGAAATCATGTCAGTGCTACAAAATATTTTTCCACGAGCACGAACAGTTAGTACATTTTCATCATCTCCTTGGTCATCAACTATATGACTATTGTACCATGGTGTCCATCCATCCTCACAAGGTCCAGTAGGAAAAGTGGGTGGTACAGTCTTTGGGAGAAGAGTCACAGTTCGTGCAGCAGTTGTTTCTTGAAAACAAACATTATTATGCATTACACTATAGTCAATGTAAACAAAGCAATTTTTCAAATTGAGACATGTGCAATGTAATATAAAACTGGCACTAATCCTTTAATGGTTGAGTTTTTACACACTATCAACAATTTTGTGATTAATGTTACTATTTGAAAACTCTTGACTAGTTCTGTAAGGAGAGACTAAAAAACCCTGTGAGACAGGAAATTAAATAGTTCTCAAACAAGAGGCAAACATTACTGACACTAATTTGTTGAAAATAGAAATTATATCTATATATATGACGATGAACATAAGAAAATCTAAGTGTCTTCACAGATGCTCTGCAAACTTGAGCAAGCAGACAAATTTTTGAAGTATCAACATCGTGTGGAGTCAGAGGTAAAGAATCAGCTGTGCTTCCCAAGACCACTCCAATGCTTGGTTAATTTTACCATATGATAAAAAAAACAGCAAAAGTCAATGAAATTGTAGTGGCAAAGACATGGGAAGAATACTTCTGATGATTGAAATCATGGAGTCAGTCAGTACCACCCTTAGACCTGAACAAGCAGGGCCTCTGTCCCATGCTTTGGGGCACACCACTGATCATAGGCACAAAAAATTATTAACCTAAAATGAAATATGTAAAGTAAAATAAAAAAATTATGAATGACCTGCACAAACAAGTGAATGTTACTTGATTGTATGGGAATGTCTGAAAACATATAAATTAAGCTAGCCAATTGTCCTGAATTAGATGGGATAGTTGCGGATACAGATAGCCCCAGATCAATGAATGGCAAAGCATCCCAGAAAATGTTCCCCTTGTCCCGCAATTTCATCCCAATAAAGAACATGAAGAGATGATGATTTCTGGACCTGAACAGGAAGAGAATATACCTGGACACCACGAAGATTCTTCAAGTGCACTGATTGGACAATAAACAAATACATTAAATACCTCTTCTCTACACATTATTCTAAATCTTCATCAATAAATCAGTATATCTCACATGGGCCCATAAATTTTGTAATATAGATTTTAATAGACAGGGACTGGCAAAATATATTTGCCTGGGGCCTGCACACCCTAGGACTAGCTCTGGAGTCAGGCAATAATTATTTCCATTCATCATGTATATCAACACTGTTATCAGTAGTCACCCTGTGTATCAGAATTTATTCTATTAGTTTAAAAATATTTGGGTCAGGTGTTATATGATAAACTCTTCTAACCACTTAAGGAACAATTACTGACAAAATATGATAGTACTGGGGTCACAAAACTCTTCATGGAAACAGGACAGCCACTTTCAATCTGCTTGCAAAAGAGCAATAGTTCTTAGTAGACAAATGACCTAAGCCAAGATATGAGCATTTATGATGTTATCAAGATTTAATTTCTTTCATTAATAATTAATAACCAATAACTGATACATAAGCATAATTCATTGCTTAACAACTAATATATTGTTATGCTTTCAAAGAATCTTCTGAATGCCACTTAAAAATAACTTCAGATACCAAGATCTTGGAAGTCACAATGAAAAAAAAATATTATATTAATTACTTAGAACACATAGACCAAAGAACCAAAACATTATGACCACTATGTCTTTATGCAAATCGAAGCAACTGCATGTAAATGACAGCATGTGTGAAGGGCATGAAATGGTATAAATAACATCTGATACTGAGCTCTGTTAATTAATGTTATTCTTGTTCTTCAGATGGGAAAGGCAGTGGACTTAAGTGAGTTTGACAAAGGCCAAATTGTAATGGCCAGATGACTGGGTCAAGGCATATCAGAGACACTAGGTTTGTGGGGTGATCATGGTCAACCGTAGTTAGTACCTTCAAAAAGATTTCTGAGAAGGGAAAAAACCGTGTACTGCCAGCAAGGTGTGGGCCGATATTGAATTGTCGATGCGAGAGGTGAGTGAAGGCTCTCCAGTATGGCACGAGCCAACAGAAGGGATACTGTGACACAACTTGCCCTTAGTTTAAATGCTGGTGAAGGGAGTAATGTGTCACAACACACAGTACATCAAACCCTGCTGAAAATGGTGCTGCATAAGCACAGGCTGCTCTGAATGCCCATGCTAACCTCGGTTCACCGTTGAAAGTGACTACAATGGGTACAAAAGCCTAAAAACTGGACCTTGAACAATTAGAAGAAGATTGTCTGGTCCGATGAATCTCATTTCCTGTTGCACCAGGTGCATAGCCGGGTACACGTGGATCGTTTATCTGCGAAGTGTTGGCACCAGGATGCACTGTGGGATGAAAACAAGCCAGTGGAGGAGGTGTAATGTTTTGGGCAATGTTTTGCTGGGAAACCCTGGGTCCAGTCATTCATATGCAGAAATTATGACATCTACCACCTACCTAAACATTAATGCAGACCAGGTACAGATTTCATGACAACAGTATTCCCCTCTAGTAGTGTCTTCTTTCAGCAAAATAATTTGACATGCCACACTGCCCAGATTGTTCGAGAATGGTTCATGAAATACGAGGAAGACTTCCAGATATTTTCCTAGCCTCCAAATTCTCCAATCAATCCAATTGAGCATCTGTGGTTCGTGTTGGAGCAGCATATCTGATCTGCAGGGGTTCCAATATGTAATTTAGAAGGATTAAAGGATCTGCTGGCAATGTTTTGGTACCAGATACAAGACATCTTTAGAAATCTTGTAGTGTCCATGCCTCATCAGATAAGAGTTGTATTGGTGGCATGTGGAGGAACATCATATTAGGCAGGTAATCATATTGTTTCAGCTACTCAGTGTATATGTTACTGATATTCAGAGGGCAGGGTGGCTCAGTCTGTAACAAGCCTGACTTATAATCTGAGTTCCCAGTTTCAAGTAACAACATGCCTGCATTAAGATGTTTCGGTTAACCTCAACCCTGTACTTGGCCAGAAAGGGAACAATGATGGGTTTGAAAAAGGAGCAGTCTCTTTGAGGAATATTACGCCATAGCCCAGTGTGTAAGGGAATTACAGCAGTTAAAGGATCAACCTATGGCCTTGACAGGAGGTTATCATCAATCTCTGAACAGATGCCCTGTGGGTAATTTTTGCTCAATCTTCTCTGAGCTTTGAGTCTTTCACCTGGCCATTTAACACACAGTGTGAAAAAAAGTACCACTCAGAAGTAACTAAACCCAACAAGTCATTTTAAAAATATGAGGCATTAACCATCTGATGCAACAAATAATAAATCAATGCTAGCACATTGTAGACTGGCTATGGAAATTTTTGATCTTTTATAATCTCTTGCAGCTGAAATGGGAACTTGCCTTCATAAATTATGAAAATGTTGGCAAAAATTCAAAATTGCACATTTTGTTAGTTTTTATCAGTAAAAATGTGTTAAAAATCATCATCATATCATTAAATCTTGAAATACAAGATAATGAGTCAATAATAAATATACTAATGAAAGGGAGACAACAATTTTTGTTCAGTTGGTAAGCGTAAACAGATTTGGGCCCCATTTTTCACGAAAGATATTTCGAATTCAGCAAAAGATTTCATCAATGGTACATTTTACTTTAGACAATAATAAGATTACTAAGTTAATAATAAGTTTACTGTGCATATCTGATACTATCCTTAAAAGCAACAAGATTAGAGGTAAATACTGAAAAAAATTGTTTTCTCACATTAGAGGGTGGGTATGATTCAAGAGAAAGATACTATGTGAAATTTCACTTAAATCATTCATAAACTATTTGCAGTATTTTTCTACATTCAATTGTGGATAAATTAGTAAATTTTGCAATTACTAAAACAATTTTGAATTAAGATAATATTCGATTACTTCTGGTTGACAATGACAAAAATATTTGCTAATATTTGCAAGAAATTTCTCAACATTTATTTCAACTAAATAGGAAAACATCACTCTTAGTTAACATCAATATTAATTTTAAGGGGGAAAACTGACTTTAGGTAGGTATGATATGAACATACGACCTTCCAATAACATGTCAGGTGCTCTGACTGCTGATCATGATATCCTCTAATTGGTGTTATAAACGTTCCTTACCTACAGTACACAACTCTTGCATATCTGGTAGACAATGTCTACACCGATTTTAAACAGCCTCCTGAAGTAGATAGCAATCTGCATCATGTGTATATACCAACAAACATATACTCATGACATACATTCTGACAATGAAGACTCTGGTTTCCAGAGATACAAGAGTTGTGTACTGTATATAAGGAACATTTGAACACAAATTAGAGGAGATCATGTTTAGAGGCTGGTAGGTCAGCAGTCAGAGCACCTGACATTTTATTAGGAGGTTGGGTTCATGTCCCACTTGGCCCAAGACAATTTTTCCTCTGTAACTGATATCAATGTGAAATAAGAGTGATAATTTCTTATTACCTAATATTAATAATCCCTCTATGAATTGCAATATCTATCATCCATCATTCCCTACAAAGGATATTTAGCAATTGCAGTTTTTACACTCAAATCTAAAGCAATAGGAAATACCTTTTAGTTAAACATTTCAATTTATAAAGTAAACTACTTACTGATGGTTGTTTCAGTTGGTGGTAAGCAATCACAGTAGAAACGAACCTCATAGTCAACACATTGTTCATAAAAACTGTTATCTGTATTTCTGCATAGAAGACCATTTTCAAGGTCACACAAAACACCGTGCTGAAGGGCTTCAGACTTAGTTGAGGTTGATCGACACTCAATTGAAGAAATCATGTCAGTACTACAAAAGATTTTCCCATGAGCACGAGCACTTTGTACATTTTCGTAATCTCCTTGGTCGTCAACTCTATGACTGTTGTACCAAGGTGTCCATCCATCCTCACAAGGTCCAGTAGGAAAACTGGGTGGTAGAGTCGTTGGGGGAAGACTGACAGTTGGTGCAGCAGTTTCTTGAAAACAAACATTATTATGCATTAAAGTAATGGTTACTGAAAAGAAAGCACTTCTTTAGTGTGATATGTGCAATATAATACAAAATAGGAATTAACCCTTTATTGATCGAATTTTTTTGCACTATTAAACATTTGGAATTATTAAAAGTGCAATAAAACTGTCGAACGAGAAATTAAATAGTTTCCGAAGGAAAGGGAAATATCACAGACATGAATATGTTGAAAAGAGAAATTATATTTTTGCGTCAGATCAAAGTGCAATAATAAAACCATAATGTGATGTGTCATTTGATGCTCGTGTTGGGGTTTCCGGGTGAGAATTTCATGACTATCTGTTGGAACAGAGATAAAGACTTTAAAACATAATGAGTGAAGTAAACTTTGGAAAGTTCACCATATTGTAAAGAGTTGAATTGTATTTTAAATAGCATTTTCTATTAAGTATTTGTAGTAGAGTTTTGTATTAAGCATTTTCAGTACGAAGTTAGTTAATTTTAGTTATTATAATTAGTTTAGTTGTAGTTAGCTTTGTTTAACTAATTTTTGTGGAAGTAATATGTGAAAGAAGGCTATTAGTGGAAAAACAAAGGAGATTTAATGCTGGTGAGGTATTTGAAGGTGAAAAATACAATTGGAAAGGTAAAAATTGGTAACTTATAGGTATACTCACAAAGATAATTGTGATGCGTATTGAATGTTGTTAAAAGATCCCTTTATGCTTTGAATAGAGTCTGTAAGAACTGTAATACAACTATATGAAATATAATTCAGTATTGTAAAACTTTCTTTAGATGGTTTAATTTCATACTGATGGTAGACAAATTTGCATTTAGTTTAAATTATTATTCATCTAGTTATCTTTGTAATTAAATTAGTACATTTATGATTTTGGTTGGTAATAACTTATTTGAACACATGCTCAGTTTTCAATTTAAATTTGTAAGGTTCAAGGTGTTGTAAGTTCATGGTGAAATTAACCTCAAAATGAGGTGTTCTCTACACCAATATGTGTATTGAGATTTCTAACAATATCTGTAGATATGACAAAACGCATAAGTAAATGCAAGAAAGTCTTTACAGATGCTCTGCAAATATGCAGCAGACAAGATTTCTAAGTGTCAGTATCTTTTGGAGTCGGTAGTAAAGAATTTTGCAAGACCACTACCAGAGTTAGTTTAACTTTACAATATGGTATGTAATAAACAGAGAGAGAAAGTCAATGAAATGGTAGTGGTAAGTGACATAGGAAGAATAGTTTCGGTGATTTAAAACATGGTATTAGGCAATGTTTATTTCCATTCAGCATGTATATCAGTGGTCTGTAAATGGTAGCTAGGTAGTCAGTGGAAGAAGAGCTATACACCAATCCCCTGTGATGATGCATAGAACTGGCCAGTACTAGCACCTAATGTCCGACCCCGCCTTCTTGTGGTGCAGACCGTTAGCACCTTTCAAAAGAGATACTCTCTTGTGGAAGTGAACGGAAGGGGAGGGCTGCCAGATTAGTGTGGCCTACTCATCTCAACAACTATGGCTACTTTTCTTTTTTTTCTACCCTGCTGAGGAGTGGTCAACCACACAGGGTCCAGGTGCTTACCATATATACCAACATGAATGGAATTATGGCTCTGAGCTTGATTATGGATCCTGATTTTGCTTCACTGCTGGGCCTCTGTGGAGGGAAAATCTGTTGTGTTTTCTGTTTGTTTGTTTGTGGGTTGACAGCCCCAAGTGAATAGATTCACAGGATATGTTTATCAGCTGGTGCATAATCCTGAGCAGAGGTCATCGCAGGCACCTGAACTCTTTGCTTCCTTTGGCATCATCAAATTCTACATTGGAGGAAGTCTTCCAGTGTAGATGGCTTCAGCCTTTAGTGGTGAGGGAACGAGTCTTTGCCCCATGTCTGTGATTCGGGGGTTATTAATAATGTTGCCATTTCCCCTCTCAATAAACATAGTTTCTTTAAACATCCCACAAACCATTTTCTCTCCATAGGTAGTTTGAATGTGAGGACTCTGCAGAGAGCTTTTTCTCTTGATGTCCTCACACAAGAATTCCACCGTTATAATTTAGATATTCTCGGCCTGCAAGGGACCAGATGGACAGTTAAAGGTCAGATTCTTAAAAATAATCTTAAATTTCTCTTTTCAAGAAGGAACGATAATAAACATCACCAAGGCTGCTTCTTCCAATCACTAGCATGTCTGCTTCTCAGCAGACATGCTAGTGATGCTCTTCTAGAATATGAGTGCATTAATGAAAGGCTTCTTACAGCAAAATTTCAGACAAGCGTTAAAGACTTGAATGTTATCTGCTGTTATGCCCTGCCTATAACTGAGGATGTTGATGAGGATGAGAAGGATAGGTTTTATGGACAACTTCAGGATATTTTGAATTATGTCAAAAAAGGAGATAATATCCTTGTTCTAGGTGACTTCAATGCCAAAGTTGGTACTGACTCTGACCTTTGGGGAGCAGTGATAGGCCCTTTTGGTATTGATATTTGCAATGGCAATGGGCAACATCTCCTACAGGTAAGTAAACTCAATGGTTTCAGAATAACTAACACTTATTATAAACACTGCGACATACATAGGTACACATGGGTTTCACCCGATGGGCTGCATAAGAATATGATTGATTATTTATTAATCAACAGCAAATGGGCTAGTTCTGTTAGGAATACCAGGTCATATAGGGGAGCTGAAATTGGATCTGACTATTACCTTGTTAAAAGTGTCTTGCAATTTATACTTAAAAAGTGTTGTGCTAGGGTTAAAAAATTTACTTTTAACACTGAAACTCTGAAAGACCCAGTTATAGCCAAAGCTTACCATGATAGGTTACTTAGTCATTATGACAGTCATGGTTTGCTTAATACTGAAGTTGAGGAAGAATGGACCCATTTTAAACAGGCTTTTTTGGACACTAACAGTACTTTTTTAGGAAAAAAGGAGCAGAGGAGACAAAGTTATTTAAGTGATAAGGCACTTGAGCTTATTTCAGAAAGAAGGAACTGCAGGAATGTCCTTAATCAGTACCCTACTAGTCCTAATAGAAAGGATTACAGAGAACTTAATAAACGTGTAAAGGATCAGTTAGCTACTGATAAGAATCTTTGGCTTGATGGCTTGGCTGACAAAGCTGAGGAAGCAGTTAGGCAGCACAACAGCAGAGAGCTGTACCCGATAGTTAATGTTTTATGTGGTAGAAAACGGACAGGCATACAAGGATTGAAGGCTAAACAAGGTAAGGTTTTAGAAGGGGAGGATTCTGTCATGGGTAGGTGGGCTGAGCATTTCAGTGATATTCTAAACAATACGGTTAGTTCTATTCCCATTGTTTGCAATGATGATAGATGCATTGGTGGCTTTAATGTTGGCCCTATAACACAATCTGAAGATATTTTAGCTATTTCTAAACTTGAACTACATAAATTTCCAGGGGTAGATGAAATTACTACTGAAATGCTTAGAGCTGGGAATGTTTCGGTTACCACTTGGATGACTGAAATTTTGAATATCTTTTATGATAAAGGCATGGTTCCTAAGAATTTTACCAAAGCTATTGTTATCCCTATTTTCAAAAAAGGTGATTGCAGTTCTTGTTATAACTATGTGGGTATCAGCCTACTCTCTGTTCCAGGGAAAGTTCTTTCCATGATTGTGCTTAATAGAATTAAGAATTTGGTTGACAGTCAATTGCGTGATGAGTAATGTGGATTCAGAAGTGGTAGGGGATGTGTGGATCAGATATTTTCACTTAGGCAGATTCATGAGAAATGTTTAGAGTTTCAGAAACCTTTGGTTGCTAGCTTTGTTGATTTCAAAAAGGCTTTCGACTCTGTTGATCGTCATAATTTGTGGTTGATTGTGAGATCATATGGGATATCAGACAAGTTAGTTAACATAATGAAAGCTCTCTATAATAACACTTCATGTCATTCAAGTCGTGTGTGAGAGTTGGTAAGTCTTGTAGCAATTGGTTTAGCATTACTTCTGGTGTTCGACATGGGTTCATTTTGTCTCCTTTTCTCTTTAGTTTGGTTATTGATTATGTTATGCGAAATTCATTTCAAGGGAAAGATTTTGACCTTAAATGGACTGGAGATACAAAAGTTTCTGATTTAGATTATGCTGATGATTTAGCCCTTTTGGCAAATGATTTGATGAGATGAACTCTTTTATTCGAGCTGTTGATGAAACTGGTAGTAGAGTAGGTTTGGTTATAAACAGAGAGAAAACTAAAGCGATGAAAATTGGTCAGGCAGGCTGTGATTTAGTTAATCTGAATGGATGCATTCTTGAGCAGGTGTCGCAGTTTAATTATCTTGGGAGCTATGTAACAGATAATGGTGATGTGCGGCATGAGATTAACAGAAGAATAGGGATTGCTGCCGGGACTTTTAAGAATCTATGGAGAGTGTGGAGAGATAGGTGTATACACCAAAAGACTAAAATTAGACTGTATAATTGTTTGGTAGTGAAAGTGCTTGGACACTTTGTAAACAAGATAACAGGAAACTAGATGCTTTTGATTCTAGATGCTTACGTAGTATCTTGGGTATTAGGTGGTTTAACTTTGTAACTAATGATGAGGTTAGGCAAAGGAGTCTGCAACCTCCTTTAAGCAGCATATTGTGCAGCGAGAGACTCCGTTGGTTTGTCCATGTTGCCCATATGAATAATTATAGATTGGCGAATAGGGTTATGAACAGTGTGCCTAAAGGCCTCAGAAAGAGGGGGAGGCCTTGGATGCAGTGGGCTGACAATGTCAAACAGGACTTTGTTAGAATTGGTGTGCAGTGGCCAAATGCAGTAGATGTAGCTCAGGACAGACTTGCTTGGAGAACTAAATTGCACGGTCTGGTTGGACCTCATAGGCCATGGCTGCTTGATGATGATGATGATGATGATGTATATCAACACTGTTGTCAGTAGTCCCCCTATGTGTAAGAGTTTATTCTATTAGTTTAAAATTATTTTGCGTCAGGTGTTAAATGATAAATTCTTCTAACCACATAAGGAATAATTACTGACAAAATATGACACTATTGATGACCGCTAAACTCGGCATGAGTACAAGATGGCCAACTTTGAATCTGCTTGCAAAACAGCAATAGTTCTCAGTAAGTAAATGACCTAAGCCAGACATGAACATTTATTATGTTTACAAGATTTAATTTCTTTCACTAATAATTAATAACTAATAAGTGATACTTAGGCATAATCCATTGCTTAACAACTGATATACTGTTATGACTTCAATAACAGTATATCAATTGTCTATATTCTGGATATCAGTTAAAAATAAAAATGCATTTGGTTTGTAAAAAAAAATCAGATAGCAATATCTTGGAACTCACAACGAAAAAAAATTATATCAATAATATTAGAACCGTATGTATTATTGATTATCAGAAGATAGGGGTGGCTCAATCCGTTATCAAGCCTTGTTTGTAATCGGAGTTCACAGTTTCAAGTACCAACTCTACATGCATTAAGATTTGTCTCTGGTAACCTCAACCATGCCCTCGGCCAAAATGGGAACTTTGATGGGCTTGAAAAGGCAGCAGTCTCTTCGATGGGATGTTTAGCCATAGCCTAATGTGTAAAGGAATTATATTCTCTGCAGTTAAAGGATACACTGATCTTGAGAGGAGGTTACGATCAGTCTCTGTACAGGTGTCCTCAGGGTCACTTTTCCCCAATCTTCTCTATGCCCTTGGGTCTTTGACCTGACCAAATAGCCCACTGTGTGCAAAAGAAGTGCCACTCAGAGATAACCAAATCCAATAACTCATTTTTAGAAATATGAAACATTAAGTATCTGATGCAAGAAAAATAAAATCGATGTTAGCACATTAAATTCTGGCTGTAGAATTTTTTTATTTTTTGTAATCTCCTGCAGATGAAACAGGAATTTGCCATCATAAACAATGAAACTGTTGGGAAAAATTCAAAATTCTAGCTTTTGTCGGTCAAAAGTGTGTTAAAAAATCATTATCCTATAATTAAATCTGGAAACATAAGATAATGAATCAATAATAAATACACAAATTACCTGTTGACATATAATTTAAGAAATACTTTTTAGGACAAAATGAGTTTCACCAACAAGTGGATTGATAAATCTCATTGTTTTCACAGAAGTATTTTTTAGATACGATAATGAAAAAATGTTATTCAATTTAAATGCTGAATATATTTATAAATCTTTAATATTTACTCCTTCATTTTGAGGAATTCTGTGAATATGATCTAGAGCTCTCTCTATAGTAAGACATCACAATTGACACCAACCAATTAAACAATGACACTCACTAGAACTGGCTTTTCAAGCTAAATATTAATCACTCAGGAAGAAATCTGACTGGTCTCCGTTATGGGCTGTATTGTTGAGTGTTTAGCATATAACTGTTGCCTGAAGCACAGGGAATTGCAGCAATGCTTATGACGAATGGCTTTTAAGAAGGCACCTTAAATATAGTGTTATACTAAACATAGCACAGTTTCTTGCAAAAACATATTGATATGATTCTTCTTGTGAAAAGGCTAAAATCTAAAACACAGATATCACAGAAATTTCTTTTAAGTACAGAAGAAACTCAACCATTTGCAATGTATTGAAGGAACAGTTATTTAAAATATAAGTGTTTAACCCCTTAACAGTTTCTTTTTTCTGCCATATTGTGTCCAAAAATAAGCACATTTTTGGTAAACAATTTTGTATTCAAATCGATCATATAAATTCAAATCAGCAGTCAAAACTGTTACAAGTATTGAATTGCATAATTTATGATAATTTTTAATCATAGCGAAAAATTGGCATTTTTACTTAAAGTTGGCTTTTCCGAACAAGAAACTTCAGAAACTATTATTTCAAGGAGGTTACAATCAAAGAAAATATCAAGAAACTGTAAAGTTCCATTACTTACATCAATATTTAAATGAACAGCAGGATTCGCTGTGAAAGGAAATCGCGGCAATGCTGGAGGAGGATTACTAGGATCAATTTCACAAAAGTTCCGCACCTGAGTTAGATCATTGGAACTTTCCGTTTCCTCAGCACTAGAGAAGTCTGATAACGAACTTTCACAACTTCCGGAATCATTTAGAGAAATTTCCCATTCATTATCTGATCCAATATCAGAATTATATTCTGTTATGAGCCGCTCACTGTCACTCATTCCTCTTTTATTTTAGCACAAAATTCAAAAGAAATAGTATTCGCAACGTGTGATACACTACACTAGTGAAAACAAAATTCACTCCTTCTCCCGTGTAAACGAAAAGCAGTAAAACCTGATATAAAACCAGTTTACGCATATTTTGCATTCCAATCTTTACTGGACTACTAGAGCCGTCTATTAGAAACATTGCAAATGAAAAAAAAGTTAAAAAGCTGGGCAAATCATTGGATTGGTGTAGAAAAATAAGATGCCCAAGCGGCGTACGGGCAAATCAGAAAAGTGACCTTTTGCAGCACCCAAGCGGTGTTCGGGCAAAACTGTTAAGGGGTTAATAAATATAGAAGTTAAAAAATTACAATTCTGATTATATATACTCAGAGTAACAAAAAAAAATAGTACTGAAAGGGAGACAGCAATTTTTGTTCAGTTGGTAGGGGTAATCAGATTTGGTGGCCCCATTTTTCAATAAAGTTATTTTGAATTTGGCAAATGATTTCGTCACTGGTATGTTTTACTTTTATTGTTTCCTTTTTAGGGTGCACATAAAAAGTTAGGCATCTTTAATAGTTTTTAATTTATAAATTTTATTTCTTTTTTAATAGGAACTAGACAGAGAATTTTGTCATTAAAAATCACCTATCTTTCCTTCCTTTAAAAGAATAAATTACCCCTACCCCCAGGCAACTGCTTACCAGATGTTTGACAGGAGCCTCTGCTTAAAATAATTAGAAATAATAATATATTTATAAATTAGAATAAATAATTAGAATAAATAGAGGACATATGTGAGAAAGGCAAGACCTCAGTGGAAATACAAAATCGAACATAAACATCCATATCTTAATCATGAATGAAATCCAGGTTTCTTTGATCAGTTGCCATGTGCACAAATATAATAAGATCATCGATAGTTACAGTCATGATACTTTATGCCTTCTTAAGCATTCGTTCAACACCTGGCTCATTATGATCAAATTCCACTAAATCTCCCATCCTCTTCAAAAGTTGGTGGAGAAAGGGAACATAATGTGAAGTAGCCCACGAGTTCTTAATATTACAAGCTTTCACTGAAAATATAAATGGGGGTTGATCTGTACCATTTATTATATATATTACGAAATTTGTAAACCACTTTTTGTTGAGAAGAGAAAATACGAGGTAGCCTATGATACTCTCCACATTACAAACTTTCATTTTACACTTAACTAGCTGTGTTTGGAAGATATACAGAAAAATGGTTTACATCTTCCTTTCAAAGGAGGAGTACATAGAGGGTAAATTTTTACCATTTATGACACTAAACACATCACATGCTTTCATTTGAACAGCAACAAATTGCTCTGGGCTTTAATGTTCAGAAGATATAATGGAACGATTGTTTATATATTTCTAGAAAAGGGGGTGGGTGGGAGAAGAAAGCATTGGGGGTAAATATTTAATAGCCTGCAACATTCAAGGTTTCATAAGAGTTCACTTGGAATGTAGCTTGTGATAAGTCAACGAGTTAGGAAGGGTGGAAAAAATGTTTAGCTTTCCCCAAAGAAATTAATCTCAGAAAGGAATTCGAATATAGGTAAAAACTTACCTGAAACTATCACCAAATAATAACCTTAAGCTTAAACATTTAACATTATTCAGTAAACTACTTACTGCTAATTAATTCTGTTGGTGGCAAACAATCACAGTAGAAACGAACCTCATAGTCATCACAATGGTCATAAAAACTGTTATCGCCATTTCTGCACATGAGACCATTTTCTAGGTCACATAAAACACCATGCTGAAGGGTTTCGGATTTGGTTGTAGTTGATCGACACTCAATTGCAACAATCATGTCGGTGCTGCAAAATATTTTCCCATGAGCACGAGCACTTAGTACATTTTCGTAATCTCCTTGGTCATCAACTCTATGACTGTTGTACCATTGCGTCCATCCATCCTCACAAGGTCCAGTAGGGAAAGTGGGTGGTAGAGTCATTGGAGGAATAGTGACAGTTGGGGCAGCTTGAAAACAAACATTACTATGCATCAAGCTAATGGTTATTCAAAAGAAAACACTTATTTAAAGTATGACATGTGCCATATAATACAAAACAGACACTAACCTTTCACTGATTGAGTGTTTTAGCAGTATCAACTAATTTGCAATTAGAAAAATAATTGAAAAATTTGTGAAACATTAGGCTGAATATTTCCCCAAAGAGAGGCAAATGTAATCATTATTTGGCATATTATTTAGAAAATTACAGTGTTTGTAAATCAGGGCTATGCCATCTGCTTTCGTATATGAAATACAAGTTTTTCCCTTATGGTTACTGCCTGGAATCTTAACATTAAACTATTACAGTGATGACATAAATGTGCATTATGAAACAGAATAGTGATGAACTGCAGGTGGGTCACCATTTTTTAGTGGAACATGACACTTGAATGGCTGATTCAACAACATAAACCAATAGTCAAAGTTCCTGTCACTTAACAAAAATATTTGGCTGTCTCAGGCTGAACAGGCCTAGACTTTCCTGGCAAGATGTGCTTGAACTGAACTTCAAATGGGATGCCAACTTTTTATTTTACCAAGAAAGGATATTTGGAAACTTCAAATAGAACATTAAATACGAAAATATACATTGAAATTGGTTTATAACAGAATACTAATAATGTATTTTTAACGAAACTTTCTATGAACAATGCTCAGCTCATGCAGCTTTTTTTGACTTGCAATTTAGAGGAGTATAATTTGATCCCAGCTGTTCTCATAAAAGTTTCTTTTAATCTTTTTATAAAAATAAATAAATAAATAAATGCCCCCTCAAGCAGCTGCTTGCCACAGATGTCTAACAGGAGCCTGTCAGTTTATATGCTCCAGTAGAAGGTCCGTGAGGATGGCAGGACCTCAGCGGAAAAACAACATAAACATCCATGCCTTACCCAGGGCTCGAACCCAAGTCCTTTAGATCAGTAGCCAAGTGAGCTAACCACTCGGACACAGGATGGCTAACCTTTTTATACGTCATTTATTATATTAATTCTTTTTACAATTCATTGCAAAATAAATGAATATATCGCACCTCGGCAAGAAAAGTGACATAACTAAAAAAAAATGCGTATTTTGAGGTTATGTCAGTGATAAATAGGTATTGTGTTCCTCTACGTGAACGAAAAACGTCACATCTCTAACTCACAAATTAACTGCCAGGGAGCAGTTGTGTCACTTTTACTTTTAGGCTACTTAACAGTTTTATTGATTTCTTTAATTTGTTATTTCTCAAATACTGCATTTTTGAGTTATGTCACTTTTCTTGCCGGGGTGCGATATGTAATAATATATACATATATAAAACAAATAGTGTAAATTTAATATAACCAAAACAAATGAATGTTTGAGTGATAATTTAGAAGCAATTTAGTTTAAAATAATAAGTAGAAATTTAAAATGAGAATGGAGTCAAGAAAATAGTAAACCTATATACTAGATATTGTTTTTAGGAATAATTTTTAAAACTACTATTGGAATAGAGAGGGAAAATAACCACATATATAGGAAATTATTATGGTGGAGGGACTAAATCAGAATGGACAAGATTCCCTTTCTGAATTTTTTTTTATCCAGAAATTTTGTTACATAATACATTTTGAGAAACACTAAAAAAAATACACCCAATTCTGTTTATACACGGATTTTTTTTTTTACACGATTATGTTTCAACACAGTTTAGAAAAAAATTCCAATTCTCTTTTTACATGATTAATTTTGATCTAACACAGTTCAAACGGTGTCTTTTTAAAAATCTCCATTTGAATTTAATTCTGAAAAAATATTCCTATTCAAGAAAAAAATCTGAGAATTTACATTTATAACAAAGACGACGCTTTTATGCTCACATTTTTCGAAATAGTTTTAACTTTGAAAATGTACCATACATGCACATTTTGTACACTAAAATTCCCAAAATATAAACTACAACATTAATATAACTACACAACAAGTTTTCTCTATTTTATTCTTTATTTTATGGAAAAATTGTACAAAACCTACTTCATTTGGAATAAAGTGGCAAAATTGAATTCTGGGAATTCCCCTCAATTCTATCTTCAATACATACGTTAGTCTTGGTCTCTCATTTCGTGTTTAAAGTTAGAAGTGTTTAGAAGTTTAATAGAAGAAATCGAAAAAAATTTTTTTTCGTTTTTTTGAAGTTTTGTGTGCGTAATATAAATTTATGAAATTTTTCTGATAGGTAATTTACAATTTTTCATCATCTCATTTATTAACTACAATTCAAATATTTTTCATAACCCTTACCATGATGTCGGATAATTCAACCATACAAAAGCAGAAGGAAACTATCTCCTCAAAAAATTATACATATATTCTCTTTGGATAATAAAAAAATAAATAAATACCCCCTCAAGCAGCTGCTTGCCACAGAGGTCTGACAGGAGCCTGTCAGTTTATATGCCAAAGTAGAAGATCTGAGAGGATGGCAGGACCTCAGCAGAAAAACAACACATACAACCATGCCTTATCCGGGTCTCGAACCCAGGTCCCTTAGATCAGTAGCCAAGCGCGCTAACCATACTAAGATCCAAATTTTAGATCGTCTTGCAACTGGAGAAGGTTCAACATCCATAGGTAAATATTTTGGTTTGAATGAAGATACCATAAGAACCATCAAGAAAAAGGACGATGCCATTAGAAAATATGTGCTTTCTGGAACAAAATTGAGAGGTAAGTCGTCATCGTACACGAGAGATATTGTAAAAGTGAAGATGGAAAAGGCACTAGTAATGTGGGTAGAAGATAATTCCCAAAAAAGATTACCTCTAGACGGAAATACCATCAAACAGATGGTATTAGGAATATATAAGCAGATACAAGAAATGGAACCAACCACATCAGCTCAGTTAAACAAAAATTTTGAATTTTCTACAAGTACAGGTAGGCTTGCAGGATTTCTTCAAAGACATGCGTTTCATAATGTAAAGATAAAAGGTGAAGTTGCATCTGCAGATGAGCCAGCTGCTAAAGAATTTTGTCCAAAATTGGCCCAAATCATTGAAGATGGTGGACACACTCCTGATCAAGTTTGTAATGCAGATGAAACTGGTCTTTTTTGTCAAAAAAATGCCAAGCAAAACCTACTAGCAAAATCACAAAAAACTGTTGGTGGCTTTAAAAACAACTAAGGATTGTGTGACCTTTCTATTTTGCAGCAACATTTCAGGAGATCGTATGTTAAAACCACTGCTCATCAATCGATTCATAAGACCAAAGTCAATGAAAGGTGTAGATCTGAATAAATTACCAGTGTATTGGATGGCAAACAAAAAAGACTGGGCTACAAAAGAAATTCTTAATGAATGGTTCCATAATCAATAATGTTTTGTTCCAGAAGTTAAATGCTATTTGAAGGAAAAAGTCTCGAATTTAAAGTTCTATTGGTTATAGACAATGCACCTGGCCATCCTGTTTTGGAACATCCAAATATGCAATTTTGTTTTCTGCTGTCTAATACAACATTCTTAATACAACCACTACACCAGGGTATAATTGACACATTTAAAACTTACTACATAAGACGAACATTCCAATACATTTTGAATACTATAGATAAGGATAAAACACTAACAGTTATTGATGCGTGGAAGAAATTTTCTATTTTAGATTGCATCAGACATGCTGGATTGACATTATCAGAATTAAAACCATCAACTTTAAATGCATTCTGGAAAGTTATTTGGCCAGAACGTGTAAAAAGCAAAGATCCTGTACCCCCAAAAGCGACTGAATATTCTAATATTATCACTTTAGCACATGCAGTTGGTGGAGAAGGATTTGATGATTTATCGTTTGCAGATATTGATGAATTGCTGGTTGACAAAGCTCTTAACGAAGATGAAATAATAGAAGTTGTCCTTGAGACTCCTGATGAAAAGTCCCAGCTGGGTCAGTGTTGAGATTTATTTCCGCAAAATTCCCCGCCCTGCCCATGGTGAGTAGGGGACACCGATGGGCTTGGAAAGGCAGCCGTCCGTCGGATGGGATGTTAAGCCGTGGCCCCGTGTGCGGGAGAGCCATACCCTGTGCACGTTAAAGAACACGCTGGATGGCCTCGAAGGGAGGCTGCCATCTGTCTCCCAACAGCTGTTCCAGTGTGTCCCCTCCCCCAACCTTCTCTGAGCCTTCGGGGTCCATGTGACCTGGCCATTAAGCCCATGGTGTGCAAAAAAGTGCCGTTCAGAGGTAAAACAACCGAACCCAACCCTGATGAAACAGAAAAAAGTGATGGTGGTGAAGAGGCTCTACTCACTGCAGGTTAAATTAAAGAAGGGCTAATAAATTGCAGTCATTTTCTTACACGTGATCCCATTGTCGAACAAGTTGAGCAGTTTAAGCTTGAACTGAAATCATGTATGGAGTGTTAAAAAGAATTACACAAAGATCTAGTCAAAGCAAGTTCTCAATGATTGATTACAGGGTTCGTCATCAAAACTAATCAAACTTCAGAATCACTGGAAACAAGTGATAATTTGCTTCACCATGCCACAGAGAGCATTTCACCATTGGAGTATGAACACAATAGCCAAAATGTTTCAAGCAATGAAAGGAATTTAATTCCAGTCTTATGCAAACGAATGCATCTGTCAGAAAGTGACAACGAATAAAATCTAGTTAATAAGCATATGCATTTTTTTTTTCACTTTTGTGTTCTTGAATTACTGACATATTATTTTCTTCATGAAGGATAATTTACTTTATATATGTACATTTAATTATCTTTAGAAGTTTATAAAATAAAAAAAATGTATAAAATGAATAAAATTCAAATAAAGATTTAATTTAAAATTTTGATATGATTTGTTTGAAAACAACTTATTATTTGTACTGGGTTTTCATGTCTCGATCCAATCTTCTATTTTTTCCATATGCGCTGTATTGTTTTTACACGTTGTTTTTTTTGAATGGCTTTTTCTGGAACCTATCTACTGTATAAAAACAGAATTTGATGTATTATGTATTACAGAAAGTCTTTTCATTCTGATTCAGTTCATTCAATATGAAGAATCACCCCAAACTCTTTTCCTACATCTGGGCATTGCCTGTGCTAGTCAAAGTGCCCCCCCCCCCCCCCACCACCACCAAAAATTTTAATCATGAGCCACCACTGACTGAAATGATGTATTATATTAAATACCATGAGTTTGATGGTGTTATACACACACCTAACTTTTAATCAAATGGTACTTTCTGCCCTTAACTGAAAGAGTGGAACTAGCTCTTTATTCAACAGGTATACTTGATGTGTTTCATGAGCTCAAATCAACGCAGTGGATGGTTAAATCCGACTTTGATTTTACTACAGTATTCCATGTATAAGAAATTCTGTAAAGCCTAAAAATAATTTCTAGGATTCTTCTCTGTCTTAAGTGGGAAATAAAAAAAAAAGATGGAAAAATTTAGATAAGCAGTCACCTATAAACTGGAATAAAATCTTGTGGATGGGAAATAACTGAGTAAACAGCAAGATTTTTTATACAAGTATCAAATATTAAATAAGCATTTAAAATTAAAATGGCTCTAAATGGCAGAATGCAAGTATTCAAACGTATATGCTCATGGTTTAGTTGACAGATGTTCATCTACTTAATTTATGTCCATTAAATCACATAATTTCGATTTAGAATTTAGCTACAAATTCAGGATTGGAGAATAAAATAATATTGGGGGGAAAAATCAACTTTAGTGGAAAACATTGTAGAAAAACCCATTGGGCAGCACAGCTACAGCTGTAAAAATCAAAATTATGTACCGAAAGTGTGAGGGATATTAAACTTTCAAATTGGATATTAACACAGATTAATTTCTTGCGTGATATGAGTAAATTTGCTTCCAAACAATATATATCATATTTTAAGAATAGGGCAATTATAAGAAAATTATTTTTAGATTTCATTTAGTGTACATTCTTAATTGATCCACATTCCAACCACATTTACAAATGTATTTTGCACTGGCTGACTCATGATAACTTGAAAGAGGTTATGAAATAAAACCATTACCAGTTCTCAATACATTTAGACATTATATGTGAGATAATAAACATGTAATTTTAGATTTCCATATTTAATAGTTTACTGTGTATATATCATATTATCCTTAAGAACGACAAGATTAGAGGTAAATACTGAAAAATTTGTCCTCTCACATCAGAGGCTGTAGTATGTTCAAGAGAAAGATATTGTTTGAAATGTCACTTAAATCATTCTTAAACCATTTGCAGTACTTCTCTACATTCAATTGTGGATAAATTAGCAAATTTTGCAATTATTAAAACAATTTTGAGTGAGGATAATATTTGATTGCTTCTGGTTCACAATAGCAAAAATATTTGCTAATATTTGCAAGAAATCTCTCAACATTTATTTTAACAGAATAAGGAAACATCATTCTTAGTTAACATCGATATCAATTTTAAACGAAAAATTGGTTTTAGCTAGATGGGATATGAACCCACGACCTTCTGAACTCATAATCTCCTCTAATTGGTAGACAGCATTCTAGATCATGTGTATTTGCCATGAAACATATACTCATGACATACACACTGACAGTGAAGAGTGGTTTCCAGAGACACAAGAATTGTGCACTGTATGTTTAATATAACATTTATAACACAAATTAGAGGAGACCATGTTCAGTGGCAGGTAGCTGAGCAGTCAGAGCAGCTGACATTTTTTAAGGAGGTGTTAGGTTCATGTCCCATCTGGCTCAAGACAATTCTTCCTCTAAAACTGGTATCAATGTCAACTAAGAGTCATAATTTCCTATTAAAAATAAATAAATAAATACCCCCTCAAGCAGCTGCTTGCCACAGAGGTCTGACAGGAGCCTGTCAGTTTATATGCCAGAGTAGAAGGTCTGAGAGGATGGCAGGACATCAGCAGAAAAACGACACATACATCCATGGCTTACCTCCTATTAGCTAATATTAATAATCCCTCTATGAATTTCAATATCTATCATCCATCATTCCTTACAAATGATATTTAGTCATTGCAGTTTTTCCACTCAAATGTAAAAGCAACATGAAATATCTTTTAGTTAAACATTGCAAATTATAAAGTAAACTACTTACTGGTGGTTGTTTCAGTTGGTGGTAAACAATCACAGTAGAAACGAACTTCATAGTCATCACATTGGTCATAAAAACTATTATCTGCATTTCGGCATATGAGACCATTTTCAAGGTTGCATAAAACACCATGCTGAAGAGCTTCAGTCTTAGTTGTTATTGATCGACACTCAATTGCAGAAATCATGTCAGTGCTACAAAATATTTTTCCACGAGCACGAACAGTTAGTACATTTTCATCATCTCCTTGGTCATCAACTATATGACTATTGTACCATGGTGTCCATCCATCCTCACAAGGTCCAGTAGGAAAAGTGGGTGGTACAGTCTTTGGGAGAAGAGTCACAGTTCGTGCAGCAGTTGTTTCTTGAAAACAAACATTATTATGCATTACACTATAGTCAATGTAAACAAAGCAATTTTTCAAATTGAGACATGTGCAATGTAATATAAAACTGGCACTAATCCTTTAATGGTTGAGTTTTTACACACTATCAACAATTTTGTGATTAATGTTACTATTTGAAAACTCTTGACTAGTTCTGTAAGGAGAGACTAAAAAACCCTGTGAGACAGGAAATTAAATAGTTCTCAAACAAGAGGCAAACATTACTGACACTAATTTGTTGAAAATAGAAATTATATCTATATATATGACGATGAACATAAGAAAATCTAAGTGTCTTCACAGATGCTCTGCAAACTTGAGCAAGCAGACAAATTTTTGAAGTATCAACATCGTGTGGAGTCAGAGGTAAAGAATCAGCTGTGCTTCCCAAGACCACTCCAATGCTTGGTTAATTTTACCATATGATAAAAAAAACAGCAAAAGTCAATGAAATTGTAGTGGCAAAGACATGGGAAGAATACTTCTGATGATTGAAATCATGGAGTCAGTCAGTACCACCCTTAGACCTGAACAAGCAGGGCCTCTGTCCCATGCTTTGGGGCACACCACTGATCATAGGCACAAAAAATTATTAACCTAAAATGAAATATGTAAAGTAAAATAAAAAAATTATGAATGACCTGCACAAACAAGTGAATGTTACTTGATTGTATGGGAATGTCTGAAAACATATAAATTAAGCTAGCCAATTGTCCTGAATTAGATGGGATAGTTGCGGATACAGATAGCCCCAGATCAATGAATGGCAAAGCATCCCAGAAAATGTTCCCCTTGTCCTGCAATTTCATCCCAATAAAGAACATGAAGAGATGATGATTTCTGGACCTGAACAGGAAGAGAATATACCTGGACACCACGAAGATTCTTCAAGTGCACTGATTGGACAATAAACAAATACATTAAATACCTCTTCTCTACACATTATTCTAAATCTTCATCAATAAATCAGTATATCTCACATGGGCCCATAAATTTTGTAATATAGATTTTAATAGACAGGGACAGGCAAAATATATTTGCCTGGGGCCTGCACACCCTAGGACTAGCTCTGGAGTCAGGCAATAATTATTTCCATTCATCATGTATATCAACACTGTTATCAGTAGTCACCCTGTGTATCAGAATTTATTCTATTAGTTTAAAAATATTTGGGTCAGGTGTTATATGATAAACTCTTCTAACCACTTAAGGAACAATTACTGACAAAATATGATAGTACTGGGGTCACAAAACTCTTCATGGAAACAGGACAGCCACTTTCAATCTGCTTGCAAAAGAGCAATAGTTCTTAGTAGACAAATGACCTAAGCCAAGATATGAGCATTTATGATGTTATCAAGATTTAATTTCTTTCATTAATAATTAATAACCAATAACTGATACATAAGCATAATTCATTGCTTAACAACTAATATATTGTTATGCTTTCAAAGAATCTTCTGAATGCCACTTAAAAATAACTTCAGATACCAAGATCTTGGAAGTCACAATGAAAAAAAAATATTATATTAATTACTTAGAACACATAGACCAAAGAACCAAAACATTATGACCACTATGTCTTTATGCAAATCGAAGCAACTGCATGTAAATGACAGCATGTGTGAAGGGCATGAAATGGTATAAATAACATCTGATACTGAGCTCTGTTAATTAATGTTATTCTTGTTCTTCAGATGGGAAAGGCAGTGGACTTAAGTGAGTTTGACAAAGGCCAAATTGTAATGGCC